>CAJNDT010003553.1:0-22100 GCA_905221615.1 Symbiodinium sp. CCMP2592
GGCGTGCCGGGAGGCATCGGCTGATCTGGTTCCGGCATAGAGACATCGTCAGATGTGATCCGTGAGCGATTAGTGCTCATGGGTTCTGACGGGTCTGACGGCGAAACCTCTTCGTCCGACATGATAACATCCGGCGGTGTTCGCACGGACTGTGAAGTCTTGCCGCCTGTCATCTGGAAGAGCACCCCCGAGAAGGTTGATGGGTGTACTTTATTCCAGGAAACCTGGTGCGGCAAGCAACACGTCATAGTCGAATTGGGCTTTTTCTTGTTCCAGAAGACAAGAACGCCATCAGTTACACTGGTGAGTGCTTTGACTGTTCCAAATGTACCTCTGTATAGAGTACACTGGTCGAAACCAGACCCTGGTAAGAGTCTTGATCTAAGGCGAGTAATGTCTGACACCAAGGCATCAAGGGACGGTGATGGTTTGGAATGATGCAATGGTAATTCAGTTTGACTCGATAAGGAATTTACTCTAGCAACAAGTGATCTGATTTTCGGATCTTGCAGGAGTTTGGAATCCTTGAGAGGATTTGCTGTCAAAAGTGAATACTCCTGGTCAAGAAGTTCCGAAAGTCCCTGGAGGCATTCATCTCCAGAGTATTCTAGCATGTCTGTGACCAAAGAAAGATGAGATGCATATGCATCTCTCTTCAGGAATCTTGCCAAACACGAGGCAAAGGTCTCACAGAATTCATAAGGATACACTTGTGCGAGTTTCGTTTTAAGACCGTAGCCTTGAATACCCTTTTCGTATCCTGGTGGAGATGTTGGAGATTTCGTTTTGGCAGAATGCCTCTGGAGAGGAGTTAGAACCTGCGGTGGCAGGTTGTGCATGAAAATCGAGGATTTCGATTCATAGTATCCTTTTGGATCTTTCATGCCATAGGCTTGTAGTTTACAGACCTCATAGCTGATCTTGCGGTTGGAAAACAGGCGTTTTGCTTCTGGTGAAGACCAGAGCCTGCTGTAGTATGGGTTCTCAAGAACAAAGTAACGTCCGAGCTTCATTTGGTGGTCTGCGACCGATTCACAGAATTTTAAAACAGAAAGTCTCTTGGCAGAGGCTTTCTTCCACTGTGAGTACCAGCTAGACCACTGAGAGTGATCGGGTGACATAACAATAATAGTAGGTTCTTGTTCCTTGATGATCCTAAGAAGATTGGAGCGACCTTGCGGTTGCTCAAGATCTAGACCACTACGCAAGTCGCCTGGCTGACCTACTCGCAGACCTGACAGGGCAGCCTTGTGACTCATACGGGGAGATCCACCGTAGAGTTCTAGGAAGTCAATCTTCCCAGTGCTGGTGACCTGCCAGTGACACTCTTGATGCGGAACCGGTAGGTCTGTCGACTGCAGGGAAGCATCAAAGGTGACCATGCAACTTGCGTGATCAGAACCTTCTGACGTCAGAGTTTCCTCATCAGGCGCGAGAGGAATCTCCACATGAGATGTTATGTCATAATTTTTCCTCAGTTTTGAGATATTAACGCGGACGATGCGTGTTCCAAGATCCACACCTACCATGGTTCCTCCGAGTTCGGAGATCACCTTTCCTTTTAGCCAAGATCCATGTTTGGACCCAGTTGATCCAATCTTAGACTTATCCTCTGACCAGTAGAAAACCTTATCTCCCAAAGAGAAAGGTCCTTCGGTCATTGACAGTCTGGCC
Organism: Symbiodinium sp. CCMP2592; assembly: GCA_905221615.1. Taxonomy (NCBI): domain Eukaryota; class Dinophyceae; order Suessiales; family Symbiodiniaceae; genus Symbiodinium; species Symbiodinium sp. CCMP2592. The sequence goes on from CAJNDT010003553.1 coordinate 1,675, forward strand.
GCAAGATCTCTGCGCAGATCATCAGATTGGCGTGCCTCTTGGTAAGCCCTGTTGGCAAGCTCCTGAATGGCTCTCGCAGTGACTTCCGTATCAGTTGGATTACCTGTCAACTGATTGGGATCAGCGTTCTCTGGTGTTATAACATCTCGAGGACGCCTACCAAAGGCCATTTCTAAAGGAGTAACTCCTCCATAGGTAATCGAAGAGTTTCTTGCCAAACATTCTTGTCGAACGAGGTTGCCATACTTCATGGTGATTCCGTTATACTGCGGGTCACCATCCTTCAGGATCTGAAGTATGATCTTAATCTGATGCTTCAGCAATCTTACAGCCGCTTCGGCCCTGTTGGGCCATGGTGTTCCAGGTCCTGTTGCTACAGGCTTGATATTCTGCCGATTGTAATAAGCCTCCATTTTTGGAGTCATGAATGCTTGATCTCCAACTACAACCTTTGGGTTGATCTGAAATTTCTCAAAGTATTCATTCATAATCGACATTGTAGTATGTTCTTCTTTATCCTGGACTACTTCGGCAGTCAACAAGTTTGTTGCTCCATCATAGAGAATAAGGAATACTAAGCGACTATCCTTGCCGGGAATTGGAAGCTCACCGTGATCTACGAAGGTGAGATCACCGAAAGTCTCTGATCTTAAACCGGAAATCTTCGCTCTTGAAGGAGCTCTCACGTGTTCCTGACAGGCTGAACACTTTTTGACCAGTTGGTCATATAGCTCATATATCTCCTTTGGGATCAGTAAGGCTTTCGTGCGTCGCTTGAACTGATCCGTACTCATATGACGGTGCTTAAGGTGAAGCTTATAGAGTTCTACAGGGTCCTTAAGCTTCTCATGAATCCGGCGAAGAGCAATGGGAAGAGATGGCGATGGTTCTGCGACAATCTCTTCACCTGTAGGTGAGTCTGTACCAGGAGCCGGGTATTCTCTTGACTCAAGTGGTCTTACCTCCGTCCCGTCATCAGCTCCTGGGACTGTAGACTTCTCTTCAACAGGAGGTTTGACCGCATATTTGCGGGTTTTCTTCAGAAGGTTTTTAAGACCCTTTGGAGTCTTTGTCTTCGCAGGTGGAACCTCAAGTCTTTCTTCTTCTGGAGGTTCGTGCGGTGCAGATGATTCTGCCGGTTTATCTCTAGAGCCTGATGATGGTTCCGGCGGTTCGGAAGGCTCAGGAGCATCACCAGATAGTTCTGGTGGATCGGGTTTCTTGGCAGATGATTCTGCCGGATCAGATGGAAGAGGCTTCTTCTTACCTGAAATGCCCTTCGGTGGTGGATCAGCTGCTCCCTCAGGTGCCTTGTCGCAACCTTTGAGGTACGTATGAGCCCTTTTCTGTCCTGCGCAGGCTGGACAGCGACCTTCCGGGATCCTAGTATAAGATCTTCCTTCTTCCTTTGGCTTCCTAGCTCCTAGAGCAGTCTCTGTCGCACTGAACGACGTACCTGATTTAGGGAGATACTTCCTAGTGGAAGTGAAGCCTAGAAGGTCCAATACCAAGTGGTTATTGGTACTAATCGGAAGAGGGGTTTTATACAAACCGAAAGCTTCACACGTTGCTAGGTCAGCTGTGGGACTACACTCGAGGGTCATTCTTAGATTCCTCATCTGTTCGATGGAGAACAAAATGGGAACTCTCCCCTGATCCATAACTTCTATGGTTGTATCTCTTCTTGGAGTTGTGTTGAACCATAGAGTTACACGCTCCTTGATAAGAGCTGTTTCACTATCTGCGAAAGAGAACTTCGTGTTCGAAGGTGAGAAAGTGAAATCAATCATGCCTGGGGCACGTTGCTTCACGGCCTTGATAAGCCTATTCACCGCATAGCGGGAACCCATAGCCCTAGTACAACCTGATTCAAGTATGACAAAGGTAGGGCTCTTATCAAGATTGATCCGCTCTGTGAGAGCAGATAGGACGGTGTGCTGCAACGGAAACACCGCTGTTGCAGTTTCAACACCTTGCCCCTCGGATGGTTCAAAAACCTGGGGCACGTAACTCACTGATGAGTTGTACACGGGTTCTTGGTGCGCGCTCGGATCTGTGCCTCTACCTAATGATCCTGCTTGATTTCTTCTCTTCTTTCTCCGTGTCTTTCTTCGTGAGGCTTGTGATGCATAATATGTATAAGACGTTTGATCGTCATAAGCGGCATAATTCCAACTGGAGTCAGTATAATAACTGTCCTCATACCATGAATCCCAGCTCGGTGCTGTGGAACTTTCATAGGCCTGTGGAGATCCAGTTTGGTCTCCTTGTAAGGAGGCAGACTTAGCTGTATCCTTACCTTTGCCTTTTGCCTTTGTACCTTTGAAGGAGCTTCCTTTATCTCCTTTGTCCTTTCCTTTTCCCTTGCCTTTTCCACCTTTTCCTTTTTCCTTTCCTTTACCTTTACCGAAATAGCTGGAATCAGTTGGATCATGTTCTGCCTGGTTGGCTCTCCCTTTTCCGCGGTATGACCTAAAACGGCCACGTCCTTTCGCTTGCCACCCTTTGCTCTTCCCGGTGATCCGGGACGCATTCTTGGTCTTCTTCCCTTTTTGAATCTCCTTGCAACGAAGGCCTCATGGTCATCAACTGTCCAGAAGACAGCTTCTTCATCCTCGGCGTCAAGAAAGCCTTCCTCAAGGGTGTCTTCGTCTTGGAGCCAGAATCCATCGACTCCATCGTATTCACCCTGATCGAGGATGAGGAAGTTTCGACCTCCGCGGTTGCGGCGTTGGTCTCTCCTTCCATGGCGGTCCTTCTTGTGAGAAGAGTGCCGAATGTTGGGATCCTGCAGACCAGTTCTGGTCGTTGAGAACTGATCGAACATGGTTTGCCGTACCACAGGGTACGTGTAGGTCTCAATTCGGTGACCTTGGTTGGTCAATGCTGTTACCAACCTCTCACGTTGCATCTCATTTAGGTCGGACTGCACTAGGAAGAGGAGAGCTAGGAGATTATCATTTAGAGGAAACGCTCTTCGATGATTATCAAGGCGTTCCTTGTTCCATGTTTCGAATAAACGTGCGGCGTATGTGTCTCTCTCGGTTGCATCCTGTAGGCGCAAGAAGGTTTGATCTGCCTGCACAGCCTGCATGAAATCTGGATGGGCATCCTCCAGAGCTATCTCTGGTAAGAGATCCATCCATGAGTTTTTCACGCGCTGTAGCACGATCTCAAACTTGGCAATCCAAGTCACAAAGTCTTGGTTGCCCTTCCATGCCTTGAATAGGCCGAGGAAACGCCACAGGAAACGTACTGTTCTCCTTTCACGAAAAATGGACGCATCTTCTTCTTGAAGTAATCTACTCCATCTGGGGCTGCAAGCCTTTCTCGATTCAGTGATTCCTTTTGTACTGCGGCCAATCCGGAGAGCCTCGTCTTGAGAGACGGACCTCTTTTGGTGTCATCCATCGTTGTTATGTCGCACCAGTCGTCAATCAACTGTTCATACTCAAACCACGAGGTGGTGCCATCATAGGCAGGCGCGATCTTGGGCGTTATGCCTAATGATGCAAGCATGCGGTCAGATGTTGCATATGACTGTGCGACATAAGTAGCTGGACCTTGGGAGGTCTCTTCGTTCTCATATCCCCCGTAGGATTGGGAACTGCCGTCGGCTTCGCTATGCGAGCTCGACATTGTGCTGCCTCTTATCCGCTTGGTTAAGCGTTCGGCGAGGCCGACCGCTGTAGCGGACTTTAGGAGGCGGGCGGCCCTTTCCGGGCTCCTCTACCAGAAAACTGTGCCGATACACCCACAAGGAAATGCTCCTTGTTAGGAGGTGTATGACCAGTTTATTCCCTAAGGATCAAAGGGCAGCGCCCTGCACACTGACAGTAGTTGTTTTGTCTTGCTACGCAAGGAGAGCTTGTCTTGTCTCAATATGGTAAAACCACTGTGAGCCAATGGGCAGCGGAATGTATATGTATGAGCATGCAGCCATTGCTGTAGGTACCTGTTAGAGCTACCCCTTTAGAGGTTTATGGAATCACCCCCTCCCCCTTCCGCCCCCTTTCCCCCCCCACCCGCCTTGCCCCCTTCTTCCTCTTCAACCTTGGCATCTCCGCTCCAGAGTGCTCCTTGTTCCTACTTCGCGTGATCGTCGCGCAGCCTCGCGTGCTTCCGCCTCTTCCCCCCGTTTTGTCTCACAATCTTAGAAGCGCACCAGCGAAGCTTGTCAACTTGAAGGTTCCCGTTTAGTCTCACAATCTTAGAAGCGCACCAGTGAAGCTTGTCGGCTTGAGGGTTTAGGACCACTGTGACTGCGAGTAGCGGCTCAAAACTGGCGCACAAAAACTGGCGCCCGTTTTTTGAGCTCGTCGCCAAGAATGTGAGGGATCTCAAGGGTTCAGGGTTTAGGGGCTACTTGCAGGATATGGGACTTGCTGGTAAGGTTATGAGTACCTTCATTCGGGTTAGAAGCAATTCTAACTATAGTTACCTGAACTATCACCCGACTTACTAAGTCCCATGATCCTTCAAGTAAAGGCTGGAGAGCCCTGGTTCACCAGCCCCAAACCCTGGGAAGAAATGAGATCCGGTAGGTAACGGTGCTAGAAGCAGCAGTTCGGATAATTACTATGTGGGAGTTTCCGCAAATTGGTGGGACCTTATTCTGGGGTCCTGCTGATGGGGATCCTACTATTTACGGCACTATATTGGGGTCCCCCATTTTCGGAAACTGCCATAACTTTTCTGGGCACCTGGTTCTCAAGGCTTCGGGGCTGAGTAGGTAACCTTTTGGGGCTCTTCTGATCCTACATGATCCTACCACAATTAAAAGGTTAACCTTTTAGGGGATAAGATACCCAGCCACTGAGAAGATGTTCCTGAAACCCTAACCCTAAACGGTTCTAAAGGTGTTGAACATAGGGTTTCAGGACGGTTTAGGTTTCGGGTTTAGGTCCTGCGGTAAGGCTTTGTTTGCACTTCCCATCTTGGCGTCTCCCTCTAGAACTAAACCTACAGGCCTCGCGGACACCAAACGACTTTGCCTGTACAAGTGCATTCGGCTTCTGGTCTGTCGCCCACGGGGTCGGCGGCTTGAGCCGGAGGCTCTTAAATCGGGCAGCGCTTCGCTGCCCGGTATGGACTGAGCTATGGCTCAGACGAATGAGCTTCGTCTGCGAAGCAGAAGCCACGACGGACAGTGCCGCCGACCCGCCCCGGACCCCGCATCATCGGACCTTCGTTTCTCCCTCGGGCCGCGCGGGGCCTGGCCCGAAGGCGTCTCGGAACGCGCGCGCGTTTTGCAGCCATTCCCCGCGGCATGGCGGGTTTCGGGGCCGCCGTGGACGACGCCAGGAGGCGAGCTTCGCTGCCCTGTATGGACTGAGCTATGGCTCAGACGAATGGGCTTGTCTTGCGAAGCAAAAGCCACGACGGCCCGTGCCGCCGACCCGCCGCCGACCCCGCATCATCGGACCTTCGTTTCTCCATCGGGCCGCGCGGGCCCTGGCCCGGAGGCGTCTCGGAACGCGCACGCGCTTCGCAGCCATTCCCCACGGCATGGCGGGTTTCGGGGCCGCCGTGGACGACCCCAGGAGGCGAGCCGGCGAGCATCATGAGCACTCGGGCGCCCGCAACCGGCCCCGCGGCGCGAAGTGGGCGCGAAGTGATGATTTCCAAGTTTTTGCGTGGATTGCGGAAGCCCCAAGAGGGCGCGCATCATCAGCATCAGCGGGGTGCACATGGAGGGCCGACGAGGGCTGAGAGCCTAAGATCACCCACAAGTTGTGCACTTCGGGCCTACGTCACACTTTTGTTCCGGTGTCGAGCTGTCGTTGTCTCGGCACCGTCTGGAAATGTTGACCGTGTCTTTCCCGTTCCCCCGCTGCATCCGCTGACAACAACTCGCGCTGCCCGCACCTGGGCGCAGCCCCTAGAATTTAGGTTTAGGATCAATAAGGTTAAGAGTTTAGGGTTTAGGGTTTATAAGGTTTAGAGTTTAGGGTTCATGAGTTACAAGGTTTAGGGTTTGGGGTTAATAAGGTTTAGATTTTAGGGTTTAGGGCTTACAAGGTCTAGGGTTTCGGGTTTGTTTCTTGGGGACTCTGTGGGGTTTCTGTGGCTTCAGATGGTCCGTTCTCCCACGTAGGAGTATAAATGAACATGCCATAAGTGCTGGTGCCCCCCCTGCGCCTATAACAAATCATGAACCCTCAAGCAAGGCTCGCAGCGATACGTCTGAACTACGGCCCGCTCTCAGCCGACCTTCTTTTGCCATCAGCAGTGTCGCGACAGATACTTACTGCTGCATCTGCTTTGCCTCTATGACCACTGTTCCTTCTGGAAACAAGCAGTGCTCGTAAGAACCTTACTATTGCCATGGCATCTACGCCCTATTCTTGCTAGGCGCCGGAATGCACACCCTCTCCAAGCCCTGTACCAAACCGAAACCTCAAGTCCTGTTCCCGCATCCGGTCTTACCAGGGATCTAGGCATCTATCTCCATCTCTGATTTAGCGACGCCTCAAGCCCGAAACAGATCCAAAACAGTAAACCCCCTCAACGCTTGGGTATGGCTGCTGCCAGCGTGCCGAAACTGTCGTGTCTTTCTCAAGCTGGGCGGCAACCTCGGGTGGCTGCACGGGAATCCGCTTGACTGCAATCTGAAACGTGGCACAGAGTGTCTATGACGAATCTACCATAGTGATAACTGCGATGATACGGATCAAACATAAAAATAATCACAATATCAATACTAATGATGATAGTAGAAACAAGTTATAAAAATAATATTGACAAGCCAGTCCTCCTGTCACAAAACACAATGCCAGCACTGCAGCCACCACCAAAATGATAAGAATGAACATCATGAAGACAACAACCATACCTGACAAGTATGGGCGGTACTCCTATCACCAATAAACTATACTGAACTTAGAACCCTATCAGAAATTAAAAACTTTAGCTGTTTCTTAGGGGTTATACTAACCAAAAATTAAGAATTTTCTACGTACCCCTAAGAAAATGAGAAAGGAGACCATAAGTTTGGCTCCGGGGCGGAGGGTGGAGCGCTGCCATGCATGTCGCTAGAGCCACGGTCTTGCAACAGGCTGTAGTGGCCAGGGAAAATGCAAGGTTTGGGAAGTACAGAAGTACAGTTTAGTGTGTACGGTTTGGGGTAAAGAGTAAACACCTAGGTCACTGACCATATGAGGTGTTGTATCCAGTACTGGGGCTATTTTGCTTTACACGAGTTGCTGGTCCCCTTGCCGTTTTCTTAGTCTCCAGTCGCTACCACAGAAAAGCAGCCCCATTGCGAAACCTCAAAACCTCCTCAAAACTCTTCTGAGACAGTCTTTTTGAGCCCATTGAACCAAAGTAGAAACCACCATGGGAACCCTCTCAACAAACAATCCCTTTACTCAACCTCACCCGTGACCAGGGGAGAGGCCACCGCCGCTGGGCCGCCATTGCAAGCCGCGAAGTGCAGCCTCATCGCGGCTTGTGAGAACAAGCGCACGAAATGCGAGGCTGCAATTCTGGTCTTCCGATTCCGGGTAAGAACAAGAACCCTAAGTGGGCTTACTATCGGACATCCTGATACCTCATCTTCTTGCTCCCGCAAGCGGTAGGATCGCTGGGTTGCATTTAGGGCTCCCAGGCTGATGGCTGCCCTCGATCACTCAGCCGAAGTCGCAAGAAACCAAAAACGCTGGACCCTAGGCCCTCTGCACATCCCTAACTAGCAAGCCATGACAGTTCGGCATATTCAAGATTCCCTGGAGCCTCCAGTTGCCTGAATAATGGGTTACGGGTTACATATTGTATGGTTAGCCATCCACCTCTTTTTTCAGCACGGGCTTTAGTTGTAGACATCCACCTCAAACCCTAAACCCCCTTTTCTGCATGGGCTTGGATTGTGTGCCAGCGAACACACGTTCTCGATTAACGAGGGATGCAAACGTGGGAGTGACCCTAAATCCTAACTAGGTATCTGGAGCCCGAAGAACTAACGAATAACTCCGCGCCGAGCCGCCGAAGCTGCGGCTGCGCACCTACGACGAAGCGGTGCCAAATGTGCTTCTCAGAGCAGAGTATAGTAGAGAGCGTGTATGTATATCTATATAGATAGATAGATAGATAGATAGATCGTCGCTTTGAGGGTGAAAGGGAGTTAAAACATTGAGGGTTTAGGGGTTAAGAGTTTGGTCGGAGGCTCGTTTGACGTAGTAGGATGTAGTAGGTCTGTTTAGCATACCCCTTTAGTGGTCCGATATACTGACTACGTGACAAGCAGGTCCCAAAAGAGTCATAGTAGGGCTGAAGGAGCGGGGTTCCGGGATCAGAACGGATCAGAGGCTTGACGGGGTAAGATTCTGGGCTTTTCAGGACTATGCGGCGTTTTCAATGGTTTCAGTTTGAAGGCTATCAGTCTCGAGCGGTTTGGACCAAGTTCCATATCATCAGGAGAGTGGGCCTCCTGATTGGAATTGTTGATCCTTCTGGCAACCGTAGGGACTGTGATGCTCCCTGCAGTTGCTTAGCAGCCTGGAAGTTGGACTGCGGCGCAGAATGTGCCTTTTAGGCCACCGAAGCCACTTGCCACAGTACAGTTGCGGATCGTGCGTGCCGGTGTAGTCGCCTCTTTCAAAGCCCTCGGCTTACAGTTGCAGGAAATTCCAGGTGATTTGGATTTTTCTGTCTGACCTGGGGATCTCCATGCTCACTATACTATAGGTATAATGAGGAACCCCCAAGTCGTGAGGACTCCGGGCCTTGCAAACCCAAAACTGTGTGGAATACTATAAATACGGCATGAAACCTGTACAGCACCTTCTTGACGCCCTGTAAGTTGAATCCGGGGGCTGTATGCAAAGGATTCAAGGAACCTCTTGGCAGGTCCCGGAATCTCTTGCTTGAATCCCAAACCCTGAATTTCGTTGGTCTCCGAAGTCCGAGTCCTAGTTTGAGGACCCCACAAGTGTTGGGATGCTGGCAGTGTTCGGACACCCTGAACACCCTAAACCCTAAACCCTAATAGGACACCTGTTGCCACGGAGACGGAGGTCAGCGCTCGAGAACAGCCATTCCCCACCTGCTTCGAAAGCAGCTCCCCTACACCCAAAAGAGTAGGGCTTGGTGTTCCATTGAACTTTGGTACGGCGTTAAGGGCCCCAAGTCCAAGAATGTAGTGATCATAAATGTCACGCAACCGTCCAAAACTGTAATTGCAATTAAGGTTCTGAATGAAACATTCACGGATATTACGAACAAAATCCCGCTTTGTCCAGTCCTGGGTTTCGGGTCAAGGGTAATGGCAAGGCGAAAGTAGGTCGCTTAGGGAAACAAAGCTTTCTCTTTTCGTGGCCTCGTGGCTGGCAAGGACGATGACCGTGATGCAAAGTGAACGAGGGGTAAGGGGTTTCAGAATTTAAGGTGGAAAACATGTGAACTGAGAGAGCTTTGAAGATGGTGTACTCCCCTGCGTCTCCTGCTGCTGCTACTACGACGACGACTACTACTACTAAACACTGTTACTACCACCACCGTACTACTACTGCAATGAACATCGGCATCGTCGCGGGAGAGACATGGTGAAACATGAAACTGGAACAAGCCCGCAGTTCAGCAGAAAAAACCTCAAGCCTTGCTGAAGCGGGATACACCTGCTTTCGCGGTTTAAGGATTCGGGTTTAGCGTTCAGCAACGTTGGAACGGTTGAGCATCGAAGATTATCAGGTATACCCTGCTAAGCCCCACAAGCCAACATTGGAATCGCCTGCAACGTCGGCAGGGGTGCATGTACAGCTGCCTGGCTCAGGGCGCGATGCTTAGATGTCGCGCTCCTTCTCGAATGATAGCCATATCCGAAAGCTCGTTGCGCAGAAGTTTGTAACTAAAGTAATAACCTACTAGAAGCAATAAAAAAATCTACAATAAAAATAAGGATACTACTAAGTATGATAGAGAGGCTTGCAATCATCATGTCAGGCCGTACAGAAAGCGGTCACGGATTTAAGGTTTATTTGCCGGATAAAGCCACGGGAGCTAACACACGCAAACCAGACCCGATTATAAACAATCTCAACGAAAACATGGATTCTCTGGCAAGAGCAGAACATGACCCCCACCCTGACCCCCCACCCTCAAAACTAAAAAACTCAACCCGAAACCCTAAACACACCCCCCCCCCCGCCACCCAGCAGCTGCAGAGCCCAGGGAACCTGCGACACGTTCGCACCGGTAGCCGGCAGGCCCTGCAGGCGAAAGCCCGAAGTCAAATCTCAGATTGAGATCTGTATCATATGGTATTAAACTGTAGTATCGTTGTTACTATAAGAGTCACTATTATTGAGATTTGTATCATATGGTATTGAACCATAGTATCGTTGTTACTATAAGAGTCACTATTACCATTCATAACGTTGAAGGTGAAATGCACCGCAGCTCATGCTGGTTGCCACAGCCACTGGCAATGCTGCTGCTGCTGCTGCTGCTGCTGCTGCCGCCACGGTGGCTTTGCCATTTCTGGGTTGCGACTGTGGTGCCAGTGATTGATGTTCTGCTTGCTGTTGCTGCTGGTTCTAATGTTGCTGATGAAGTTAATGCTTATGGTGCTGATTTTCATACTTGTGATAATGTTGATTAAAACTAACCTATGGTTGTCGCTGTTACTGCTTCTGTTGTTTGTGTCTTTGATGTTAACTTCGCTCTAGGCTGGTGATCTTGTTGCAGCTAACATGACTGTCCGTTCAGATGCCTAGCTGCCTAGCTACCGTAAACCCACACTCGTAAGCCGCGTGAGTGATCAATCAACAGGCACGGCCTGCACAGCCGGCACGGCCGGGGCGGCAGGAACCGACTGGACCGGTGTCACCTGGAGTGCAGGCTCGGGGCTCAGCATTCTGAAATCGGTCTTGTTTTCAGAAGCTTCCAGCCGCACGTGCCTGAGACACCCTGTCCCTGCTTCGACCGACCCAAGCAAACATGATTTCACAAATGCATCCCCAACACATTGCCTGCTGGCCTCATCCATCTAGGTACAGCAGCAGTTTCTGCACTCTGAGAGTCTAAAAACCCACAATTTACCTTCACGTCCTGGTTGCCTATTCTGCTACCAAGCTACTTACTAAGCCTGCACTAGACCCTATACCCTTGATCTCACACACTGCCCCGACTCCCCACTTGGAGGATCCGGAAACTTCAAAAATAACTTCAATGTACATAATGCAAGCACTACAAAACCGAGTACGCAAGTCCAACCTCTCTCAGCAGTGCCCAACCCAAGACTACAGCATAAGGACTAAGCCCTAAACCCAAGAACAAACTCCTCCTGCCTGCAAGCCAGGGAAATCCCCTTCTTGCGCCGGCGGCACCGGCGCGACTGTCGGCCCTGGTGTCGCAGAGCCCTGGCCGCTGCTGGAAGGGCCGGAAAACTTCGCGAGCAGGTTAACGGATCGGGGTCTTTAGTCCAGGGCTTAGGGTCTGGGTCATAGTTACAGCAACTGGGAATGTGGCATGTGCATGCTCACATATAACCTGCTTCTCTTTGCTTCAGGAAGTGCACAGTCACCGCGCTAAGGAAGACTACCATAGGCAGCGAAGAAGAGGCAAAGACGCCGAGCAGCAACACCCAACGTCCAAAAGTCCTGGCCACGACCTCTCTATGGAGACCGGTCTGCTTGCACCAAAGAATGACCCTAATGTAGTGACCTTTGGACTTAGCATCAAGCCTTGGGCCTTGAAGGATGCCCGTCATATTGTAGCATCTAATGGCCTTTAATCTTGCAGTAAAATTTAGGTTACCAACATAGTCAACACTCTTCGAAACAGATTAGTGTTCCGATGTTGTGGGTGATTCAGGTTTCGGTGCCCACGGAGTCATCAGTCCCATGAAAGACATTGAAAACCAAGCAAGAAAAACAAGAACCCAGCCCGCATGACAAGCTCACCTAAGAGCTTGTCGAAAAATCCATTGCTTAGGTCCGCCAGCGCTTGCGGAAAGCTCTTGCAGCCAGGCTCAGTTGCAATTGCTGCTATTACCAGTCTTGACACGACCAAGGGCAGCTCAAGTTCCCCGATTCAACTCTAAACTCAACATAAATCCCATATCAGCCCTTAACCTCGTTATATAAACACTATGTAAGCATAAGCCCTTGAATTTATGCATCTAAGCCGCCGGCCACAAACCCTGAGCCTGAAAGTCTGAAGCGCAGGCCTACAACCATATCTCAAACTAGACCGGCGGCCCTGAACCCCTTTAACCTGAGGCTCGAAACCCCTAAACCCCAGAACGCAAGCCCCCCAAACTGTGATCCGGGCCGCAGGCGGTCCCAAGGACCCTGAAAGCGCGAAAAATGGTGCACTCCTGAGTGGCAGCGCCTCGTTGAACTTCGGTTCGCCTCCCAGCTGCCCTGCATTTAGGGTTTAGGGGTGTTGGGGTTTACGGTTTAGCCTTCTAATAGAAGAAGCAGAGCCTACATGGCGTTGTGGGAGCCTGCATATTCCCGTTTAGGAACTCCCTTAAACAAAGCGAGACTCGCCATCGACGAACTTAACTCACCGATCTCGAGCATTAAATGATTTTCATCTTTGTTGCTTGAACGCATATGCCTGCATGCACACATGCATGAATAGGTGGATGGACGCATGGATGGGTGTGTCATGGTGTGCATATATACTAGCGAAAGCATGTATGTGTGTAGGTATGTATGTGTGTATGGATGTACATGTGTCCTTCAGACATGTCACTCTGTATGGAAGGCATTGGCACGCAATCCTGTCTGGCAATCCTGTCTTCATATTAACACCAACTCGCTTATCCGATTCATGCCTGTTTAAGCATTGCATCGTGCCAGCAGCCCAAAGCCCTCTCTCCTAAATCCGGCTTCTCAACCCAAAACTCTGCACCCTTGAACGTACTATAGGGGCCTTCATACTATACTGAGAGTCGGGTTTTTGGGGTATATAAGACTATAGCTATAATGAGGAGCCAACGGAAAAGTGCAGGTAATCATTCAGGCCCCTATAGCAGCCCTGCACCCTCCGACACCTTCTAAATCCGCCATGTCGTCGCTGAGCTTTGGCAGGGCCTTGTCTTGCATGGGATCATGGGAGCAAAGAGGAGATGCGTGAACTTTCGCAGGTGTGCTCCCGCATCTTACCGAAATGGTCTGTGCCGTATACTAGCCATCCAGGTGTCCTGGGAAGACTAGCTGCGCACACGGTATGCGAGTTGGCGAAGTACAGCAGCAGCAAGACTTCTGACGTGTTGCTGGTGAGGCTGTCAAGCAGTCATCAAGCAAGGGACGTCAGCTTCGTGAGCCACAGCTGCCAACACCATCTCTGCATCATCCGGCAACGGCCGTCGCTGTGAGCGATGCGAACTCACCACCGCGTGTCAGTGCAATCGCAACATACAACTCAACTATAATACCCGGAGGGTCGTGAACCCACGTTTTCGAATTATGAAGCCAGTTGAGGCTTCAGGGGATTGGGGGTTAGGTCGAAGTTGGGGATAGGACCCGTTGGCAAGTTAGCTCGATGCCCGCCCGCTCTGCAACCGCAATTTGTGCCGAACTCGTGCCAATTTGGGGTAGTATGCAGGTAAGGGCCCAAGGACTACGGTTCAGGGCTTGGGGCTTCAAGGCTCCAAACCCTTCTTCAATCCAGGCGCCGGTGGCAGGTCGGAGACGTCGCCCTGCCAGCAGATGCTTCGATGTTGACGACTTCATCTTTGGAGATTACGCTTGAAGTTGAAACACCCCAAAACCCAAGGGCCTTTCATGAAAAAACACCGTAGACCAGAACTCTGAACATACACGAACCAAAGTCTCTAAATCGTAACCCGCACAGGTTGTTCAGGCACTTGCTGCTACGGCTTTGTTTTATGTTCAACAAACTAATTCATTGAATGCATAACCGGGCATGTTGAAGTTAAAACCTGCTCCTGGAAACCCTTGCCAACCCTTGTCAAAGATTTAGGGTTGAGGGTTTACAGCTACCAGGACCCCATAATTAGAAATAGGGTTTTGGTGCCATTGTACTCTAACTGTAATAAGAAACCCCCAACATGGTATAGGTAACTAATACAAGGCCCCTAATATAGAACCCTATTATATACAGATCCCTTATAGATCCCTTTAAAGGGAACCCTACTAATAGAGCCCTATTATTGATCCCTTTAAGGACCCCTTTAAAGGGAACCCTACCTGTAGAACCCTATGATAGATCCCTTTAAAGGGACCCTCACCATAGGACCCTACTATAGATCCCTTTAAGGACAGCCTTTAAAGGGAACCCTAACTATAGGACCCTATCATAGATCCCTGTTATAGATCCCCTTAAAGGGAACCCTAACCATAGGACCCTACTCTAGATAGATCCCTCTCAGGATCCCTTTTCAGGGGAACCCTACCAGGACCCACAATAGATAGATCCCTCTAAGGATCCCTTTAAAGGGAACCCTACCAGGACCCACAATAGATAGATCCCTCTAAGGATCCCTTTAAAGGGAACCCTACCAGGACCCACAATAGATAGATCCCTCTAAGGATCCCTTTAAAGGGAACCCTACCAGGACCCACAATAGATAGATCCCTCTAAGGATCCCTTTAAAGGGAACCCTACTAGATAGATCCCTCTAAGGATCCCTTTAAAGGGAACCCTACCAGGACCCACAATAGATAGATCCCTCTAAGGATCCCTTTAAAGGGAACCCTACCAGGACCCACAATAGATAGATCCCTCTAAGGATCCCTTTAAAGGGAACCCTACTAGATAGATCCCTCTGAGGATCCCTTTAAAGGGAACCCTACCAGGACCCACAATAGATAGATCCCTCTAAGGATCCCTTTAAAGGGAACCCTACCAGGACCCACAATAGATAGATCCCTCTAAGGATCCCTTTAAAGGGAACCCTACCAGGACCCACAATAGATAGATCCCTCTAAGGATCCCTTTAAAGGGAACCCTACTAGATAGATCCCTCTGAGGATCCCTTTAAAGGGAACCCTACCAGGACCCACAATAGATAGATCCCTCTAAGGATCCCTTTAAAGGGAACCCTACCAGGACCCACAATAGATAGATCCCTCTAAGGATCCCTTTAAAGGGAACCCTACCAGGACCCACAATAGATAGATCCCTCTAAGGATCCCTTTAAAGGGAAGGAACCCTACCAGGACCCACAATAGATAGATCCCTCTAAGGATCCCTTTAAAGGGAACTCTACAAGGCACCCAGGAGCCTGGGCTGGCTGGGCCGCCGGGGCCGGTGAGGGCGAGGCCGCGGGCTTTGCCGCTGAGGACTTCGAGGTCCCGGCACTGGGCCCTCCGAACATCACGCCCTGAGTCCTCAGCTGGTTTTTTCCCTCCTACCTAGCAAGGACAAAGCCCGCAATGCAGTCCTCAGCTGGTTTAGGTTTTAGGGTTTAGGTCCTCGGCTAGGCATTGTTACGACTACCACAACGACTGCTCCTGGTAGTGCTGCGATCCCGGTCAATTTCAGATGAAATCTTCTGGCAGCAAGGGGGTTCAAGTGACATGACAGCTATTGAAAATGGCGTCGGCTAAACCAAGTGCCAGACTTAGCCTCAATTGGATCTGGGTTCGGTGTCTACGCATCCGCCAACATGTTTGGGATTGAAACAGCTCTTGACTTGAGATTTAAGGGCTTTAGGTTCAGGGGTTTCGATGCGCACACTCGCACGAGGCAAGAACGGCTTGATGAGAGCCCATCAGGGTTGAGGGTATACGGTTTATGTTGTAGGCTAGAGGGTTCAATAGAGGTTCCCTGCATCAGAAGATGCTGTCCGGGCCACAGTGGCATAGGATCCAGCCCACCGTTCTCCTGCAAAAAATGCGACGGCACACGGATGAGGGTTACCGTATGAATTTCGCGTCTCCACTTGGGGTACTTACCGTTACCACCCCAATTAATTAAGTTCTTAGATTTACTAATAATAATAATAATAATAATAACTACGTCTCCTTATCATCCAGGTAAAGGTTGGGATTCGACTTTGGAAGTCCGGCCTGGCCTGGAGATAAGTGTAGCGACTCCCAAGAGAACTTGTCGGAAAGGAGCTCAACCATTAAGAAACACTTTTTCTGCTGAGGATGTGGCATGTGGTAGATCTGCCCCGACATAGATAAGTGCCGAACATGCGGAACTACAGTCCCAAACCTCCATTGTCATAAAGTGGATGGGATCGGGACCAGCTTGAAATGCTCCGATAGTCATGCTCTTCCCGACTGAATTGAAACAGAAGCAGAAACTGGTACGGGCAAGGCCTTGAGCTTCCCGCACACACAGCCGCGAGCGCTCACACCCAAACACCTTACCGAAGTTCAAGGCGCCTGCAACCGCCGACTGTGCGGCACAGCCCGCCACTCAGCGCCCTTGGCTGCACTTCTCTGATTGTTTCCACACCCCTGGAGGCGTAGTTTCGGGGCTCAGGGCAGTCCTTGTCACACAACGACTCAATGAGTGCTTTATAAGCCTGGTCCACGGATGATTCGGAAACCCGACGCCACGAGGTTGAAGCTCAAACTTCAAATCTGAGCGCCCGAACACGCAATCCTTACAGCATGACAAGACTTATCAAATGTAGAGCGACAGCTACAGCAAGGCGCGTTGCGCATGATGCTCTAAAAAGCCAAGAACCTGCATAAGCACATGCTAGACAGTTACAGAAGCGGACTTGCATGCGCAGCCTTGGAGCACTAGACCCTGAGGCCCCAACACCTGAACCCCTGAAAACCTAGGACGTGCCAAACATCATGAAAAAGACCGGCGCGGTGACCATGAAAACTCAAACTTTCAGACCTCATATGCACACCAAGATGGCCATTAACAAACCAACTGCAAAGGCGGATAACTACTAAAGGTGGCAAAGCCAGGATGCCTCTATGCCGGCGAAACCGAAGCTTGATGAGGAAAGCCCTGTGGTGGCGCACAGGCCCGTGGTGCTAAGGCGCTCCTCGGATGTGATGGTTTTGAATTTCCTGGGGGTTTACACTCGGACAATCCAAGCAAGCTTATTGGTGCGTGGTCGGATGAGGTGAGACGATGTATTAACGAGGGGGGGCCTCTTTTCCATCCACCGATGGAAATTCCACATGGGGACCCTAAACCCTAAACCCTAAACCGCTTTGGGATTCCTTAAGGCTAATCAAGGTTTTCCAGGAGCCTTCGACTCTCTCGACGAACGGGCTCGGAAATTGTTTCCTCCGGTGCGGTAGGGGTGAAGGCTCTCAAAGGGATTTGTGTTTATTGGTTTTGGGCTTCGTGGCATCTAAGCTAAGGCGCGCCTTTGCGCTGAGAACTAGAAACTGCAGCTGCAGGCTTCGCGTTTCTCTGGGGCTCAGAGTGTCAGGCCTGGGGTTGCCTGTGTAGGGCTTTGGGCGCATTACGGACTGCAGGACCTAAGGTTAGAAGGGCTCTCTGGTGCTTCTGGTGTCCTGGTGGTGTCGTTGGTGGTGCCCTGTGGTCTCTTGCTGGGTGGTCTCTTGGTGATCTGCTGCTGGTCTCTTGTCGTCTCCGGATGAAGGAAAAGCACAGGCGGCAACTTGTTGCGACAAGCATATTCCCAAGCATGGCGAACTACCGGTCCGGCGGTCGTCATGTTCGAGTCATGATGACATGCTTCTGCCGTGGTCCTTCACTGTTTGGGGTTCTCCGCTGGCATAGTTTTTCCTGACATTATATGCATGGTAGAACCGCTACAGATCCCTCAATGGAACCCTTACAGGAAGCCTAACCCCACAGTCCATAGACGGCGTCCTACTTACTAAGTCTCCTGATCCACGAAGCGACTCCCGAAAATCCACACAGCATCGAGATGGACTTTACGATCTCACATCGATTTGGACTTGAGGGCTGTGTACGGAATAAGGTATATCCTCGATTATGTCAAGTTATAGTTGCTCCGCAGGGGTGTCTCTACAAAATTCGCAGCTCCTGTTTCAAAGATCAGGGCACGATTCCGCACGTGAGGACGGCGGTGACTAGTTTGCGGGCGAGAACATGGCGACGAAGTCTTGCTGGTGGGCTCAATGGCATAACAGAGTATTTGCAGTTCAAGCGGGCAGACGAGAACGAAAGGGACAGAGAGATAGAGACAGAGAGAGAGAGAGGGAAGGACGAGTTGGATGCAATGAGAGACAGCTGCTCAGACAGCTAGATCGACGAGTACAAGGATCATGATGCACCCAGCCACCTACCCTCTATGTAAGGCCATCTGACACTTCCAGGAAGCCGATCCTGATAGATAATCAGAAGAAGGTTTTGCGTCTGTACTGACGTTTTATGTACATGTGGGAGTGTCTGTGTGTGCCGAGGTATGTATGCATGCGTGTAACAGTGTATGTATGTGTGTGTGTGTGTATATGTCTATGTCTATGTGTATGTCCATGTACATGTTTATGTAAATGTGCATGCGTATCTCTGTAATTCTATGTATGTATAAATATATACACATATCTGAACTATGAGAGTGTACTATTGCTCATGATGCAGAGCCCCATGATGTAGGGGCCTTAAATAATTCGAATGGGGTTTTGGGGTATATTCTACAATAATCATGCGAAGGAGAACCCAGAAGAGAATAGGTAATTACTTCGGCCCCTGGATTACTGCAAGGGGTCATTTCAAAGGTTGCAAAAAGGGATGCTTTTGTACCCAGACCTTCCAAAATCCCTCAATTAAGGAATATACCTTAAATTACAAAAGGATCCCTAATATGAATTAAGGTATTCCTTAATTAAGGAATATACCTTAAACTATAATAGGATCCCTAAAAGAAATTAAAGCAATATTCCTTAATTCAGGTATTTTGGAGTCACTGGCCTCGGTCTATCTATAGGGTTTAGGCCTCCTTAAAGGGATCTATAGGGTTTAGGGTCTACTTAGAGGATGATGGGGTTCAGGGTCCCTTTAATAGGCCCAGGATGCTGGGAGCTTCCGCGCTGCGCCAGCAAAGAGCCGGGCCGGATCCGCGTTGTGCAGGGAATCAAAGACCTCGGTGGCTTAGGATTTAGGGTTTAGGGTTTAGGGCTTAGGGTTTAGGGTTGAGGGTTGAGGGTTCAGGGCTGAGGGTTTGGGGAGGGTTTAGGGTTTAAGGGTTTACGCTCTCGCAACTCGGACATGCCTGACGAGGTCTGTGGTGCTGTGTGCTTTGAGGGGTCGGTACTAGCATTCAGGGTTTAGGGTTTAGGCTTCTAGTCTCAGCACGGTGTCGGGTTTGGGGTTTAAGGGGGTTTATAGATCTCAGTACAATATCGGGTTTGGGTTTCTCTTGCCTATGTTGACAGACTTTTCGGTACAGTCTGCTAGGGTGTAGGGTTTTGGGTTTTGGGGGCTATCTATGTAATGAACGAAGCGCCCATGCCGTACGGACGGAAAGGTTTCAAAGACTTCTTCAAGCGAAGAATTCGGCCCCGGTAAGATTCAGGCAAGTACGTGCCCTAACGCTATACCTTTTTCAGCATAGCCTTGGATTGTGCGCCGGCGAACACTCCTAACAATCACGCTATACCTTAAGACACTCTAACCCCAGTCGAATTCAGGCAAGTCACGTAGCCCGGTGTCTTCGATGATAGCCTCGGGCATCGCTGTTTGCATGCAGTGCCAGGTCTTAGGGCCTTTCAGGGGCTTGCGGCCAGCTCACGCCAAAAAGAAACACCGGGACGAGGGAGCTGCAAGACTTCAGCGGTTACGTTCAAAGAGTTGCTAGACGGGTTTAGGGCCGTTTAGGGGCTTAAGCGCCACTTTATGGGTTCAGGAGCGTTCAGAGATTTAGGGTTGCGATGGGATCTTAATAGTTTTGGAGGCACCGAAGCACGGCGGAGTCTTTGCGATAATTCCGGCCGTCTTGACACAAGCCACGGCCATCCATACAGAAACCGAACCCTTGCTGTACCCCAAACCCTTGTGAACCGTTTTAGTCGACCTAACGCTTTGAAGTAACCACGGAAGTAACCCATTGTTAAGGGCCCTGAAAGTAGCCCGGTACAGTATCCTTTTTTGTAACCTTTGACGTGACCCCTTGCAGAAATATAGGGGCCTTAATAACTAAAATAACAGGGTTTTGTTGCTATGCTTGTAACAAGGAGCCCCCCAAAATAGTATTGATAATGAATTATCTCGGTCCCTAAGACTATAGACCCCTCCATGGATCCCTTTGAAGGGAACCCCATTCTAACTCTTATGCGCACCTTCCGTCTGCCTGACTGCCAGGTGGCCCGGAGTCTGCCGGGCAGGCTGCGAAAGCCGTCGTGAATGTCAGCCTCAGTTTAGGGTTTTTTTCCTAAACACTATACCCTTTAAAGGAGCCCTAAACCCTAAACCCTAAAGGAGCCCGATATGAGGGGGTTTGGGGCTTATAGGGTTTAGGGCTTTAGGGGTTTAGGCTTTAGGGTTTACCCAGAGGCTCCATACTAGTTCCTTTTTGGGATTACCTTATAGGATTCTAGAAA
>CAJNDT010003554.1:0-22096 GCA_905221615.1 Symbiodinium sp. CCMP2592
ATGAGCGACAAGTACATATGCACGAAATCACCGGCCAGCTGGAATCACTCCACAACGACACATCTCTGGGAACGAGCTGTCAACGCCAAACTCGCAGAAATGGTGGTGCATACCTGCAACTCCTACTGCGGCAAGTATGCATTGGGCGCATGTCGTTTTGGTTTCCCGCACGCCCCAGAGCCGTGTGCTCGGAGAAGAGACGCCCAGGAACTGTTTACCAGTCGCTGGAAGAGCAGCTTAACGGTCCGACGAGAGGAGGCAGACCGCATGATGGGGCAATACAACATCAAGATGCTGCGCAGGTGGAGAGCAAGCATGGATCTGCAGGTTATTTGTGAGCTGACCAGCGCCAGCCGCTACATCCTCGGCTACGCGTTCAAGTCCGAAGAGGACTTCACCGCCACACGGCGCATGGAGGCAGTGATCGAAAGACTGGCTGCTAACGCCGGAGAAGACGGGCTGAAAACGCAGGAGGTCTACGCAGCCGCACACGCGGCCCTACAGGGCAGGACTACCTCCACGTTCGAAGCTTGCCACTTGCTGCTTAGCTTTCCAGTCGTGGAGTTCTCCCGAGACAGCATGTGGATCCAAGCAGGACCGCCCGAAACATGGACGCTGTGGGTACCACCGAGGGAGGAAGCGGCAGCCCTAGCAAATCCGACGATGTACTACGAGAAGAAACGTGAACTGGACTGGACAATGCCAGTGGCTCAGCGGAACTATCGACACCTGCAAACATCGTTCGCAGATCAAGAGATCGCGGTTCCTGTGGAAGGGTCGCCCCGTCGAACTATGCGGTGCTGGAGGGATATCACTTTCTTCGATTTCTGTGCTGGCTTTCGCTTCATCGCGCAAGAATTCCCGAAGCCTCGAGATCGACCAGCGATCGTGGGATATCGCAACTTCAGCCCCGATCTGCAGCCAGAAGAATTCTACTATTCCAAGCTGCTGCTTCACCTACGCTGGGAAACTCCCGGAGACTGGCTGCAGCCGCAGGATCAGGGACGGCATTCGGCCGCCTTCCACCGAATAGCAAACGATTCCCAAGCGTACCCTACCTTCCTGCAATCCATCTGTTTCCCGGAGCTGGATGGCACGGTCCAGGCAGCTCGGAAACTGCAGGCCGTCCAAGCGGCCATGTACATGAAAGCAAGGCTATCGCCCAGCGAACTTCGAGATGGGTGGTCGCACAGCCGCGCAGACGAGCAAAATTACCGAGACTCCCTCGAGATCATGGAGGCGCTCCGACAGAGGCACGGGGGCAACATCGACTACCTGGCTCCGGAGACCGTACCTACCGGCTCCGCCGGCACTGCTTTCGCGCCGGTGGAGGGCGGCGAGGCGGCCTTCGACTTGCTCAACGCCCCAGATCCAACATCGCACACAAAGCGACAACGACAGGCGATGGAGTACATCATCCGCACGGTGCTCGACAATCCGAACACAAAAGCTGGCCCAAGCACGAAGCGCCTGCGATTGCTTCTCCATGGTCCTGGAGGTTGTGGCAAATCCGTGGTGGTCCGCGCGGCTGCGCACATGCTCCGCCAGAGTGGCAAAGGCGTCGCCATCGCTGCGCCCACGGGCGTGGCAGCCTGCAACATCAACGGGCTGACGCTTCACCAGTGTCTATTCCTTCCGGTGGTGAATCGAAGCCACGGCAGGGCCTGCGATGCCCCACTGCCGAGGGGCCCCCACTTGGCAGCCATGCAAGAATTCTGGGCGCATATTTCGGTCTTGATGGTGGATGAGATCAGCTTCATATCCCGGTTCATGCTGGACCGCATCGACCAACATCTGCGTTTGGCCAGGAACCTACCAGATATTCCTTTCGGAGGAATACACGTCGTCTTCGCAGGCGATCTCTACCAGCTACCACCGCCGGGAGGCGATCCCTGCTTCTGCAGCTCGCTCTGGACTTCTCTAGAGCTCTGTGAGTTGGAAGGCAATCAACGCGCCGCCGAAGATCCAGAATGGGCAGCACTGCTAGCTCGCGTTCGCATCGGCAAATGGACCGACGCCGACGTCGAGGTCCTCAAAGGCCTCAGAGTCAGGAGGGATGGCAAAGATCAAGTCGCAGATGGAGCAGTTCATCTCTTCGCTACTCGCCAAGCCGTGAACGAAGCAAATCAGCGATACTTGGACGAGCATCTGGAGAGAACCCAGACGATGCTGTACGAGTGTCCGGCCATCGACGTCAGCGTGAAGACAGGCGCGCCGTTGAAGCCGGAACTCGCATGGGCCGAACCGGAGAATACCGGAGGACTGGAAGGACTGCTCAAGATAGCGGTGGGCGTTCGCGTCATGCTCCGCTTCAACATCGACGTCCCGGACAAGCTCGTGAACGGTGCTTGCGGCATCGTGGCCCACATCGACGCAGAGAACACAGGCGAAGTCACGAAGATCTGGGTAAAATTCGAAGGAAAGGCAGGCGAACGCTGGTGCAGCGACAACGAGACCGAGGCCGTGGGCATAGCACGACGAACGGCATCCTTCCAAGACCAGACCGACAACAAGGCAGAGCGGAGACAATTTCCACTGGTGCTGGCCAAGGCGATCACCATCCACAAGAGCCAGGCAGCAACGTGTCGTCAGGGTGCACATTGCAAACTCGACAGTACAGTCACCCAACAGGGACAAGCTTACGTTGCCCTGTCTCGCTGCCCCACCCGGCAACACTGCACCCTACAAGCCTTCAACCCCAGCTGCCTGCGGTACAATGTCCATGCAGCATGGGCCTTGACGAAGCTGAAGGCACAACAAGCAGGTCAAACTGGCACCGAGCTATGGCAGCAGCTCATGAAGCCTCCACACAGCAGGGCACACTACATAGAGGAGCTTGCCAAGCTGCCCCGTCCGAACCTCCCGGGTCTGGAGGAGCAGAACGGCTGCCAGCAGCCCTGGACCTGCCCGCAATGCGGCGAAGAGACCGCCAACACGAAGGCGGCCATAGCAGCACACAAGCGCACATGCCCCAAGAAAGCGGCAAAGCCGAGCCGAGCAAAGCCCAAGGCCAAGTCCAAGGGTAAAGCAAAAACAACGCCCCCAGCAACAGCCCAACCGAGCACAGCGGCCAGCAGCAACACAGCAGGACAGACGCGGGGCACGAAGAGGAGCGCCGCAGAGGGTCCAGCGACATCCCGACCCGACAAACTGGCCAAAGGCAGTGGAGACACGCTGCCCAACACGGAGGACGAGTACTTCGAGAAGCAAGAAGCAGCTCGATGTGGACAGCACGCCCTGAACAACGTGCTAGGCTTCCAATGCTGCAACGCAGAGGACATGCTGCACGCAGCAAGAACATTCGTTAGGGAGAACCCCGATCTGGGAGACAGGCTGGACATGCACACGGCACCGGACGGGGATTACTCCATCGAGATCATGATGATGGCACTAAGGACGACGGCCATGCAGCGGTACGACCGCCTGCGCTGGGGCATGAGAGATCAGCGAGCCACCTGCATCGCCGACCTGGAGGGTTGCATGGGCGCGGTGCAGCACCACCAGAACAGACATTGGGTTGCCTTGAGACGCTCTGGCCATTCGTTTCTGTACCTGGACTCCCTGAGCCGTGATGCACACCCAAGGCGCCTCAGTGCCGAGGAAGCCGAAGCGACAATGCGCGCACATCCGACTTACGCAGTGGAGGAACTCTGACGGCACACTCGAGCTGCCACCGCGTGCCAAGCACGTTATAGAAGTCAGATTCGAAAGCTTTTAAGCCCGACACAGCAGGCTCCAGTGCGTGTGCCTCGCCCATGCGTATATACAGAGCGTGGGCCACGGACCGCAACAGGTGCCGCTGTGCGAATTCGAATAGGTGCACAATGTACATACGAACCCGCAGATGATGTGCCGGCGTCGCAAAGCAGAGCCAGACACAGCTGCCAAGACGATGCCCATGTCGGCTGCGGGCACAGACCAGCGCCAAGTCGATCGAACAAACTACCGCCGACTTCCATTCGGTTCACTCGCAAAGCTTCACTCAGATATGCGAACCATGACGGGTGCCGAGTAGGAATGCATGCTATGCCATTCGCACGGTCAAGCAGGCGGCGTCCAGAACTTCAGCATCGCAAGGCTCGGACCCAAGCATCAGCACGTGGCTCTCCTGCCCTGAGCAACCGGCCGGGTGCAATCAGACGCCCAAGGAACTTCCGACACCCGATGGCAAGACCATGGGTGCAGGCCGATTTCTGTCGGGGCAGCTAAGCTGCGAGAACCAGGTTTCGAACTACAAGCAGCGAAACTCGCGCTGCCCGGTCAGGCGACGCTGCCACAACGGCCCCAGGCTGGAGCATGTCGGACCTGCTAGCAGGACGCAGTACCATACTTCTGCCCGGCAGCGAAAAACACGCTAGCAGGCAGGGTCTACTTCATGCAATTGTCAAGAAAAGCCTAGGCCTAGGTGTTACTTCACACGTCTAACATGTCCGGGATGCACGCAGCAACATTTCATCGAGGATCGTGTCACAACACGAAGCGATGCACACCCGAATGATTGGATGGCTCGAGAATGTAGCCCTCTCGATCAGCTCTGCGACGTAGTTCCTGGATGAGCAAGTAGGCGATCGACCCTCCCCGCCGTTTCACAGGCGACGCTGGACACCTCGGCAACGCAAGCTCGGGGCCAAGAATCACTGCACTAGGGAGCAAAACCCGGAGAACAGGCTTAGTACAATGCCTCGAATAGATAATCAACATTTGCGCAGCGTAAGCATGCATAGGGCTATATACAGAGCAGAGAACCTGCCGCAACGACACGGGGCCTCCCCCGCCCAACAAAAGCGGAACACTCCACACGCTTTGTCAGGTCGGCTTCGACGGCACCCGATGCTGTCAGGAAGAGAAGAGGCCATCGTGCACAGATTCGGGAAACACTCATCGATCTGCACGAAATCCGACAAGACGGGCGCATGCGGAACATGCGGCGTCCAAGCCACTTAAACAGAAGCACACGCCGCTTCCACGGCTCGAGTAAGGCACACGGTTTAGCAACTTTCGAGCCGGACAGCCCGACCGTCGTACGACACCTTGATACCGTTCCTGGCACCAACAGGACGAAACAAAGCAGAAACAGCCTATCTAACAGCAGAGCAAGTCCACGTGCAGCGCTAAGAGCAACGTGTCCGGCATGGCCTCATCCACGAAGCGCCGAAGACTGGTTGGCCCCGCAGAGAACAAACCGAGCCCGGAGACACCACGGTTGGTGACCCTGACGTCGCTGGGACTTCACGACGTACTACCACCACAGCTTGCGCACCGAGACAACCCGCCCTGCTTTCCATGTCGCCCAGCAGAGTTGCCCAGCGATCCTCCGGAGATTCGCCTGGCACACTGCCTACAGCTCGTCAACAGTCACCCGCGGGATGAGCACATCACCTTCGAAGCAAAAGACCATGCTTACTTTTGGAGAAAGAGGCGTGCAGCGAAATCGGTGACCCAACTGGTGCACGAGTTCGTGAACGAGTTCTGCGAGGAGCAAGCGATCAGCTCCATGCGGGGAAGCACCAACTGGCCACGCCCAGGCTACCTTAAATCGGTGCTCTCCAAGCAGCAAGAAGCCGAACTCGCGCAGCTGAGAGACACAGAACAGCTCCGACAAGCGTTCCAGCAGGAAGGACGAGACGAGCTGCAAATCTGCAAACTCGCTCACCGGCTACTTGCACGCGATCGGAAGGACGGCCCGATCGCCAAGCTCGTGGCAGGGTTAGGGCTCTCCGAGAACGAGATCCGGGAAAAGTGGGCGCAAGCTCGAGAAGACGGCGCGAAAGAAGGCACGTGGATGCACGCACAATTCGAGCATCTACTGAACGGTGGATCCCTTCCAAGCCGGACGAAAGAAGTCGTCCTGCTGGCACAATTCCTACGCTCCCATCCAGGCATGACGGCATATCGCACAGAATGGCGGGTTTACGCAGAGGAAGAGGACGTGGCTGGCAGCATCGACTACGTAGCGGAACGAACGGACGGCAGCAAAGTCATAGTGGACTGGAAGCGGACAAGAAGAACGAGATTGAGCGGCGAGGCTTTCGGCAAGACCATGCGGCGACCGTTGTGCAGCGTACCCGACTGCACCCTTTGGCACTACCGCCTCCAGCTGAACGTGTACAGGTACATTCTCGAGAAATACTATGGGCAGAACGTCTCGTCCATGTACATAGTGGGCACCAACCCCGACAACGGCGACCATCCATATGTCGACGAAGTGCCACGAATGCAGACAGAGACGGAAGCTCTTTTCCAACGTTGAGCAAACCATCGGCACGAAGTGCAGCGCCAGCGAGCGTGTAGCAATGCACGTAACAGCCTTTGACAATGCTATCTGATACAGGCAAACTTGAAGCACCGAGAGAGTCCGCATCTCAGTTCATGCCGGGGGTAGCATTTCCAGATTCGATTGCCTGCCAAGGGTGCAAGCACAGCGGTTGGACCTCGCCTTACCATATCTCTGACAACTATATCCTGTGCGGCGTTCTGATTACATGGTGTAGAACGTAGCGACCATAGAATGCCCCAAGGAGGAGTAGCTCAAGCATGCGTGGCAGGAAGGAGATGGGCGTTTGGAGCAAGAAATGCCGCCAATGTCGAACGTGGAATTAGCGTGCCGGAACGCCGTGGGGGAACCCACCGAAACCAATCTCGTGCGGCTGTGCCGCCTTTGGCCAGCCGGCCCAGCGAGGTGTGTCAAGCACAGCTTTGGCCAGCCGGCCCAGGGTCTGCGGGCAAAAAGCGACTGCAGTGATGGGCTCTCAAGGCACGACATGAGGAGTCGACGTGTAGCAGAGCAACAAGAGCCAAGGGTAGCAGGCCAGAACGTGCTGGGATCGTGCCAGTAACACTACATAGTCACTAAGCCACATGCAAAGCAGGCTCACAACAGGCAGCCCATCTTGGGGGGCCCTCCAAAAAGAGACCACCAGCAAGTCTGGGAGCCTGCAGCGAGCAGACGGAGGCCTCCTGCACTCTGCCCTGCCTTTGCCCTGCCTCAACCTGCTGTGCTGCCCTGCCCTGCCCTGCCCTGCCCTGCCCTGCCCTGCCCTGCCCTGCCCTGCCCTGCCCTGCCCTGCCCTGCCCTGCCCTCCTGCCCTGCCCTGCAATCCTGCCCTGCCCTGCCCTGTCTTGCCTTTGCTGGAAGACACCAAGAAGACTTCGACATAAGTTTGGGTGCTAAACCTTAGAAGGAACAAGCTAGAGTGGTTTGGGCACCAGAAGGGGCGTGGGGTGAGAAAGTAAACCAAAAGAGCCAGCCACGATCAGGCTTACACGGCCAAGCGTCCCATGACGACGCACCGGAAAAGACACAGATTCGAATCATTCCGCTGATCCGCCACTCTACAGCAAACCCTAAAATGACGAAGCCAGACGAGTCCGAGACTAGCTACTGGTTCACCCGCTCAACCCCCAAGGCCGGCCAAACCCGCCGCGCAGACAACCAGAGGTTCTGCAAAACCCGGCCCAAAGCAACAGTAAAGAACAAACATAAAAAAAAAATCGCAGCCCGAGCCAAACAAAATTTCGTTACACAAAGATCGCCATGCCGCGATGGATTGGCGAGGCCAGGCGGGTTCGGGACTCACGAGTGGTGCTCCCGCTAAACCTGCCGCCTCGCCAACCCCCTCGCGCAGAGCAAAACTGAAAGGAGCCGAGGGGTCCGGGACTAGCGAGTGGTGCTCCCGCTCGACCCCCCGACTCCTTTCCGGAATGGGGTTCTTGGCTTAGCCCCTCGCCATACCACCGTGGGGTTCTCGGCTTAGCCCCTCGCCACGAAACAAAACCAACCAAAGCGCACTCACTCAAAACCTGACTGCCTCTGAGCCCCAAGCCACCTCCCAAAGCCGAAAAAACCCTGAACACCCAAGCCTTGCGCACTCCGACCTCGCTGCCTCAGAGCCCAAATCCACCTGGAACCCCTGAAACCTCGCGAGGGAGTGCCCGGCGGAACAAAGGCGAAGGGACCGGGCCTCGGTAATAGATTTTAAATTTGGGACTAAGGGTTTTACACTTAGGGGCTTGAGGCTCAAGGCCGAGCGTTTTCGGATCTAGAACTTAAGGGTAAGGATTTCCAACGTGGGGTTATAGGATGTGGGATCAAGGGTTCTGCACTTGGGAATTTTGGATTGAGAGCGTTGGACTCCGGATTCGGGAATGAGCTTCGGATCCAATGATTCTGGGTTAAAAGTTGGAGTGTTCAGACTTCAGGGTTAGTGTGAAGGATTTGAGTCTGCGAGGCTTGGGCTAAAGCTCCGAACAAGGCTTGGGTATATAGAGTTTTAGAGGACAGTTTACTGAGACCTCCGCTCGAAAGAAAATGGATAGACCTGAAGCAGCAAGCCTGAAGGCTTTTGAGTTAAGGATTTCGGGTTTTGCAACAAGAATATCGAGTTAACACAACGGCTTCATGGTTCGCAGTTTAAGATAGTCTGCGGGCTCTCAGATACGGCAGTTTAGACATAAGTCTAGGATATCGGATTTAGGGCTTGAGACCTAGATCGTCCAAGAGAGCCCGAGACCTAAAACGCCCGACAAAACCCCGAACCCTCAGCAAAACCCGAGGCAGCTGCACACTACACCTCACGACCTCGGAAAACCAACCCACCTGCCAAGACCGGAAAACCCCTGAACGCCCAAGCCTTGCGCACTCGGACCTCGCAACCTCGGAGCCCCAACCACCTGCAATCCCTGAAGCATTGACAGAGTCCCCGACCAAGATGAAGAGGTCCGAACCTGAGCGATCCGGGCGGAGGGCACGGGAAAGAGGCGCTTGGGACACGTGCACTAAGACCTAGGAGTTTTGAGTTTAAAGTCGAGTTTGTCATTTGAGTTCAAGGCTCGGGTCCAGGGTCAAGGGTTTCAGAGTTGAGGGTCTAAAGATCGAGCGGAGATTCAAGTGTATGAAAAATTCGAAATCAATGACTGACAACTCCGATCGATCCTTCCTGTTCAATTGGCCCAACCCTTGCAGAGCGATGGAGTTATCCACCGAGCCAAATTGCAAGGTTTCACATTAGGCATTAAACGTCTGGGATGCAAAGTTTCGGATTGAAAGTTTCGGTTTTGAAGCTCAGGAGTAGAACTAGCGCTTGACTTCAGGAGTTGGAGCTTTGGATTGGGAGTTTTGGAGCTAAGGTCTCGACCTTACGATCTGGGTTCGGGTTTCGGATGTGGAGCTTTGGAATTAAGCCATCAGGTATTGGATTTAGGGTATAGGACCTAAGCAACCCAAAAGAGTTCAGGGCCTACCACACCCGAGACAACGCGAAATCCTGAACAGGTACCCTGGGCGGCTGCACTCTAAACCTGACTGCCTCGGCAAACCAACCCACCTCGCAAGACTGAAACAACCCTGAACACCCAAACCTTGCGCTCTCGGACCTCGCTACCTCGGAGCCCAAACCACCTGCAATCCCCGAAGCCTCGGCAAAGAGTGCCCGACCGGGATGAAGAGGTCCAGACCTGAGGCGAAGCGCAGAGGGGAGCTGAAGAAGGACTTAAAGGAGGGGCAAGACCGGGCACTGCCAGACACCCTCAGGCCAGCATAACGAAACCTGAAGCAAAACCCGAAGCCCCGCACACGCGGCCCTACCTACACTCCAACAGTCCCACGGCTGCACTCCGAGGTCCCGGCCGCACGCCGCTCGCTCCGACGGCCCGCGCCGCCCCACCGACCCCCGCTCCCACGGCTTGACCAAGAAAACGAGCAGCTCGGGCACAAGTTCAGCAAGGCTGCAAAACAACAGCGCAATTCTCACAGCGGATTTTAATGGAGGCCCTCAAAAAGACCCCCCAAAGCGCAGACATCAACAAAAGCATATGAGCGGGGAAAATCCTCGCAGGTTGGGAGTATGCCACAACACTTCCTGAGGTCCCTCCCTCCCTCACTCCCTCCCTCCCTCCCTCCCTCCCTACCCCTCTCTCCTTTTCGGTGACCTAACGAGCCCTTTTAAGGGCATTCCAATGCAACTGAGAGCATCTGAGCATTCAAATGCCTTCGAAATCATGACAGAAGCCTGTCAGTACGAACATATTGATCCCGGGTATCCTACATCAACTTCGCGATGACGATCCTAGTAGCTACGTAACTACCACTGTTGCACGCCACCAATTTCGCGGCCGCCCCCCCCCCCCCCTCCCTTTCTTTCTCTCCCGCCAAGCTTCGTGTCAAATTTGGTAAAAGTCTTCGCGTTTGCTGTTGACACCGAGTACATACGTTTTCACGTGAACTTGTTTATGCGACTTGAAAGTCACAATGATGCTACTGTTATCTGCAACTTTTGCACTGAACCAACTTCGTGGCCGCCCCACCCCCCCCCCCCCCGTAGCCTCAATTTAGGCGGTCAAAACGTCTCGCCCAAAAGTTTCGACTCGTCTACTCGTCCCTGCTCACGTGATCCTGGGCATCCTACATCAACTTCGCGATGACGATCCCAGTAACTACCACTGTTGCACGCCACCAATTTCGCGGCCGCCCCCCCCCCCTCCCTGTCTTTCTCTCCCGGCGTTTGCTGTTGACACCGAGTACACTGCAACTTTTGCACTGAACCAATTTCGTGGCCGCCCCCCCCCCTCCTCCCGGGGCCCCAGCCTCAGGACAGTCAAAACGTCTCGCTCAAAAGTTTCGGTCGAAACGTTTCGCAGCCCCCCAGCGAATCTGAAAACATGGTTCGCAAAAAAAAAACTTTCGTTCAAAACTTTCGTTCAAAACGTTTCGGTCAAAAAGTTTCGTTCAAAACGTTTTTGGGACCCGGGTCAAGGGTTTCAGAGTTGAGGGTCTAAAGATCGAGCGGAGATTCAAGTGTATGAAAAATTCGAAATCAATGACTGACAACTCCGATCGATCCTTCCTGTTCAATTGGCCCAACCCTTGCAGAGCGATGGAGTTATCCACCGAGCCAAATTGCAAGGTTTCACATTAGGCATTAAACGTCTGGGATGCAAAGTTTCGGATTGAAAGTTTCGGTTTTGAAGCTCAGGAGTAGAACTAGCGCTTGACTTCAGGAGTTGGAGCTTTGGATTGGGAGTTTTGGAGCTAAGGTCTCGACCTTACGATCTGGGTTCGGGTTTCGGATGTGGAGCTTTGGAATTAAGCCATCAGGTATTGGATTTAGGGTATAGGACCTAAGCAACCCAAAAGAGTTCAGGGCCTACCACACCCGAGACAACGCGAAATCCTGAACAGGTACCCTGGGCGGCTGCACTCTAAACCTGACTGCCTCGGCAAACCAACCCACCTCGCAAGACTGAAACAACCCTGAACACCCAACCTCGCTACCTCGGAGCCCAAACCACCTGCAATCCCCGAAGCCTCGGCAAAGAGTGCCCGACCGGGATGAAGAGGTCCAGACCTGAGGCGAAGCGCAGAGGGGAGCTGAAGAAGGACTTAAAGGAGGGGCAAGACCGGGCACTGCCAGACACCCTCAGGCCAGCATAACGAAACCTCAAGCAAAACTACACTCCAACAGTCCCACGGCTGCACTCCGAGGTCCCGGCCGCACGCCGCTCGCTCCGACGGCCCGCGCCGCCCCACCGACCCCCGCTCCCACGGCTTGACCAAGAAAACGAGCAGCTCGGGCACAAGTTCAGCAAGGCTGCAAAACAACAGCGCAATTCTCACAGCGGATTTTAATGGAGGCCCTCAAAAAGACCCCCCAAAGCGCAGACATCAACAAAAGCATATGAGCGGGGAAAATCCTCGCAGGTTGGAAGTATGCCACAACACTTCCTGAGGTCCCTCCCTCCCTCACTCCCTCCCTCCCTCCCTCCCTACCCCTCTCTCCTTTTCGGTGACCTAACGAGCCCTTTTAAGGGCATTCCAATGCAACTGAGAGCATCCGAGCATTCAAATGCCTTCGAAATCATGACAGAAGCCTGTCAGTACGAACATATTGATCCCGGGCATCCTACATCAACTTCGCGATGACGATCCTAGTAGCTACGTAACTACCACTGTTGCACGCCACCAATTTCGCGGCCGCCCCCCCCCCCCTCCCTTTCTTTCTCTCCCGCCAAGCTTCGTGTCAAATTTGGTAAAAGCCTTCGCGTTTGCTGTTGACACCGAGTACATACGTTTTCACGTGAACTTGTTTATGCGACTTGAAAGTCACAATGATGCTACTGTTATCTGCAACTTTTGCACTGAACCAATTTCGTGGCCGCCCCACCCCCCCCCCCCGTAGCCTCAACCTCAGGCGGTCAAAACGTCTCGTCCAAAAGTTTCGACTCGTCTACTCGTCCCTGCTCACGTGATCCTGGGCATCCTACATCAACTTCGCGATGACGATCCCAGTAACTACCACTGTTGCACGCCACCAATTTCGCGGCCGCCCCCCCCCCCTCCCTGTCTTTCTCTCCCGGCGTTTGCTGTTGACACCGAGTACACTGCAACTTTTGCACTGAACCAATTTCGTGGCCGCCCCCCCCCCTCCCCCCGGGGCCCCAGCCTCAGGACAGTCAAAACGTCTCGCTCAAAAGTTTCGGTCGAACCCCAGCGAATCTGAAAACATGGTTCGCAAAAAAAAACTTTCGTTCAAAACTTTCGTTCAAAACGTTTCGGTCAAAAAGTTTCGTTCAAAACGTTTTTGGGACCCAAACCCTTAACAATTTCTATAAACCCTAAACCCTAAACCCTAAACCCTAAACCCTAAACCCTAAACCCTAAACCCTCAAGCAAATGATAAATAGAAGGTGTGTGTTGGACGGTTCGGATGGCAGGGCCATGACAATAGCAATAAGCGTGTTGTGAAAAATGTTTTTTCATTTCAAATTTGTTGTTCTGCGAGAGCTCGAAAGCAGGGGCAGGGCAGGTTCGAGGCAGCAAAAAACAAAGCCACCTGCACCAAAAAAGCAAAAGCAAAAACCCTGTCAAAACCCGCCCGAAACCCGCCAAAACTCCGGACCCAAACCCTACACACCTTCTATAAACCCTAAACTCAAAGCTTAAGCCTGAATGCTCAGCTTAAGCCTTATTACGTACAGGAGCGTACTACACCTTGTTCGGGAAGAAAACGAAAGACATTCTAGTCTTCACGAGGTAAATGGTAATTATAGACATAATTACTACCATTTACTAGTAAGCTCATAACTGTGTACACGCATTCCGTAATGTAATGAGATTACTAAGTCCCTAAACCGGTGTTTCTAACCATCGGATCCCTCGAGTGCTCGTGTGTGCCCAAGCCGGTCGGGGCCACATTCTGCAGCAAAACAGGGTCGTTCTTTTCGTGTGCCTGCTTTAAACCATGTGGCTGTTCTTAGCCACCTACCCCATCCCTAAACCGGTTTTCTAAATTAAGTCGCGCTTGTCCTTTTCGGTAAAGGACAACCAGCTCTTATTCCACCCGGCCCAGGCCCCGGCACCCTCAATCCCTAAAGTTTGGCGGAAAAATCTTTTTTTTGTCCACCCGGCCCAACCCCGGCGCCCCCTTCTGACCTGGCCCTGGACCGCCTCCTTCCCCTCCCTGCACCTTTTCTGGCTTTTTGGGCCCTTTGGCTGGTGCCCCTGAGCCCCCGAACTACGTCCAAGCCCCCAAACTTGGTTTTTTGCTTTTTCCACAAATTTGGTTTTTCTTTTTGCAGGCCCCCTCCAAGCCCCCAAATTGTGTTGGCGTTCTCCAGCGATGTTGTGGCCATCGCAAGCTTGTAACGGCGAGGAGTTGTCTTTGCGCTTTTCATACACATGGAGCAACCTTTTTTCCAGTTGGCTGGAGAAGCGTTCAGCTTTTTCGGCCAAGAACTCTCACCTGAAGTGCGGCGTTCGACTCCCCAACAAGCAAAACAAACTCCACTTGCAGTGCCGGGTAAAAACTTGTCAATTTACTTAAACTGCCCTGTGGTCGACCGTTGCTTGCCTTAAATCCTGCGGGGCTGGGGCCGGGCGGACAAAAAAACTTTTTCCGCCAAACTTTAGGGATTAGGGGCGCCGGGCCGGGTGGACAAAAAACAGTTTTTTCCGCCAAACTTTAGGGATTAGGGGCGCCGGGGCCGGCCGGGTGGACAAAAAAAAATAAGCAAAAAAATCGGGAAAAGGGGCGGGGCCGTGTGTACGAAAAAAAATCCACCAATCTTTAGGCCGGGGCCTTGGCCGGGTGGACCAAAAAAACAGCTTTTTCCGCAAAACTTTAGGGATTAGGGGCGCCGGGGCCGGGGGGTGGACAAAAACAGCTTTGTTCCGCCAAACGTCAGGGATTAGGGGCGCCGGGGCCGGGGCCAGGTTAGCAAAAAATGCAAACACAAATCCACCAATCTTTTGGCCGGGGCCGGGGCCGGGTGGACAAACAAAAACATTTTCCGCCAAACTTCAGGGAGTAGGGGCGCTGGGGCCGGGGCCGGGTGGACAAAAAAAGATTTTTCCGCCAAACTTTAGGGATTGAGGGTGCCGGGGCCTGGGCCGGGTGGACAAATCATCCACCAAACTTTAAGCGGGCGGGGCTGGGGCCGGGCGGCCAAAAAACTTTTTCCGCCAAACTTTAGGGATTAGGGGCGCCGGGGCGAGGCTGGATGGAAAAAAGCAAAAAACTTTTTCCGGCAAACTTTAGGGATTAGGGCTACCCCCCTAAGGAAAAAAAGCTAGACAGAGCTTGAAAGCGGAATTGCTCGGGGCGCCAGCAACTGCGCTGGCGAACCCTAACCCTAACCCTAAACCCTAAAACCCTAAATCCTAAACCCGAAAACCCTAAACCCTAAGCCTAAACCCGAAACCCCTAAACCCTAACCCTAAACCCGAAAACCCTCAACCCCTTAACCCGAAAAGCCTTAGCGTCCGCAAGGGTTGGTTTCAGTAAATTGAAAGGGTTGCCCCCCCCACCCACGAGGGTTTAAGTAAGTTGAAAGGTTTAAGTATATTGAGAAGGTTAGCCCCCACGAGGTTTTAAGTAAATAAGATGACCCAAACAACCTACCCGCAACCCTAACCCAAAACCCCAAAAATGCGAGGGCGAACCCTAAACCCTGACGAACCTTACGTTCCAACCAACCCCAAGCCCTAACAAACAAACGCCCTAAAAGCACGCACTCACAAACCTGGCTGCCTCTGAGCCCCAAGCCACCTCCCAAAGCCGAAGGACCCTCAACACCCAAGCCTCGCGCACTCGGACCTCTCTGCCTCGCAGCCCCAACCCACCTGGAACCCCCGAAGCCTCGCGAGGGGGGCCCCGGCCACGCAAAAGCAGCAGCGACGAGCCTGGGCAAAAAGAAAAGGGCAACTCCTAACAAACCCTGAACCCTGCAGCCCTTTCAGAGCCTGCAAGAGGGTCTTCCCCAGCCCACAGAGAAGCTTTTGCTGCTCAGAGGCCCTAAGAGCCTCTCTCAGAGGCTTTGCTGCTCTCTCAGAGGCTCTAAGCTGCCCTATCAGAGGCTCTAAGAGGAGTCTTGGTAGTGGGCTACAACCCTCTCAGAGCCTGCAAGAGGGTTTTCCCCAGCCCACAGAGGAGCTTTTGCTGCTCTCTCAGAGGCCCTAAGAGCCTCTCTCAGAAGCTGCTCTCTCAGAGGCTCTAAGCTGCCCTATCAGAGGCTCTAAGAGGAGTCTTGGTAGTGGGCTACAGCCCTCTCAAAGCCTGCAAGAGAGTCTTCCCCAGCCCACAGAGAAGCTTTTGCTGCTCTCTCAGAACCTTTAAGAGCCTCTCTCAGAGGCTCTGCTGCTCTTCTCTCAGAGGCTCTAAGCTGCCCTCTCAGAGGCTCTAAGCTGCCCTATCAGAGGCTCTAAGAGGGGTCTTGGTAGTGGGCTACAACCCTCTCAGAGCCTGCAAGAGGGTCTTCCCCAGCCCACAGAGAAGCTTTTGCTGCTCTCTCAGAGGCCCCAAGAGCCTCTCTCAGAGGCTCTGCTGCTCTCTCAGAGGCTCTAAGCTGCCCTATCAGAGGCTCTAAGAGGAGTCTCGGTAGTGGGCTACAGCCTTCTCAGAGCCTGCAAGAGGGTCTTCCGGTCCACGATTACGTGGAATCGCCATCGCCACGGCGACGAATCCACTTCAGAGCCTCCAAGAGGGTGTTGCTGCTCTCTCAGAGGGGATCCAGAAACACTCCAGCGCCCTTAAGAGTTTAGAGTCTTAGTCTTGGCCACTGAGCCAAACTGGCTCAGAAATTGAAGGTTCCAAGACCATTAGTATTAGTAAGTATTAGTGGCCCCAGCCCCAGCCCCAGCACCAGCCCCCCCAGCCCCAGCCCCAGCCCCAGCCCTGCCCTGCCCTGCCCCGGCCCCGCGCCCTGGCTGTGGGAAGGTACCTGGCCCCGGACCCTGGCTGTGGGAAGATGCCCCGGCCCCGGGCAACAAACCCCAGCAAACCCTCAACAATAAGAAAGCTTCAATTTAGTCTAGCCCGAACCAACAGAGAGCAATCGCGGAGCAGACAACGGGGCAGACGACGAGTTTGAAGGCTTATGCAACGGCCCACTAAAAGCAGTGAAACCACAAGCACCCCCAAACCCCGGCAAACCCTCAACAATAAGAAAGCCTCAATCTAGTCTAGCCCGAAC
The DNA here is from genome assembly GCA_905221615.1 of Symbiodinium sp. CCMP2592. Lineage (NCBI taxonomy): Eukaryota > Dinophyceae > Suessiales > Symbiodiniaceae > Symbiodinium > Symbiodinium sp. CCMP2592. The sequence continues at coordinate 16,465 of CAJNDT010003554.1, forward strand.
CAACAGAGAGCAATCGCGGAGCAGACAGACGACAACTTTTAAGGCTTAAGCAACGGCCCCCTTAAAGCAGTGAAACCACAAGAACCACCAAGACCCGGCAATCCTTTTACACTCACAGGGCTCTAAACCTAACTTAACCCGAACAAACAGAGCACAATCGCAGGGCACACGCCAAACTTTAGGACCTAAGGACCAGCCCCCCAAAGAAAACTCTTTTCGGGGGTTCTAGGGGGTGTCCCCCTGGCGCGGTCCAGCAGGGGGGTCTGGGGGGCAGCGCCCCCCAGGATCACGGTAGTGAATATTTACGATTCGTAAAGAATCTCATGAAAATTCCGTAAGCCCACTTTCGCGAGGGGGGACCCGGCCGCGCCAGAAAAAGTTCAAAGGTTTCGATCCCCAACCCGGAAAAAGTGCCGGAAAACATGATTGTCAAAAACCGCCGTTTTTACCAAACCCCAGCAAACCCATAACAATCAGAAAGACTCAATTTAGTCTAGCCCGCACCAACAGAGAGCAATCGCAGTGCAGACAAGGAGTTTTAAGGCTTAAGCCGCAGGCCCCTTAAAAGAAAGGGATGCAGCTGCTGGCTTCGCGTGAGATGCTAAGGGCGCCTTTCTGCGCAGTCTCAAAAAGCTGCGCTGGCGAACCCTAAATCGCGTGGCGCAGACTGCCAGCACATGTTTCATGCACTCCACCGCAGTGGCTCGCCAGTGAAACATGATCTGCAGCAGATACGAAGAAAGCCAGAAACAGGATCAGCAGTGTGCAATCTAGCCCACGTGCTAGAAAGCGGATGCTTTTGAAGCTAGGGCTGCGCTTTGAAAGCTATGGCGACCCCCTACAGGGAGGAGAAAATTGCTCCAAAGTCTTAAAAAGCGGGCTTGAGGACACTTTTAGATCGAGGTAGGGCTGCGCTTTTAAAGCTAGGGCTACCCCCTAGGAAGGAGAAAATGGCTTCAAAGTGGCACTTTTGGAGCTAGGGCTACACTTTTAAAGCTAGGGCTACCCCCTAGGAAGGAGAAAACACTTTTAAAGCTAGGGCTGCATTTTAAAGCTAGGGCTACCCCCTAGGAAGGAGAAAACACTTTTAAAGCTAGGGCTGCACTTTTAAAGCTAGGGCTACCCCCTAGGGAAAGGAAAATGCTTCAAAGTGCTCAAAAGCGGAATTGCTTAGGGCGCCAGCACTGCGCTGGCGAACCCTAAACCCTAAACCCTAAACCCTAAACCCCTAAACCCTAAACCCTAAACCCTAAACCCTAAACCCTAAACCCTAAACCCTAAACCCTAAACCCTAAACCCTCAAGACAGGATAAATAGAAATTGTATACCGTGACAGCGCAGCTCCTACTTTGAAATACGGCAAAGCAGGGCAGGACAGGGCAGGGCAGCGCAGGGCAGTGCCTGGACAGAGCCCAGCACCTAGTGGCCAAAGAAATGCCAGGCAGCCGCCTGGATATGGTGCTCATCTTCTTAAAGGCCGGCTTCGGTTTCGCCTCTACAAGAGGACTTCAGGAAAGCTTCGGTTTCACCTCCACAATAGGGCTCCAGGGAAGCTTCGGTTTCACCTATACAATAGGAATCCAGGGAAGCTTCGGGTTCACCTCTACAAGAGGGCTCCAGGAGGCTTACTTCTACAAGAGGGCTCCAGGAGGCTTCGGTTTCACCTCTACAAGAAGGCTCCAGGAGGCTTCGGTTTCACCTCTACAAGAGGGCTCCAGGAGGCTTCGGTTTCACCCCTACAAGAGGGCTCCAGGAGGCTTCGGTTTCACCTCTACAAGAGGGCTCCAGGAGGCTTCGGTTTCACCTCTACAAGAGGGCTCCAGGAGGCTTCGGTTTCACCTCTACAAGAGGGCTCCAGGAGGCTTCGGTTTCACCTCTACAAGAGGGCTCCAGGAGGCTTCGGTTTCACTTCTACAAGAGGGCTCCAGGAGGCTTCGGGTTCACCTCTACAAGAGGGCTCCAGGAGGCTTCGGTTTCACCTCTACAAGAGGGCTCCAGGAGGCTTCGGGTTCACCTCTACAAGAGGGCTCCAGTAGCTCGGTTCACTCTCCAAGAGGGGCTCCAGGAGGTTCGGTTTCACTTCTACAAGAGGGCTCCATGAAGCTTCGGTTTCACCTCTACAAGAGGGCTCCAGGGAGGCTTCGGTTTCACTTCTACAAGAAGGCTCCAGGAGGCTTCGGTTTCACCTCTACAAGAGGGCTCCAGGAGGCTTCGGTTTCACCTCTACAAGAGGGCTCCAGGAGGCTTCGGTTTCACCTCTACATCGGGGCTCCAGGAGGCATCGGAATCACCTCTACAGAAAGGCCCAGGAAGCTTCGTTTTCACCTCCTACAAGAGGGCTTCCATGAGCTTCGGTTCACCTCTACAAAGAGGGGTTTTCCAGGCTGCTTCGGCTTCACTGTCTACACAGATGCGGTCCAGCGAGGCTTTCGGTTTCACCTCTCCAAGAGGGCTCCAGGCGGCTTCGGTTCACGCTCTACAAGAGGGCCTCCAGGAGGCTTCGGTTTCACCTCTACAAGAGGCTCCAGGAGCTTCCGTTTTTCACCTCTACAAAGGGCTCCGGGGTTCCGTTTCACCTCTAAAGAGGGCTCCAGGAGGCTCGGGTGTCACCTCTACAAGAAGGCTCCGGAGCTTCGGTTCACCTCTACAGAGGGCTCCAGAGGCCTTCGTTCTCCTCTACCAGCGGGCGCCATGAGGCTTCGGTTTCACCTCTACAAGAGGGCTCCAGGAGGCTTCGGTTTCACCTCTACAAGAGGGCTCCAGGAGGCTTCGGTTTCACCTCTACAAGAGGGCCCCAGGAGGCTTCGGTTTCACCTCTACAAGAGGGCTCCAGGAGGCTTCGGTTTCACCTCTACAAGAGGGCTCCAGGAGGCTTCGGTTTCACCTCTACAAGAGGGCTCCAGGAGGCTTCGGTTTCACCTCTACAAGAGGGCTCCAGGAGGCTCCGGTTTCACCTCTACAAGAGGCCTCCAGGAGGCTTCGGTTTCACCTCTACAAGAGGGCTCCAGGAGGCTTCGGTTTCACCTCTACAAGAGGGCTCCAGGAGGCTTCGGTTTCACCTCTACAAGAGGGCTCCAGGAGGCTTCGGTTTCACCTCTACAAGAGGGCTCCAGGAGGCTTCGGTTTCACCTCTACAAGAGTGCTCCAGGAGGCTTCGGTTTCACCTCTACAAGAGGGCTCCAGGAGGCTTCGGTTTCACCTCTACAAGAGGGCTCCAGGAGGCTTCGGTTTCACCTCTACAAGAGGGCTCCAGGAGGCTTCGGTTTCACCTCTACAAGAGGGCTCCAGGAGGCTTCGGTTTCACTTCTACAAGAGGGCTCCAGGAGGCTTCGGTTTCACTTCTACAAGAGGGCTCCAGGAGGCTTCCGTTTCACCTCTACAAGCCGGCTCCAGGAGGCTTCCGTTTCACCTCTACAAGAGGGCTCCAGGAGGCTTCCGTTTCACCTCTACAAGAGGGCTCCAGGAGGCTTCCGTTTCATCTACAAGAGGGCTCCAGGAGGCTTCCGTTTCACCTCTACAAGAGGGCTCCAGGAGGCTTCGGTTTCACCTCTACAAGAGGGCTCCAGGAGGCTTCGGTTTCACCTCTCAAGAGGGCTCCAGGAACTTCCGTGTCAATCACTTTCTACCATGAGGGCTCCAGGAGGCTTCCGTTTCACCTCTACGAGCGGGCGCCATGAGGCTTCCGTTTCACCTCTACAAGAGGGCTCCAGGAGGCTTCCGTTTCACCTCTACAAGAGGGCTCCAGGAGGCTTCCGTTTCACCTCTACAGGAGGCTTCCGTTTCACCTCTACAAGAGGGCTCCAGGAGGCTTCCGTTTCACCTCTACAAGAAGGCTCCAGGAGGCTTCCGTTTCACCTCTACAAGAGGGCTCCAGAAGGCTTCCGTTTCACCTCTACAAGAGGGCTCCAGGAGGCTTCGGTTTCACCTCTGCAAGAAGGCTCCAGAAAAGATTCGGTTTCACCTCTACAAAGGCCTTCCATTAGGCTTCGGTTTCACCTCTATCAAGAGGGGCCCAGGAGGCTTCGGTTTCACCCTACAATATGGCTGCCAGAGGCTTCGGTTTCAACCTCTACAGAGGCTTCCAGAGGCTTCGGTTTCACCTCTACAAGAGGGCTCCAGGAGGCTTCCGTTTCACCTCTACAAGAGGGCTCCAGGAGCGGTTTCACCTCTACAAGAGGGCTCCAGGAGGCTCACCTCTACAAGAGGGCTCCAGGAGGCTTCCGTTTCACCTCTACAAGAAGGCTCCAGGAGGCTCCGTTTCACCTCTACAACAGGACTCCAGGACTCTTCCGTTTCACCTCTACAAGAGGGCTCCAGGAGGCTTCCGTTTCACCTCTACAAGAGGGCTCCAGGAGGCTTCCGTTTCACCTCTACAAGAAGGCTCCAGGAGGCTTCGGTTTCACCTCTACAAGAGGGCTCCAGGAGGCTTCGGTTTCACCTCTACAAGAGGGGTTCAGGAGGCTTCGGTTTCACCTCTACAAGAGGGCTCCAGGAGGCTTCGGTTTCACCTCTACAAGAGGGCTCCAGGAGGCTTCGGTTTCACCTCTACAAGAGGGCTCCAGGAGGCTTCCGTTTCACCTCTACAAGAGGGCTCCTTCGGTTTCACCTTTACAAGAGGGCTCCAGGAGGCTTCGGTTTCACCTCTAAGAGGGCTCCAGGAGGCTTCGGTTTCACCTCTACAAGAGGGCTCCAGGAGGCTTCGGTTTCACCTCTACAAGAGGGCTCCAGGAGGCTTCGGTTTCACCTCTACAAGAGGGCTCCAGGAGGCTTCGGTTTCACCTCCAGGAGGCTTCGGTTTCACCTCTACAAGAGGGCTCCAGGAGGCTTCGGTTTCACCTCTACAGGAGGGCTCCAGGAGGCTTCGGTTTCACCTCTACAAGAGGGCTCCAGGAGGCTTCGGTTTCACTTCTACAAGAGGGCTCCAGGAGGCTTCGGTTTCACCTCTACAAGGGGGCTCCAGGAGGCTTCGGTTTCACCTCTACAAGAGGGCTCCAGGAGGCTTCGGTTTCACCTCTACAAGAGGGCTCCAGGAGGCTTCGGCGGCAGCTCTACAAGAGGGCTCCAGGAGGCTTCGGTTTCACCTCTACAAGAGGGCTCCAGGAGGCTTCGGTTTCACCTCTACAAGAGGGCTCCAGGAGGCTTCGGTTTCACCTCTACAAGAGGCCTCCAGGAGGCTTCGGTTTCACCTCTACAAGAGGGCTCCAGGAGGCTTCGGTTTCACCTCTACAAGAGGGCTCCAGGAGGCTTCGGTTTCACCTCTACAAGAGGGCTCCAGGAGGCTTCGGTTTCACCTCTACAAGAGGGCTCCAGGAGGCTTCGGTTTCACTTCTACAAGGGGGCTCCAGGAGGCTTCGGTTTCACCTCTACAAGAGGGCTCCAGGAGGCTTCCGTTTCACCTCTACAAGAGGGCTCCAGGAGGCTTCCGTTTCACTTCTACAAGAGGGCTCCAGGAGGCTTCCGTTTCACCTCTACAAGAGGGCTCCAGGAGGCTTCGGTTTCACCTCTACAAGAGGGCTCCAGGAGGCTTCCGTTTCACCTCTACAACAGGGCTCCAGGAGGCTTCCGTTTCACCTCTACAAGAGGGCTCCAGGAGGCTTCGGTTTCACCTCTACAAGAGGGCTCCAGGAGGCTT
>CAJNDT010003555.1:0-22084 GCA_905221615.1 Symbiodinium sp. CCMP2592
CCGATCCCCCCTCAATAAGATGGCCATCTTAAGACCAAAATCGGTCATTCCTGCCGATCCCCCCTCAATAAGATGGCCATCTTAAGAGCAAAATCGGTCATTCCTGCCGATCCCCCCTCAATAAGATGGCCATCTTAAGACCAAAATCGGTCATTCCTGCCGATCCCCCCTCAATAAGATGGCCATCTTAAGACCAAAATCGATCATCGATCTCCCCTCAATAAGATGGCCATCTTAAGACCAAAATCGGTCATTCCTGCCGATCCCCCCTCAATAAGATGGCCATCTTAAGACCAAAATCGGTCATTCCTGCCGAGACCCCCTCAATAAGATGGCCATCTTAAGACCAAAATCGATCATTCCTGCCGATCCCCCCTGAATAAGATGACCATCTTAAGACCAAAATCGGTCATTCCTGCCGATCTCCCCTCAGTAAGATGGCCATCTTAAGACCAAAATCGGCCATTCCTGCCGATCCCCCCTCAATAAGATGACCATTTTAAGACCAAAATCGGTCATTCCTGCCGATCCCCCCTCAATAAGATGGCCATCTTAAGACCAAAATCGACCATTCCTGCCGATCCCCCCTCAATAAGATAGCCATCTTAAGACCAAAATCGGTCATTCCTGCCGATCCCTCCTCAATAAGATGGCCATCTTAAGACCAAAATCGGTCATTCCCCCGATCCCCCCTCAATAAGATGGTCATCTTAAGACCAAAATCGGTCATTCCTGCCGATCCCCCCTCAATAAGATGGCCATCTTAAGACCAAAATCGACCATTCCTGCCGATCCCCCCTCAATAAGATGGCCATCTTAAGACCAAAATCGGTCATTCCTACCGATCCCTCCTCAATAAGATGGCCATCTTAAGACCAAAATCGGTCATTCCTGCCGATCCCCCCTCAATAAGATGGTCATCTTAAGACCAAAATCGGTCATTCCTGCCGATCCCCCCTTAATAAGATGGCCATTTTAAGACCAAAATCGGTCATTCCTACCGATCCCCCCTCAATAAGATGACCATCTTAAGACCAAAATCGGTCATTCCTGCCGAACCCACCTCAATAAGATGGCCATCTTAAGACCAAAACCGGTCATTCCTGCCGATCCCCCTCAATAAGATGGCCATCTTAAGACCAAAATCGGTCATTCCTGCCGATCCCCCCTCAATAAGATGGCCATCTTAAGACCAAAATCGGTCATTCCTGCCGATCCCCCCGCAATAAGATGGCCATCTTAAGACCAAAATCGGTCATTCCTGCCGATCCCCCCTCAATAAGATGGCCATCTTAAGACCAAAATCGGTCATTCCTACCGATCCCTCCTCAATAAGATGGCCATCTTAAGACCAAAATCGGTCTTTCCTGTCGATCCCCCCTCAATAAGATGGCCATCTTAAGACCAAAATCGGTCATTCCTACCGATCCCCCCTCAATAAGATGGCCATCTTAAGACCAAAATCGGTCATTCCTGCCGATCCCCCCTCAATAAGATGGCCATCTTAAGACCAAAATCGGCCATTCCTGCCGATCCCCCCTCAATAAGATGGCCATTTTAAGTCCAAAATCGACCATTCCTGCCGATCCCCCCTCAATAACATGGCCATCTTAAGACCAAAATCGGTCATTCCTGCCGATCCCCCCTCAATAAGATGGCCATCTTAAATCCAAAATCGGTCATTCCTACCGATCCCCCCTCAATAAGATGGCCATCTTAAGACCAAAATCGGTCATTCCTGCCGACCCCCCCTCAATAAGATGGCCATCTTAAGACCAAAATCGGTCATTCCTGCCGATCCCCCCTCAATAAGATGGTCATCTTAAGACCAAAATCGGATATTCCTGCCGATCCCCCCTCAATAAGATGGCTATTTTAAGTCCAAAATCGACCATTCCTGCCGATCCCTCCTCAATAAGATGACCATCTTAAGACCAAAATCGGTCATTCCTGCCGATCCCCCCTCAATAAGATGGCCATCTTAAGACCAAAATAGACCATTCATGCCCGATCCCCCCTCATAAAATGGCCATCTTAAGATCAAAAATCGGTTTTTCCTGCCGATCCCCTCAATAAGAATGGCCATTTAAGACAAATCGGTTTTCATTCTGACGATCCCCCCCACTAAGATGGCCATCTTAAGACCAAAATGTCATTCTACCGTCCCCCCTCAATAAGATGGTCATATTTAAGACCAAAATCGACCATTCCTGCCGACCCCCCTCAATAAGATGGCCATCTGAAGACCAAAATCGGTCATTCCTTGCCGATCCCCCCTCAATAAGATGGCCATCTTAAGACCAAAATCGGTCATTCCTGTCGATCCCCCCTCAATAAGATGGCCATCTTAAGACCAAAATCGGTCATTCCTACCGATCCCCCGTCAATAAGATAGCCATCTTAAGACCAAAATCGGTCATTCCTGCCGATCCCCCCTCAATAAGATGGCCATCTTAAGACCAAAATCGACCATTCCTACCGATCCCCCCTCAATAAGATGGCCATCTTAAGACCAAACTCGATCATTCTTGCCGATCCCCCCTCAATAAGATGGCCATCTTAAGACCAAAATCGGTCATTCCTGCCGATCCCCCCTCAATAAGATGGCCATCTTAAGTGCGAACGGACTTCGATGCCTAGTCAAATCCTATGGTATCACGATAAGAGCTGTGAGCATGGCCATGAATAGGTCAACATTGGGGGAACGCTACGCGTCCCTCGTTCCCGGTTAAGCTAGCGGCAGTGCTACGCACGCCGTGGCGCTTTACCAGTCTTTCTGACTTCCGCCAATCGCAACTTTGGCTCAAGTGTGAGCACATGCACTAGAATGCATATGCCCATAGCGAAAGCTTTTCGTTCTTTGTGATTCCTCGAGATCAGAGCCTGTGCACCGACTTCACACTGCCGGCCGCAGAGTGGAAAAGGAAGCTGCGTAGAATCTGCTTGCACAGGGACAAGGGACCATAGTGGGAGAAGGGAGCAATTGAGATCGTATACCTGAAGGGCAACCACACTATTCATACAACAGCTCTGTGGGGTGAGCAATACGGGCAACAACACGAACAAATCCCCACGCAGGTTATCAGCCGTACGCGGCTCTGCCTTTCGACTACGTGAACTGCTTGATCTACCACTTCTACAATGAACTCGGGATCAAGCCAAGATACGACAATGACTTTCGGTGCCGACGTGGCAGCACCGGCAGTTGGTGATTCAACCGCCGATGACACAGTGGTGCAGTCTGTTGACAGTTCCACGGAAGACGACAAAGGTCAGTCTTCCACTCTTGCCACTGCAAAGGCAGTTCCCAAAGGAAAAGCAAAGACATCCCCGAGAGCATCTCCGCCTTCACGTCCAACATCCTCAGGATCAAGGACCGGCAAGGCGATGGAACGGCGAGCCGAAGCATCTGGTTTTCAGACGCCAAGGACACCGTCAAGAACGAAGGACAAAGGAGTGATTACGTTGGAGAAGAAGGCCAGGCCGGTATCTTCGAGAAGCTCTTCAGCACGATCGAGAACGTCGAACACCAGAGGACGGGACAAGACAATGACGTGGAGACAAATAGTCACGAATCACCCACATGATGCGGACGATGTGGACATGACCCTTGATACTATACCAGTTCAAGGTGATGCTTCCTCAGTCAATACCCCGGCCATAACTGATGGAACGACAGGTTTTCAGGAATTGCGACAACAGCTCGAGGCTTCGAGCCTTGCGCAGCAAATGTACTACCGAAGTCAAGTGCAGGAGTACGAAAGCGTTGTCCACACCCTGATGGAGAAGATCAAGGAGATGCAACAAGAAGATGAAGGTTCTGGAATTCGCATTGAGGAATTAGAACGACAACGAGATAACGCAGGCTTAGCCATGTAGCATCTCAACAATGTGAATCAAGAGATGAAGAGAGACTATGAAGCGGCATTGTTCCATATGGATGAACAGAGTTCTGCTCAACAACGCCAAGGGTACGCAGTCGCCGAAGAACTAGCTCAACAACTTCACGCGCTACGCGCTGAAGCGGCTTCTAACTTTGTGCAGCTGGAAGCTCGAGCCCAAGGTGATGGTGAACTCATGGCACGTGAGTACGAGCATCTGACACAAGAACTTCATGAACGAGCCAAGGAGAACTTGTTCCTACGATCGAGCACGGCAAGTTCGGAACAAGCCATGCACGCTATGCAAGAACGATTGCTTCTCGCCAAGAACCAGGAGTTAAGGGTCATGGATGAAATCCAAGGATTGGCTGGCAGCAATGCAATGATCCAACAAGAACACCTACGACTTCGTGAACGGCTTGGTGAAGAGGAAGAGTACCGTAAAATGGCAGTGAAAAGAATGCAAGATGCAGAAGATCAGCTCCAAAGGAGTGAGGAACAGGCAAGGCAATCATTGCCAACTCTGATCTCCAAGTCAGGTTAGTCCTGTCACCAAAGAAAGAATTGCATTCCCTGAACCGAATGCAGCCAAGAACCATGCTGATGAGGATGTGAAGTTCACGGATGGAAACTTCTTCACCGGCATCCCGAAGGGAAAGATCGATCCTGTTCGGGGGACAGCAGCAGACGTGGCGGATTCTGTACCCGCGCACAACGTGCCCGGTACTAGCAATGCAGCACCTGCGCGTTCCACGCCTAGTGCAGCGGAGCTATTCGGCATTCCGGCTACGCCGAATGCGGCTGAGCTGTTTGGCATCCCAAAAGTGCCAACTGCGGCCGAGCTGTTCGGGATCCCAAGTGGGAACACTCAGAGGGTGTATGATGCGACCGCTGTACGTGATCGACAACTACATGAACTTCTGAAAGATCGCGGGATGTTGGGGCCGAATCCCACAGCATCGTCCAGCTCTTCCAGAAATGTCGACCTCGACGGCGCCATTGCATCGCTCAAGAACCTAAATCCTGATAGTTCCCGAAGGGTGGCAGCACCAGCAGCTTTCGATTCTCAGGTCGGGGCACTGATCAGAGGCATGAAATCAAGCGAATCACAACGGTCAAAGCCAGTGGCGTTTGATGCTTCGATTGTGGATGAAAGACGGCGCCAGATCGAGAAGGAAGTCGCGGAGCAGTATGAGGAGAAGCTAGCCGACCTTCGAAGTGAAATCCTAAAAGCTCAGAAGGCCGAACAGCGTCTCCGAATTGACCGTGATGAATGGAGATTGTTTGCTGAAGGAATGCAAGAAGGTGAAGCAGGAGGCGATGGTGACGAAGAAAGTGAAGGACACGATGATGATGATGATGGTCATCAGAATGATGTTGGAGCAGGGATGATCCTCCTGACCCGCCGGATCATGATGATGGTGACGATAAAGGGAAGAAGGATGGTGGCAAACCCGATCCAGATCCTCCTGATGCACGTGATCCTAATGGGGATGCAGATCCAGAGGTGACTGAGGTGAGGATTTCCAGAAGGGAGGCCGACAAGGTGATCGTGCCCCCTTGGCCCACTCTAACTCATCTGGCTAACTGGCGATCTGTATGCACTGCAAATGTTCTTGGAGCATCAGCGGATCCCAACCACGAAGATTGGATGCTATGGTTGGCACCAGCGTTCAACCCATTTCCTGACGTCGAAGCACTGAACGACTCCGGACACAAGAAGTTCAAGAGCATCGATGTCAAGTTGGGCGTTGCTATGGTGGCAATGTTACGCGCCGGTGGTGACAAATCTGCTGACCTGTACCTGGAGGTGAACCGAAAGGCCAACGATTACATCAGTCGACCTGAAGGCAGGATCATTAAGGGGCGACAGATCATCGCGATGATGTACGAAAGTTTCCGAACGCACGATCGTCTCGATATGATCATCACTCTCGAGTACCTGGTCAAGCTCCAGTACCAAGGGGACAACAAGCTTCATACGTTCAAGCAGACATGGTTGGAAGTTCTCGGACGGATGAGGCCAGAGGACATACCATCCAAAACCGCTCTCCGTGATTGCTTACACGCGAAGATCAAGGAATCGCCCGCAATGAAGATGGAGTTGAGTATGCATTACGAGCATCTACCCTATGACCACGAAGATCGGTCGTATGAGAACCTCATGAAGATCATCGATCGAACCATCATGCGGAGGAGAGAGCAAGCAAATCTCACTCAGACTCAAATCGGACTACGACAGATGTTGGAGGGAAAGGACATGCTGGCTGCACCGGCAAAGGTACCGGAGAAACCACCGCCTAAAGCTGTACCTGCACCGAAGGGCAAGGCAAATCCTGGCAAACCCGACAACGCGGCTCCCGTTTTGCCTCAGAGCAAAGCAAAGAGTCATGCAAAGACTAAGCCGAAGCCGAAGAAGAAGAGCAGAAGTGAGTCAGCGGACAACAAGGGTGACAAGAGCAAGAAACACATTCGCTGCAAGTTCCATTTCACAGATGCAGGATGCAGAAATGGTGACAAGTGCCCATTCAGTCATTCCAAGAAGACTCCAGAAAGACCGACTACTCCGAGGTCGAGAACTCCGAGTCCATCCGGAAGAGGGGAACGAATATGCTACTCGTTCAAGAACACTGGGTCGTGCTCACGGGAGAATTGTCCTTTCAAGCACGAAGCTGCCGCTGCTCCGGTCCGAAGCCAAAGCAGCACCAGCCAAGCCAAATGCTAAGGCCAAGGCGAGCCCTGCGGCTCCTGCCATTAGGTTGTGCCGAAGATGGAATCCATCGGCCCCAGCTATTTGGAAGAGATCAACGAGGCAGAATGATGAGGAATCGGTGTGTTCATCCGTTGACAGCGACGCTGATTCGGACTGTTCAACTGATGACGAATCCTCAGGTCCGACTACGTCGACCCGAAAACCTGCTAAGTTCCGTGTCACGTTCTCCAAGGATGTGAAGTTTGTTTCCTCGCGGCCAAGAAAGTCGTACAAAGACAGGAAACAGAAGGTGATACACGTGGACGTTGACGCGATCATCAATGATGAGGATCGTGCCGTTGATCTGGAGTTTGCCAAACACAAGGCAAGGCTGAAAGCACAGATCATGAGGGACATGATTGACGATGACCATGAAGGTGATCGGGTTTCATTCGTTCGGATACCAGGAACCGCTCGTGTTGAAGAAGTTGCATTCTACGACGGTGAGGATTCCATTGTCGAACGAGAGCTCGACGCTGCACACAGCAAGCGGATCATCGATCAAGGAGTGTTCAGATGCATGGTACAGCCCATCATCCTGAAGAAGAAGATCAAGTTTCTTATGGATACAGGTTGCGGACATGATCTCATATCCCAGAAGAAAGTCGAGAAGCACAGTCTTGAGACGCTCGTGACCCCGGAACCCATATCGTTCCAGACTGCCAATGGCATTACGGACACTGATCTCGTGTCGAATTTCCAAACGGAGTCGTTTGAGGAACCCATCAACGCCTACGTTCTGGATGACACACCAACAGTGCTCTCCATTGGCAAGCGATGCATGAAGTTCAACTACGGGTTCGTGTGGCCTCCTGGGAGGGAACCATTCATGATTACTCCTCAAGGGAAGAGAATTTCCTTGTTCGTGGACGGTGACATCCCATACATCCGCACTGGGAGCTCGAAATCATGTGTTCATGATGACCACGAAGCGAAAGCAATCACCGACATCCTCAACGGTGTGACGCCCGCGGAGACGGTTGACACAAGTGTAGCCGCTGCTGCGAAGGCAGTTCCAGGTGAAGTAGAAGAAGAAGAAGAAGTCGGCGATGAACATGAAAGGCCTCCTGATCCAGAACCACACGACGCTCCTGATGAAGAAGTACCAGAGGCAGAAGCAGGACGACCTCCAGATGAAGGAGGAGGAATAGGCGAAGTTCATGCAGATGGCGATGATGAAGTGGTTATTGAGGTGGAAGGTGACGGTGCGCCAAGCCGCAAGGCCAGAGTTGGAACACTGAAAGCCGAAGCGAAAACGCTAGCACACCTATGCACTCATCGATATCGCAATCCCTATTGTGAATCATGCATTCGTGCAAAGATGAAACACCTTCGAACACAACGTGGAGCGTTCCAAAGGGTGATCAAGCATTGGGGTGACCTTATCACGTTCGACTTCCTCGACATGCGTAAAGCAGCGGAAGCTGGCATAGGAGTCGACGATGGTGCTCGTGAAGTTCTGGTCATCAGAGACATTGCCACCAAGATGATCGCAGCAATTCCCACAGCATCAAGGCACTGACGAAGTCGTCATGGCCATAAAACGCGTGATGGGAAGGCGCAAGATTCACATGGCATACAGTGATGAGGCACCAGAGTTTGACTCTGCCATGGAACAGTTGAAGATAGTGATTGATCATTCCCTGCCGGGTAAACCCAGGAACAATTCATTGGCTGAACGTTCGAACCAAGAAGTGATCAACACGGTCGCTGCATCTGTGCTACATGCTGGGTTACCCGCACAGTATTGGACTTTCGCTCTGAACTGTGTGATGCAGAACCTCAACATAGAGGATGTAGAGGGTGACGGTGATTCATCATGGAAACGAATGACGGGAAAGGAATTCGAAGGGAAAGCCATACCATTTGGTGCCAAGGTTTTCTTTAAACCGACGGACACAAGGCCGAAGACATATGGCAGCAAGTTCGATCCGAAGGGCATACCGGGCATCTTCGCCGGTTACATCATCACAGCTGGTCAAGGATGGTCCAAGAAGTATCGCGTTTGGGACATGAAGGAATTCGCCAATGCGAACTTGTCAATGGACGCATCTGTTCCCAGGAAGCTGATGAAACCGTATGAAACTGAAGTTGTCTACTTCCCAGAGGAGATCGCGTTTCCCCTGAAGGCTGAATACGAAAGGATGAATGAAACCATTGAAGGGCTCAGGGACAACGTTGATTTGGCTGGAAAGGAGATAAACGACATCAACGACGATGACGGTGGTCCTCCCGGTGGAAACGACGGTGGCGGTGATGGTGATGATCCTGGTGATCTACTTCCTCCACCGGAACCCGGAGAAGATCCTGACCTGAAAGATATTGAACCATCCGACATTGAAGCCGAACCAATCGGTGAAAAATTCAGGTCGGAGGAACATGAAGCTATTGATGCAATCGGTGACAAAAGAATGGAAGAGCTAGAAAGAGAACTAGCAGGGCGTGCTGAACCATCTCCACCTGTGCCAAGAGCGACCGGGGAAGACCCACGATCGCACCGCGAGGTTGGTCCAACCGGAAGACTCATCCCTGAAGGGGACAGTGAAGAACCTGGAGAGATTATCAGAATCTTGAAAGAAAAGAAGATGGCTCCTGAAGAGATCGAGCATTGGAGCACAGGGAAGAAAGGAGATGGAATCGTGTACCTTACCGACGACGGCGAAGCCTGCAAGATCGACAAAAGAGGAGTGCCATACAAGATCAGAAGCGACGGAAGACGAACTCTTCCTACAAGGCGTCCGATCCATTCTTATTCTCCTGAAGCTTGGAAGAAGATGAGCGAGGCAGAAAAGAAGGCAGCCTACAAAAAGGACAAACGAGACAAAGGCTCGTGATGCCAAAAAGGACCGGAAGAAAGCCGCGATAGGAAAGAGACTCATCAACAAGGTGATGGACAATATGATCTTCCCCAAGATTGTCCCATGCGAAGAAATAGATCTGAATCTCAATGCAACCCTAGACGAAGATGATGGTTGGTCTTGGGCACAATCGTATGCGAATCAATATGCACAGGAGCAATTCTTGGAAGATGTGGTGCCGGCAGTTCCGGCGCACATGGTCGCAGATCCGAATTGGATTCCAGCCATGCCATGTACGACTTCCCACGGAAACGTACACAGGCAAAAGAACTCTGCAGTGAAGCCGTGCTTCAATGCTATGGTCACAAGACCAGTAACGCGCAAGGAGATGTTGAGCAATCCCAAAGCCATGGAAGCCTTCATGAAAGAATGGAAGGGATTGTGGGATCAGGAAGTGTTTGACTTCTCTACTACGCGCGAGTACGACGATGTCGTGGCCGAGGCGAAGAAGAACGGTGAGAAGGTGCATATGGCACGTGGACGTGTACATGGACTCATTTACGAGAAGGACTATCAGCTCAAAGAAGATGATCCCGCCAGGAAGTTCAAAGGACGAGGCGTTCTGCTCGGCGATCAGGTCAAGGATCAGAACATGGAAGCTGCGTTGTTCCACGATTTGGGAAATTCCCCTGCAACATTTGATGCCTCCCGTTGGGCGGATTACTATGGTTGCTTACCTGGCAATGATGTTCAGATGGCTGATGCCATACAAGCGTACATTCAGGCAAAGCTATCCGGCACGCCGTGTTGGGTCGAGCTGCCTGATGAAGCTTGGCATCCATCTGCAAATCGGCACAAATTCCGTCGACCTGTATGCCGCTTAGTCAAAGCTCTTTATGGGCATCCTGACGCAGGGACCATACCGCGGTACAGAAAGTGGGGTTCAAACCAATTGGCGATGAATGGCCATCATTGTACTTCCACCCAACCATGAAACTCTTGCTTGTCATCTCATTCCTGCCGATCCCCCCTCAATAAGATGGCCATCTTAAGTGCGAACGGACTTCGATGCCTAGTCAAATCCTATGGTATCACGATAAGAGCTGTGAGCATGGCCATGAATAGGTCAACATTGGGGGAACGCTACGCGTCCCTCGTTCCCGGTTAAGCTAGCGGCAGTGCTACGCACGCCGTGGCGCTTTACCAGTCTTTCTGACTTCCGCCAATCGCAACTTTGGCTCAAGTGTGAGCACATGCACTAGAATGCATATGCCCATAGCGAAAGCTTTTCGTTCTTTGTGATTCCTCGAGATCAGAGCCTGTGCACCGACTTCACACTGCCGGCCGCAGAGTGGAAAAGGAAGCTGCGTGGAATCTGCTTGCACAGGGACAAGGGACCATAGTGGGAGAAGGGAGCAATTGAGATCGTATACCTGAAGGGCAACCACACTATTCATACAACAGCTCTGTGGGGTGAGCAATACGGGCAACAACACGAACAAATCCCCGCGCAGGTTATCAGCCGTACGCGGCTCTGCCTTTCGACTACGTGAACTGCTTGATCTACCACTTCTACAATGAACTCGGGATCAAGCCAAGATACGACAATGACTTTCGGTGCCGACGTGGCAGCACCGGCAGTTGGTGATTCAACCGCCGATGACACAGTGGTGCAGTCTGTTGACAGTTCCACGGAAGTGTTAAAGAACGGGCTTCACTAAGGGTTCCTACCCACAAAGACTGTCGGACACTTTTGTTCCTGGGCACGGTGTGTCCTGGGGTCTCGAGCCTGCACGTCGCGTGTGCGTGACGGCTGTTCCTGTACATTAACTGTACTGCACTAGCTGTGTTACTGTTCCTGGCAGAATGTTTAACACCCCGCCTTCGGAGTTAGCGAAAGTTCCTCGACTGAGGTGACTCCGACTTTTCCTGAACAAACAGTAAACACGCTGCAGTTCCTTTTCACTTGCAAAACAAACACTGTTCCTCATTGCAAACGTATACGCACGTTCACTCGCAATCCTCTCCAAGGTTGCTCGACTGTACAAAAGACGTTCCTGCACTTTACCTAGATCACCACAGAAACAAAAAGGGCTGTGCCACGGTTCCTGTGTCCTGCTGCTTCTTTCCTCGGCTCTCTGGCCTCAGTACTGCTCGCGGTTCCTTTGCTTCACTGGAAGTTCACTTTGCCTTCCTCTTCACTGTCTTTAGCTTCCTCTTGGTCTTGAAGCTGTTCCTTTAGCCACTCTTCTTTCATCTTTGCTTGCGCTTTGCACTTCTCTTTTCCTTGCTTGTCCTTTGACGCTGCTTTCCAACCTGTTTCCTTTGATCCTGAATACCAGTACCACTGTGCCTTGGCTTCGTTCCACTTCCACTGGTATTTCCTGTTCTGGAAACTGTAGACTGCAAACCAGTTTCCTTCAAACTCTCCTTTTCCTTTTCCTTTCATGAACGATGCTTCGTTCACTGGTCCTTTGGCGGACAGTTCTGGGTCGTCCTTGTCTTCTTCCTTCTGCTTGTGCTGTGTGACGTTCGGTGGCTCCTTTCCTGTTGCTTTTCCTGTTCCTTTTGCTTCTGGCTTCTCCTCTTCCTTTGCTGGTGTTGTGTCAGGTTCTGTGGGTGCCTGCGACCCGGCTGCTGATCCTCTGCTCTCAAGCTCCTGTGTAAGGCTTGCAATCCTTTCTTTATCCTCTTTGCGTTCCTTCATCATCTCCTTCATCATTTCTTCAAGCTTCTGGATCCTGTCTGCTTCACCTGATCCTGTTGCTGTTGTGCTGCTGCCTTCTTTTCTGCTTCCTTCTTGGCAATGTACGCTGACGCTGCCTTTTGATCTTCCTCTCTTTTCTTCCTGGCTTCCTTCTCCTTTCTTTTCTTCTCCTGCTCCTTTCTTTCCTTTTCCTCTTTGGCTGCTGCGGCTGCTGCTTTCTCTTCTTCCTCCTTTGCTGCTGCCGCTTCGGTCTCCTCCTTTTCCTTTGCTTCTCTCTCTGCTTTGGCTTTGGCTGCTGCTTCTACCTCTCGCCTTCTCTCGGCGGCTGCGGCTGCTTCCTGCCTTGCTGCTTCCTTGTCTCTCTTCTCCTGCTCGTCTGCTGCCGCTTCCAAAATCAACCTTGCTTTGGCAATCTGCTCCTCTTTTGCCTTCTTCTCCTCTTTTGCTTTTGCTTTTGCTTCTCTTTGTTCCTTTGAGATCCTGTCCTGTTCTGCCCAGTATTTGCGATCATCTTCATCTCGAGGTCGAAATCCTGTGCTTTCTGCTCTTGTCTTTGGTTTTCCTTTTCCTTTTCCTTCCTTCTTTCCTTTTGTTCCCTTCTCGTGCTTGTACGTGTAGTCCTTGTCGACCCACTGCTTTTCTCCTGTAACTCTGTGTTGCCTGTAGATCTCGCCGTTCTCGGAGTATTCCTTCCATTCGCTGGCGTAGTCGTAGGGGTACGGAAAAAGCTTCTTCTCCTCTTCCTTTTCCTTGAGCCTTTGCTTGCTTTTGGCGTTGATCTCCGCGATCTTCTTCTTTCCTTCTCTCTTCCTTTGCTTCCTCACTTTCTTCTTCCTCTGCTGCTGCTGTGTTCCTTCATCGGGGTACTCCCCGGGATCTTCTCCTCCAACGTAGCTGCTGACGTAGGCCTCGTTCTCGTTCTCGTTGTCCTGCTCTCGTTCCTGGATGCCCTCGAAGTAGCCTCGGTCCGAATATTCCTTCCTTTCCTGGGACGTAGGTGACGTAGCTCTCGACGGTGCTGTTCCTTGTCCGTGTCCTTCACGACGTAGTTCACCTTCTAGTTCTCGGTCCTTGGCTTCTCTTTTCCTTTGCTCTTCTTCGTCTTCTTCCTCTTCTTCTTGTTCCTCTTGCTGCTCGTAGAAGTCCTGCATCATCTGGTTCAGCTGTTCCTTTACGGCGTCACATGTACCTAGGACGAAGGCCATGTGTTCCTTGACCTGTTGCCGGTCTCTGTCGTTCTGTTCGGCCATTTCCTGAACCTGGTGCTTGACGTCGTAGATTTGTCCTGTCAAGGACTCCACACAACCAGCCACGTGTTCCTGGCTTTTGCGCAAACGCGCAGCTTCCTCTGTGTTCTTCCTGATCGACTCCGCGATCAAGTTCCTTTCTTCTGAAGCGTTCCTTAAGGCGGTTGCCGCCTCTCTCAAGGTAGAAAGTTCCTTGAACACTTCTTCGGTGCTTTTGCTCGAACTCGCGCTTGCTTCCATGGCTGCTAAGGTTCCTGGAAGGTTTCCTTGACCTTCTGCTACCGGGCGAACTAGTTCCTGGATACCTGAGCGTTCCGCGAGTGTTCCGCAGAGTTCCTTGAGCTGCGAAAGCATCTCACAACATGTTGTTCCATGAGCTGTTCCTGCAGACGTTCCTAGCTCACATGCACTCGTGTCACTGCACATGCCGTCCTGCTCACATGCACTTGCACAACAGAAAACATGTTCCTGAAAGTCTGGCTGAAACTCTTCTTTCTGAAAACAACTCTCAAAACATTGTTCCTTGAAACTCTGAATCTGAAGACTGTCTGAAATACCTGAAATTCCTGCAAACAACAGAGCTGCAAAAGACAAAGTTCCTGGGCTCTTGATCATTCTTACAACTGCTTTAGCTTGTGTTTGGGCCTTGTGTTCCTTGAGCTCTTCTCTGCCTACTGGTTCGTTCTCGCTGGTTTGAAAACCTAACCAGTGCAACAACAGTCTGATACGTTTCGCTGAAAGGGGCTTGGTACCTATGTCGGCTGTGTTCTCCTTGGTTCCTACTGGGTGAACACTAATTGTTCCTTCTTTGTGGAGGTCTTGAAGAAAAAGGGTCCTGATCTGCAAATGCTTGACTCTTCCTACACCTTGCCTTGTAATAATTCCTCTAGCTGCAGAAGAATCCATGTACAAGTGTACCTTGCATTGTTTCCTGGTCAAGAATTCTACTGCTTCCTTCAACAATATAGAATCTGACGCTGCTGACGCTCCTGCGTAGTACTCTGCTTCACCACTGCTCAAGCTAACCGACTTCTGGTTCCTAGAAAAGGAGTAAATGCACTGACCGTCTAGGCAAACAATTCCTGAAGATGTTGAGCGCCTTGTGTCCTTCTTTCCTGCCCAATCTGAATCGCTGAAGACTTCCAAAAGGTGGTGTTCCTTGGGCCTTATTCCTGTAAAGTCGTAGTTACCATTCCTGATGGATTCATGGAGATTACTGAGTCCTCTAGGCGTTTTCCTGTACACTAAATGGTATCCTTCAGTTCTCGACATGTACTGCACTAGGTGGACTAAGTGTTTCCAAGAACCATGTGTTGGTTCCGACATCTTGGAGGCCAAACCTCTCACGGCAAACTGCACGTCAGGGCGGTCCTGACTGACATACAAGAGTATGCCAACGCTTTTCCTGAACGATGCTGCTTGTTCCTGGTTCAAGGTCTGAGTGTTGTCCTGTTCCTGCGACTCTTGGGTGCACGGAGTTGGCTTCGAGGCTTTGCTGGTAAGCTTCAGTTCTTCCTTAAGCTTCACAAGATACTTCGGGTCACTCGTGATGTGGAGCTCGTGATTGTGGTAGCTGAATTTCCTTTTAAGGAATCGGATTGTCTGGTGTGACTCTCCTACCTCAAGTTCCTGCTCTGTCAAGAAGGGGCCTTCAACCTTTAGCTCGTAGGTTTCTCCTAGCTTTCCTAGCTTGGGCTCTAGGTGCCTTGTTTTCCCTGCTGCCTGAATGTCATCTACATGCACAACAAGTATGCTGTTCCTGTCGTCACGAAACAAAGTAGGGCAAGCTTTGCTCCTATCAAAGTTCTGCTCTTTGAGGGTTCCTGCAAAATGATCACTCCATAGTAGTGCTGCATCTCGCTGTCCTGGAAGTACTCTAAGCAGTAACAAACCTTCGTTCCTACAACTGGGGTCCTGGTCGCCAAACAGATCCACATATTCCTTCGGGAATTGACATGCACATCGAGTCCTTTGTGGGACCTGCAAGAATGCGTCCTTGACATCAATGGAGTACAGGGAATGTTCCTGTTGTAATCCTAAGATAGGGATAAGTCTCACCAACGATGCGCTCGTCGCTGGGCTGAACGTGTCGTTCCTTACTTCTGCTCCTTTGAACTCTCTCGCTACTAACCTAGCTCTCCGCATCCATCGGCCGTTCCTGAATCGCCAATCGAAGACGAATTTCGTCGTCAACCACTTTGTTCCTTGGTTGCTCTCTTCTTCTTCTGTCTCTCTCTCCTCTTCTCTCTCGAGTTCTTGCAAGGGTTTCCTTGCCAGTGCCTTCATCTCGGTGAGTCTGTTGATCTCTGTGAGCATTGCCTCACGATCCAGTTCCTGCAACTGGGCTTCTGCAACTTCTGGAGGTCCAGAATCTTCGCTCTTGAAGATGTCTTGTTCCTCATCGGAATCGCCAATGTCCGAATATGAATCTTCCCAGAAAATGTCCTCTGTACCTGGTTCTGCTTCAGGTAGTTCTTCATCATTGTGCTCAAATACTCTTCCTACGTTGAACGGAGGGTACTTCTTCTTGGGAGAATCAATCTTTCGGGATCTTGGAACCTGTTCCTACATCATCAAATTCCATTTTCCTAAGAGGTGCTGGTCCTCTAGCTGAAAGAAGCTCACTTGCCATTGCGCTGTCTGGGATGAGTTCTTCTTCTGAGGCTGCGTCCATTTCCTTACTGCTGCTACTAGAAGACGTTGGGTCTGAAGCTGCTTCGTCGTGTTTGTTTTGGTCGTATTCCTGCTCAAGTTCTTCTTCTGCTTTTCTCTTGCTCTGTGCCTGCTTCGCTTTGCTCTCTAGGTAGGTTGTCCTAGTAGGTCCTGACTTCCCTGCAGAGTCCCCGCCTTGGATGACAATCGGTCCTGCGATCGGTCCTGAAGGTGCGGAAGGTGCCGAGTCCTCGACTGACTGTTCCTGAGCTGCTCCATCCATGACAGGTGGCGCCTCTGCAATTGGTCCTGGAATGTTCTTCCTGGGAATGTTCCTTGTTGCCAGTGTAGTGTGTTTCACTTCCCAAGTGTGAATTCCTACGCTACTTATTCCTTTCACGTCGAAGTGTTCCACGCAACGTTTTGCGCTACGGCTTGTCTTGATGCCGTCCATGTGCCACGTAATGAAGAGGTTGTTGTCTGTTTTTCCTAAAAACACTCCTCTCAACCAAATAGGGTCACCTTTCCTATTGGCACGTGTTCCTGAACGATTGGTCAAAACCAAAAGTGATTCGCCAAATTCGGCGAGTTGGCCCTCGTAAGGCCTTCCTGCCATAAACTCATACGGAGTCATTCCTGTGGAGGAATGGCGATGGTACCTGTTCAAGGTCCATGCCGAGTGCCTGAAAGCCCAACTGAAGATTGGATGAGTATGAGCAATATATGTTCCTGTTCTGTGTTCAAGGTGCCTTATCAGGGTTGTTCCTTGTCTCCTAATGGTTTGAACTGCTCTCTCTGCCATGCCGTTGGTTTCCTTCTGGCCACTGACTGCGTCCTGCAAGACTGTTCCTAGACCTAAAGCTGCTCGCTGCTTCTGGATGACCTGCTTCAGCTTCATCATTGTTCCTTCATTGTCTGCCTTCAAGTTGATGGTTCCATATCCAAGCTGAGTACTCAAGTAGGTCACTCCTTCGCAAAGGTGCTCTACCAGATCTTTTCCTTTAGATGCTGTCGGGATACAGACCATGTTCCTACTCCAAGAATCAACACACACAAGACTAACTGCCGCTGGTGCCTCATCATGACTTGTTCCTGTAAAACAGAAATCCATACAGAAAGTTGGTCTTGAAGATCTTTCCTTCTCTGGGTTCTCACGAAGGTGTGGAGACTCTTTTCCTTTGCATGCTACACACGTCGGACACCACGATGCATAAGGTAAGTGTGTGAGATTATGCACTGCGACTTCCTCCGGCTTTGGCTGTTTGGGTACCTTCAGAGGTTCAGCTTCTAGAAACTCTTTGTACTTCTTCTGGCCTGAAACAAGTTCCATGTGCCTTTCTGCTTCCATGATGGATCTACTGAGCCTTCTAAGAATCTCTTGCTTAGAGCCAGCTTTTGAGACTCCTAGTTCCTTGCACAACTCTCTCAGGGCCTTGAGGCTGTTCTGCTGATTGTACTCATGACCGTTGAATGTAAAAGACAACTCTCCTGCAAGTTCATGCCTGTGTGCTGGTGCTTGGGCCTCTGAGGTCTCTTCCTGTTCTTCTTCCTGTTCTGGGATAGTGTCCAGTTGGTGAACCTTCTGTTTTGGTCTTCTGGCCTTGGGGTTCACTGGTTCAATGAGTTCGAATACACTCCGTCCTGTCCAGGATAAACCTCCTAGTGGTTCTGGGTCTCTGTGAGGCTCATCCAAAGTCCAGAACTTGTCATCCTCAAAGAAATCCTTATTGACCGGTTCTTCTCCATACGTGTACCTGTCTGGCTTGAGGTTTCCAATGTCTACTGGAATGTCATTGGTATCTCGAGGATTGAACAAAGTCTTCCTCAACGAGTTGTGGTACCTCGTGAGTGTAGTGCCATCCATGCTGATTGACCATGCATCCTCAGTGTACTCTTCAAACATCTTTCGATCCTCATCTTCCTTGGGGGTGCCTATGAGGTTCAGTGGAAATTCCTTGAGCGATACTAGCGTAAGCGTGCGGTACTCTTTACTGCCATCGAAGATTGTTCCAAACGGTTCCTCAAGTTCCTCAAACATGATGCTGTGATGCAACAGATACCACTGATCATCATCCTCAATAAGCACTGCTCGATATGCGAACTTTCCTGGTGGAAACATCAAGTAAGTATCAACGTGTTCTGAGGTTCCTAGGCTGAAGTGGACTTGGTAAGGGTCTCGCCAGTTGGTCCAACCTACACGCTGTTCTTCAATGAGTTCCTTCAAGTTCTCGCACAAGTACATAGGGATAGGTTTTGCTTCTGCTTCCCAGTTGACTGCTCTCACAAAGGCTTTTGTTGTAAGTGAGTTGTTGTTGTAGTTCACTGCGATCTTGGTTGTTCCTTCTGTTAGGAAAGTGCCTGTTGCTGTTCCATCTCTGAACTCCCAGCCTTTCTTCAACAGTTTACCTACTGCCAAAAGAGGGTGCACAACCGATGAAATCAAGAACACTTCTTCAACCTTCACAATGTTTCCTTGAACATCCCGAAACTCAACCTCAATGATCCTTTGATCTGAAACCTTAATCCGAGATCCTTGTGCATCTCGCAAAACTACCTTGGTAGTGTTGGGTGCCTTTCTTCCATACTTCTTCATCCACATCGGTGCCAACGAAATGTCGGCTCCTGAATCCAGCACGACCTCGATTTCTCGAGTTCTCGCGTTCCTTGCTGCACGCGCAAACCTGGTGATGGTCCTTGAGGGTGCTGTTCTCTCTACTCTGTTCCTTCTAGGAGGATGGTGACATCCGTTCTCACATTCCTGCATGTTTGGGTGCCACGGTGTTTCATGACATCCATTGGGACACTCAAAGTAGTATCCACGATCCTGAGTTCCTATAGGGGGTCCTGCTAGATGCCATTCCAGCCATGCATCATCACTCACCTCATCACAGTCCTGAAACTCATCATCTTCATCACCAATCCAAAACTCTTCTGTCTCACTCCTCTCTTCCTGAACTTCTTCACCAACAACCCGCAAAACTCTTCCGAAGTACTCAATCTCTATCTCTTCAGAGTTCTCACTCAGTGCGAATTCCTCCGGAAAGCTTGTGGGCTCGTCTCCCATGTGGTACATGGAGACCATCCTAATCACTGGTCTTTGGGTTCCTTGGCTTGCTTGGCTTGTTGTTGAGGTCTTGTTGGCTGACGAAGGGGCCTGAGTAGAAGTACCTGTAGTGCTCGCTTGCTCGCTCTGGTTTTCAAGGTCAACGTTCCTGGCCTGATAGCCCATGTCACGCATTTTCTGTCTACACTGTGCTTCGAAATGTCCATACTTGTGACAGTAGTGACAAACTCCTGTAGCTGCTTGGGCTTTGCCTTTACCTTTTCCTTTGTGTCTGAAGAAACCTCTTCCTCGACCTTTGCCTTTTCCTTTGTAACCTCTGAAACCTCTACCTCGGCCTTTCCAGTTGCCTCGACCTCTGCCTTTGCCAAAACCTCCGAAACCTTTACCTTTACCTTTGCCTTTGCTGTCAAAGCCGAAACCTTTTCCGAAGTCCTTTCCACCTTTCTTGCCTTTTCCTTTACCTTTGCCTTTATGGTGAACATAACCTTTGCCATAGCCTTTCTTTCCTTTGTACCATGCTTGGTTGATATCCATTGCTGCAAGACCACCATGGTCATCACCTTTGTCGATCAAGTCTGTTGTGGTTCGGTGAGGTGTTCCTTGCTGGGCTGCCAAAGAGTTAGTCCAACGCTCGGTTGACTCATAGTTCACAAGGTACTGACGAAGAGTATTGTACTGTGTCTTCTCATCCATGTTGAGCAACAAGTGCCTTTTCACGTCAGGTTTCATACCTTGGATAAGAGTAGATACTTTCAAATTCTCCTGTACCTTTTCTCCAGTAGCCTTCTCGTACTTCTCGATGTGTTCCTCATATTCGAGGATATTCTCAGCAATTCCTTTGTTGTGAGCGAATTTGTAGTTGAGAATGTTGTGAAACAACTCCAACGATCTCGCACGATTCGTTGGTTGATATTCCTTGAGTAGCATACGGTAAGCTTCCATACCGTTCTCCTCAGCTACATGCTTTACAACTCGGTACGGCCTTCCTTTAGTGTACGAACAAAGAACACTGTACAGGCGTCTGCTTGTTTCCTTTGCTTCTGCAGACATCTCAGCCATCTTCACTTGCTTATCATCTTTTAGGTTCCTTTCTGCGATGTCCATGATCTTCACCATGTTGGAATCCACTGCTCCAAGCCAGATCCGCATCCTGTTCCTGAACTCTGTCCATCCACTCTTCTCTTCTTGCCATGTTCCTGGGGAAAATGCTTCGGGGCTTTTAATCAGCTTGTGCAACTCCACTTCTCCAGGCTTTCTTTGTTCCTTTACTGCTTTCTCCAGGGATGCTCCTATCTCCTCAAGTGTCGTTGCTGCGTTCGTGTGGGCGTCTGCCAACGCTGTTTGCGCTGTCTTCTGCTGTTCCTGAACTGCTGTCAGGGTTTCCTGGAATGCTTGTGTAAGTCCTGCTTCTCTTTGACTTCCTGAAGCTGCTGAGTTCCTGATCTCCTCTGCTAGTGTTTGTATTCCTTGTAAGGTCTGTGCATTGATCTCGGCAAGTGCCTTCAATGCATCCTCCATTCCTTTTGCTGTTTCAAGGTTGCTGTACACTAGTGCTGCTAAAAGTAGCGACTTGCACTGTTTCCTGCACACTGCTTGTGCTCTCCTTTCTCCTCTTGTCTTCCTTTGGTGCTTTGAGCAGTTGCTTGCTCTTGCGAAAAACACACTAGAATAGTACGACAGGGTGATCCAAGTAATCAGTCCCATTGGGGTTCCTAAGAACACTGCTATGCGAATTCCTTGAAATACAACTCTGTTGGAAATGACTTCCTGAACTATCACATGCACGACGTCGTGAAACTTCTTTCCTACGTTTGCTAGCTTTTCTACGAAACTGTGAACATGTTCCTGTACAACTTTCCTCAGTACTTCTCGCTGTTGTTTTACTAGGTACCTAGGGGCGTAGCCTGACTCAAGGCTCTCACTCTCCTGGTTCTCGGTGTTCTGGTTGCCGTTCCTGTTCTCTTCCGTGTAGTACTCGCCGGTCACGCTAACGACGCTGTAGAGCTCGTTCATCACTTGGTTCACGCACAACAAAGCGTACGGTACCATGACTTTTCCTATCTCCACATAGTCCTTAATCGTGTACGCGTTCGTGTTCCTGATCGTGTTCACGTTGGTGCCGTCGGGGTTCACGCTGCACTCGTTGTAGCCTTGCTGGTAGTACTCGCCGTACACGTCATAGTTCCTGTAGCGGTTCCGGTGCGTATTGGGGTGCGTATTGGGCTTCCTTCTGCTCGACCACACTGCCATGAGCTCGCTCTCGTCACTCTCAACGTACGGTAGTTCCTTTCTCCCACGGCTCGCTTCCTTGGAGGATAAGGCGTCTCCAAGGGCAAGTTCTTCCTTGGTCTCCACTTTGTTGCCAAGGGCCTGCCACGGTCTCACCGCCATACTTCCTGCTCCTGGGACCAAGATCATCCCGCACAAAGTTGCGAGGCTTCCCAGTGCGAAACCAACCAGCAGCACCATACATGCTGCCAAACCGTAGCACTTCATGTTCCTTTTCTCTCTCTCTTCCACCAACACTCGGTCGGGGTAGCAATCGGCGCAAGCGTCAAAGTCTCGCGCATTTCCTGCTGTCACGTTGTGGTTGCGAAGGTGTCCACAACCTCTGCGGTGGTACTTTGTTCCTGAACGGACTGCGATCCTGAGCGTGGGCATGTTGAGCACTGTCTCCGTCTTCTTGGTGATCTGCTCATTTGCGCGCATCTGCTTCCATCCGGCAACAAGGCAAACTACCATGGCGCCGAGCATCATAGTTCCTATGGCTACGAGTAGCATCATCGCTGCCAAGGAGGTTCCTGGAGGCAGCTCCGCTACCATGTTAAAGAACGGGCTTCACTAAGGGTTCCTACCCACAAAGACTGTGGGACACTTTTGTTCCTGGGCACGGTGTGTCCTGGGGTCTCGAGCCTGCACGTCGCGTGTGCGTGACGGCTGTTCCTGTACATTAACTGTACTGCACTAGCTGTGTTACTGTTCC
>CAJNDT010003556.1:0-22067 GCA_905221615.1 Symbiodinium sp. CCMP2592
AAAAATCGTTCTCCAACAAGAATTTCCAACAGACAGCTTGCCCGTGGAAGTGACAGACATGAGAGAACAGAGGGGGGCCACTCAAGCGAAGCCAAAATTGCTAAGCTTGTTCGACGCCACATTTGGAGCCGCGTGTGCTGCAGTTGGTTCGCACCGAAAGTGGACGTCGGCGGCACTGGTGGCCGAACACGTTCCAGACACAGCAGCCAGAACACTTCCACCTTTGAGCTGCAGGCGGACTCATGGGACAAACAGGATCTGGTCCAAACAGGTCAATGTCGATGCTTTCTCAGGCACAGGTACCTTCTAGGAAAACTCTCAACTCCAACCTTGCACAGGCGAGGCCGTGGCGCTTCACAGCTCTCAGGAGTCCACTAACAAGAAAAACAGAGTGCGCAGCACTCGATCTTTTTCTTGAGCTAAAAACATTCGAAGCAAAACGAAACGAGACAAAACGAGTGCGGTCACTAACCTGATTCAAAAGCAGAGACAAATCGAAAAACCTGTGTTGCGGGAGCAGCAGCGGCACGGGTCTGTGTTGCGCAGACATGTCGATTTGCTGAGCAAAAAAGTCGGTTGGAGCGCCGGCTGCGAGCGATCTTTTTTTTGTCGGTTTGTGACAGCGGATGCAACCATCCTGCGCAAAGACACACGCAACCATGAAGCAAAAAAAAAGACCCGATTTGACGATGGAACTGACTCAGAGAGCAAAAAGAAATTGAAGCAGAGGTGCAATCTCCGAGAACAGCGAAAAGTGCAGTTTGGTTTTTTGAGGGAACGCAACCACTGGTCTAGCAACAGCAAATGCAATCAGAAGCAAGGCAGAGGCAAAGAATGTTGCAAATGGGTCTCTGCTAAAAGAGCAAAAAAAATCTGGCGAGAGCCAGGTGAGCCCATGTCGTGCATGAGGGGTTTTGGAGTTAAGCACCGTGCACAAATTCCGAACCGTCAGCCACACCTCTCGATACCATAACTCTACACAGCTCAAGAAGTCCTGTTCAGATCTGGTGGAGATACCTTCCAGAAAATTCCGCCGCTCTTGTATGATCTGTTCCGGCCCACCTTCTCGATACCATAACTCTGCATGGCTTGATCTGCTCTGTTCAGAAATGCTAGAGTCACCTCTGGCAAAAATTCCCTGTCTTTGTACGATCTCAAAGCTGCACAGTTATGGGGCTGTCGGGCGACCCCATTTTAAGGCCCGCAAAACACAAGCAATTCTGGCTTCGCGAGGTCGGCCCTCCACAGTTGCATTCCGCTGGCTGCAGCACGACGCTCCCCAAAGTCAATACAATCAATGACATGCGCAGCTGACGAGATTCAGCCGCTGTGGGTGCAGGAATCAAACTTGCGACCCCAAAAATGGGGCCGTCTCGCGGCCCCAGAAAAGGAGCCGCGAAATCCAGTCAACCTCCTTCAACATATTTTGACTGGCAACCAGAGGACCCCAAAATCGGGGCCGCTTGGCGGCCCCTATTTTGGGGTCGCGAATTCCTCATTTTGGTGCCCAAGCCCAAGCCCGTGCGTTCCACACTGCTACATCAAGGCGACTCGCCCACAGGCAGGCATCCAGTGTGGAAAAATCGTTCTCCAACAAGAATTTCCAACAGACAGCTTGCCCGTGGAAGTGACAGCCACTCAAGCGAAGCCAAAATTGCTAAGCTTGTTCGACCCCACATTTGGAGCCGCGTGTGCTGCAGTTGGTTCACCGAAAGTGGACGTCGGCGGCACTGGTGGCCGAACACGTGCCAGACACAGCAGCTAGAACACTTCCACCTTTAAGTTGCAGGCGGACTCATGGGACCAAACAGGATCTGGTCGATGCTTTCTCAGGCACAGGTACCTTCTGGGAGAACTCTCAACTCGAACCTTTCACAGGCGAGGCCGTGGCGTTTTACAGCTTTCAGAAGTCCACTAACAAGAAAAACAGAGTGCGCAGCACTCGATCTTTTTCTTGAGCTAAAAACATTCGAAGCAAAACGAAACGAGACAAAACGAGTGCGGTCACTAACCTGATTCAAAAGCAGAGGCAAATCGAAAAACCTGTGTTGCGGGAGCAGCAGCGGCACGGGTCTGTGTTGCGCAGACATGTCGATTTGCTGAGCAACAAAGTCGGTTGGAGCGCCGGCTGCGAGCGATCTTTTTTTTGTCGGTTTGTGACAGCGGATGCAACCATCCTGAGCAAAGACACACGCAACCATAAGCAAAAAAGACCCGATTTGACGATGGAACTGACTCAGAGAGCAAAAAGAAATTGAAGCAGAGGTGCAATCTCCGAGAACAGCGAAAAGTGCAGTTTGGTTTTTTGAGGGAACGCAACCACTGGTCTAGCAACAGCAAATGCAATCAGAAGCAAGTCAGAGGCAAAGAATGTTGCAAATGGGTCTCTGCTAAAAGAGCAAAAAAAATCTGGCGAGAGCCAGGTGAGCCCATGTCGTGCATGAGGGGTTTTGGAGTTAAGCACCGTGCACAAATTCCGAACCGTCAGCCACACCTCTCGATACCATAACTCTACCCAGCTCAAGAAGTCCTGTTCAGATCTGGTGGAGATACCTTCCAGAAAATTCCGCCGCTCTTGTATGATCTGTTCCGGCCCACCTTCTCGATACCATAACTCTGCATGGCTTGATCTGCTCTGTTCAGAAATGCTAGAGTCACCTCTGGCAAAAATTCTCTGTCTTTGTACGATCTCCAAGCTGCACAGTTATGGGGCTGTCGGGCGACCCCATTTTAAGGCCCGCAAAACACAAGCAATTCTGGCTTCGCGAGGTCGGCCCTCCACAGTTGCATTCCGCTGGCTGCAGCACGACGCTCCCCAAAGTCAATACAATCAATGACATGCGCAGCTGACGAGATTCAGCCGCTGTGGGTGCAGGAATCAAACTTGCGGCCCCAGAAAAGGAGCCGCGAAATCCAGTCAACCTCCTTCAACATATTTTGACTGGCAACCAGAGGACCCCAAAATCGGGGCCGCTTGGCGGCCCCTATTTTGGGGTCGCGAATTCCTCATTTTGGGGCGCAAGCCCAAGCCCGTGCGTTCCACACTGCTACATCAAGGCGACTCGCCCACAGGCAGGCATCCAGTGTGGAAAAATCGTTCTCCAACAAGAATTTCCAACAGACAGCTTGCCCGTGGCAGTGACAGACATGAGAGAACAGAGGGGGGCCACTCAAGCGAAGCCAAAATTGCTAAGCTTGTTCGACCCCACATTTGGAGCCGCGTGTGCTGCAGTTGGTTCGCACCGAAAGTGGACGTCGGCGGCACTGGTGGCCGAACACGTGCCAGACACAGCAGCTAGAACACTTCCACCTTTACGTTGCAGGCGGACTCATGGGACCAAACAGGATCTGGTCGATGCTTTCTCAGGCACAGGTACCTTCTGGGAGAACTCTCAACTCGAACCTTTCACAGGCGAGGCCGTGGCGTTTTACAGCTTTCAGAAGTCCACTAACAAGAAAAACAGAGTGCGCTGCACTCGATCTTTTTCTTGAGCTAAAAACATTCGAAGCAAAACGAAACGAGACAAAACGAGTGCGGTCACTAACCTGATTCAAAAGCAGAGGCAAATCGAAAAACCTGTGTTGCGGGAGCAGCAGCGGCACGGGTCTGTGTTGCGCAGACATGTCGATTTGCTGAGCAACAAAGTCGGTTGGAGCGCCGGCTGCGAGCGATCTTTTTTTTGTCGGTTTGTGACAGCGGATGCAACCATCCTGCGCAAAGACACACGCAACCATGAAGCAAAAAAGACCCGATTTGACGATGGAACTGACCCAGAGAGCAAAAAGAAATTGAAGCAGAGGTGCAATCTCCGAGAACAGCGAAAAGTGCAGTTTGGTTTTTTGAGGGAACGCAACCACTGGTCTAGCAACAGCAAATGCAATCAGAAGCAAGGCAGAGGCAAGAATGTTGCAAATGGGTCTCTGCTAAAAAAGCAAAAAAAATCTGGCGAGAGCCAGGTGAGCCCATGTCGTGCATGAGGGGTTTTGGAGTTAAGCACCGTGCACAAATTCCGAACCGTCAGCCACACCTCTCGATACCATAACTCTACACAGCTCAAGAAGTCCTGTTCAGATCTGGTGGAGATACCTTCCAGAACATTCCGCCGCTCTTGTATGATCTGTTCCGGCCCACCTTCTCGATACCATAACTCTGCATGGCTTGATCTGCTCTGTTCAGAGATGCTAGAGTAAACAATAGAAAAAATTCTCTGTCTTTGTACGATCTCAAAGCTGCACAGTTATGGGGCTGTCGGGCGACCCCATTTTAAGGCCCGCAAAACACAAGCAATTCTGGCTTCGCGAGGTCTGCCCTCCACAGTTGCATTCCGCTGGCTGCAGCACTATTAAGGGCGAGCAACACAGCTGCTTTGGACAAGTTCCGACCTTCCAAACGGTCCTCCACCAGACGCTCCCCAAAGTCAATACAATCAAGGACATGCGCAGCTGACGAGATTCAGCCGCTGTGGGTGCAGGAATCAAACTTGTGACCCCAAAAATGGGGCCGTCTCGCGGCCCCAGAAAAGGAGCCGCGAAATGCAGCCAACCTCCTTTCACATATTTTGACTGGCAACTAGAGGACCCCAAAATCGGGGCCGCTTGGCGGCCCCTATTTTGGGGTCGCGAATTCCTCATTCTGGGGGCCCAAGCCCACGTCTGTGCGTTCCAGACTGCTACATCAAGGCGACCCGCCCACAGGCAGGCGTCCAGTGTGGAAAAATCATTCTCCAACAACCAGAATTTCCAACAGACAGTTTGCCTGTGGAAGTGACAGACATGAGAGAACAGAGAGGGGCCACTCAAGCGAAGCCAAAATTGCTTAGATTGTTCGACCCCAGATTTGGAGCCGCGCGTGCTGCAGTTGGTCCGCACCCAAAGTGGACGTCCGCGGCACTGGCCGAACAGGCGTTCCAGACACAGCAGCTAGAACACTTCCACCTTTGAGCTGCAGGCGGACTGATGGGACAAACAGGATCTGGTCCAAAAAGGTCAAAGTTTTTCGGCCTAGTAGGGCCCTGTTTTGCGGAAAAAACACCGGTAATGTGTACACTGATATATAGGTGGCGATACGCACCAGAGCGTCTTCCGAGAGGGCTGCCATGGCTCCTCCCTACCTGTGCTACGGCAGATCGCTGTGTGGCGAGAGGCATGCACAGGTACGTTCTGGGAGAACTCTCAACTCCTACCTTGCACGGGTGAGGCCGTGGCGCTTCATGTGAAACAGAACGTGTGGCACTTGATTTTTTTCTGGAGCCAAAAGCATTCGAAGCAAAACGAAACGAGACAAAACGAGTGCAGTCACTAACCAAAAACAAAAAGCAGGCAGACTGAAAACACAAGATCAAATGGCACTTTCTCGAACAGTCTCTGGAGCGCAGAACTCTCGTCTGCATGTTGCCAGACTTCAGAAACTGCCACGGGCCTGTGGTGAAGAGCTCGCACGGGTCTGTGTTGCGCGGGGATGCGGAAGACCTCTGAAATCCGAGGTTTGCAGAATGCACCTCCTGCGCAAAAGAGACACGCAACTCCAGGACTCCGATTGCACGATGGAACTGAATCAACGGAGAAAAAAGAACTTGAAGGAGAGGTGCAACCTCCGGTGCGACAGCGAAAAGTGCAGTTCGGATTGTTTCTTTGCGAGGGAACGCAACAGCCGGTCTCGCAACAGCAAATGCAACCAGAAGCAAGCAGAGGCAAGAAATGTTGCAAATGGGTCTCTGCTAAAAGATCAAAAAAGATCTGGCAAGAGCCAGGTGAGCCCATATCGTGCATGAGGGGGTTTTGGAGTTAAGCACCGTGCACAAATTCCGAACCGTCAGCCACACCTCTCGATACCATAACTCTGCACAGCTCAAGAAGTCCTGTTCAGATGGTAAAAATACCTTCCAGAAAATTCCGCCGCTCTTGTATGATCTGTTCCGGCCGACCTTCTCGAAACCATAACTCTGCATGGCTTTGATCTGCTCTGTTCAGAAATGCTAGAGTCACCTCTGGACAAATTCCCTGTCTTTGTACGATCTCAAAGCTGAACAGTTATGGGGCTGTCGGGCGACCCCATTTAAAGGCCCGCAAAACACAAGCAATTCTGGCTTCGCCAGGTCGGCCCTCCACAGTTGCATTCCGCTGGCTTCAGCACTATTAAGGGCGAGCACACAGCTGCTTTGGACAAGTTCCGACCTTCCAAACGGCCCTCCACCAGGCGCTCCCCAAAGTCATTACAATCAATGACATGCGCAGCTGACGAGATTCAGCCGCTGTGGGTGCAGGAATCAAACTTGTGACCCCAAAAATGGGGCCGTCTCGCGGCCCCAGAAAAGGAGCCGCGAAATGCAGCCAACCTCCTTTCACATATTTTGACTGGCAACTAGAGGACCCCAAAATCGGGGCCGCTTGGCGGCCCCTATTTTGGGGTCGCGAATTCCTCATTCTGGGGGCCCAAGCCCACGTCTGTGCGTTCCAGACTGCTACATCAAGGCGACCCGCCCACAGGCAGGCGTCCAGTGTGGAAAAATCATTCTCCAACAACCAGAATTTCCAACAGACAGTTTGCCTGTGGAAGTGACAGACATGAGAGAACAGAGGGGGGCCACTCAAGCGAAGCCAAAATTGCTTAGATTGTTCGACCCCAGATTTGGAGCCGCGCGTGCTGCAGTTGGTCCGCACCCAAAGTGGAACACTTCCACCTTTGAGCTGCAGGCGGACTGATGGGACAAACAGGATCTGGTCCAAAAAGGTCAGTTTTTCGGCCTAGTAGGGCCCTGTTTTGCGGAAAAAACACCGGTAATGTGTACACTGATATATAGGTGGCGATACGCACCAGAGCGTCTTCCGAGAGGGCTGCCATGGCTCCTCCCTACCTGTGCTACGGCAGATGGCTGTGTTGCGAGAGGCATGCACAGGTACGTTCTGGGAGAACTCTCAACTCCTACCTTGCACGGGTGAGGCCGTGGCGCTTCACAGCTCTTCCGGAGTCCGCTACCATGTGAAACAGAACTTGTGGCACTTGATCTTTTTTCTGGAGCCAAAAGCATTCGAAGCAAAACGAAACGAGACAAAACGAGTGCAGTCACTAACCTGAATCAAAAAGCAGGCAGACTGAAAACACAAGATCAAATGGCACTTTCTCGAACAGTCTCTGGAGCGCAGAACTCTCGTCTGCATGTTGCCAGACTTCAGAAACTGCCACGGGCCTGTGGTGCAGATCTCGCACGGGTCTGTGTTGCGCGGGGATGCGGAAGACCTCTGAAATCCGAGGTTTGCAGAATGCACCTCCTGCGCAAAAGAGACACGCAACTCCAGGACTCCGATTGCACGATGGAACTGAATCAACGAGAAAAAAGAACTTGAAGGAGAGGGGCAACCTCCGGTGCGACAGCGAAAAGTGCAGTTCGGATTGTTTCTTTGCGAGGGAACGCAACAGCCGGTCTCGCAACAGCAAATGCAACCAGAAGCAAGCAGAGGCAAGAAATGTTGCAAATGGGTCTCTGCTAAAAGAGCAAAAAAGATCTGGCAAGAGCCGGGTGAGCCCATATCGTGCATGAGGGGGTTCTGGAGTTAAGCACCGTGCACAAATTCCGAACCGTCAGCCACACCTCTCGATACCATAACTCTGCACAGCTCAAGAAGTCCTGTTCAGATCTTGTAGAGATACCTTCCAGAAAATTCCGCCGCTCTTGTATGATCTGTTCCGGCCGACCTTCTCGAAACCATAACTCTGCATGGCTTTGATCTGCTCTGTTCAGAAATGCTAGAGTCACCTCTGGACAAATTCCCTGTCTTTGTACGATCTCAAAGCTGCACAGTTATGGGGCTGTCGGGCGACCCCATTTAAAGGCCCGCAAAACACAAGCAATTCTGGCTTCGCCAGGTCGGCCCTCCATAGTACTGGTGAGAATGGAAGCAGGAGGGCGACGATGACGAGGGAGAATCGGCGCGGGTAGTTAGACTGCGGGTGGTGGACTGCGGTAGAACTGGGTGGTGAGAACCGCGGACGGCGACGACGAGCGATGACAAGGCGACGACCAGCAAGGAATGCGGGTGAGGATAGAGGGAGGGCAAAGACGACGACAAGCGACGACCGGCGCGGGCAGTCAGAACTGGAGTAAGGATACGGTTAAGATACGAGTGAGAATAGAAGCAGGAGAAGGAGAAGCAATGTCGTTGCGCTGCACCACATCGGTAGTTTAAAAAGAGCTTCAAAGAGAAGCTACAAACAGTATCCACAAACAGAACCAAGTGAACCAAGTTCGGCAATGGGTTTTCCGCGATGGCAACAAGCAACGATGACGACCACTGCAACGGCGCGATGGCGACGACGACGGACCCTCAAAAAAGACACCCGGCGGCGCAAGACCCAAAAAAAGAAACCACGTTTCCTTTCCAGGCGGCGGCACGGCGACGGGTACAAGAAACCAAGTGGGTTCTCTCCATAATCTCTTTTTCTGCTTTACTTTGCGCTGTCCTTTCCGCAGGTTGGATTACATCTTACGTCGCAGAGCCTTTCTCTCTCTCATGAAGCGGAGTGTTGGGTCCACAATCGATCGTGTGCAAGGAAGCTTTCACAGCCTCAAACCAAAAACAAAAGATCGACAGGGCTTAGGAGCGTAGAACGCAAGATCTTCGGTCTTTTGCGGTACTGTGCATTGACGCCGTATTGGATTTTCCTGTCGTTTGGACATGCAACAGCACGCCGCCCTCCTGGCGGTGCTTATGATCTCCCAGGCGGTAGATGACCAAGCAGCACCGGTGGTGGCGCCACTGAAATTCAGATCGCCACCATCGACATTGTAGAATCGATTGTGGGCCCAACACCCCGCTTCATAAAAGAGAGGCCAAAGCCTCAAGATGACAGTCTTTTTAAAAGAGTTTATGACTTTGGAAACAAGCAAAGCATCAAGATTTTCACCGAACCACTGAACAAAGAACCTTCATAGTTGTAGCCCATTTCCCCAATTCCACAAAGCTTGCTTTCATTGCGCAAGGATGGCATTACACACATGGACAACATTGCCCAGCTGGTTCGAGAGACTCTTATTGCACGAAACCAAAGCCTTCAAACCATCAAGAGCCTAACCAGAGCTGATTACGACTTCCAGATGTCGGCGCTCTTCAGGCTTGCAAGCCGACAGGAAATCCTTAAAATAAAGACTCCAGACCAAAGCCTTCTGTTCAAAATAGAATTTTCGAAACCCAACAGATGGCTTTATCACAATTGAGCATCTGTTTCTTTGCTTCAACTTGCAGCCCATGCCGCAAACACCCGCTTCCAAACTCCGTTGCTCCAAGTCCACTGGAAAATGTGCTTTTGTATTTCTTGGTGTTCTTGCAGTTCTTACTAAGACCGAGTGCAGTAACTGCTGTCTGTGAGGCCCGCTCAAATCAAAACAAAGCTCGGAAGAGAAGATCCGTCGTGACGCGGCCCGGATGGCAAGAGAGAACCAGCATCAGGAATCGTTGAGCGATTCCAAGTTGCTGCGTCAGAACAAGGGTTTCCGTAATCGCTTGGTAGCGAAGAGTTCTCACCCGCGTATCTTCTGCAGACTCTTGCGGAGTCCTGTTTTGTTCATTAAGTCTGCTTTTCTCATTTTGTTTTCTCTGCAAAAACCACCCCATCAAATGATTTCGTGGCTTCTTCTTCTTGTTTCGTGTATGATTGCGTGGGGGGCTTGTAATTGTGTATTAAGTTTGCTTTTCTCATTTTATTTTCTTCGCAAAAACCACCCCATAAAACAATTTTGTGTGGCTTCTTCTTCTTCTTGTTTTGTGTGTGTGTGTGTGTGCTTGCGTGGGGGTTAAAGAGGCTTCCGGAAGGGCTTAAAGGGGGCTTAAAGGGGGGCTTAAGGGGGACTTAAAGGGGACTTAAAGGGGGGGTTAAGGGGGCCTTAAGGGGTGAGCCGATACACCCACAAGGAAATGCTCCTTGTTAGGAGGTGTATGACCAGTTTATTCCCTAAGGATCAAAGGGCAGCGCCCTGCACACGGACAGTAGTTGTTTTGTCTTGCTACGCAAGGAGAGCTTGTCTTGTCTCAATATGGTAAAACCACTGTGAGCCAATGGGCAGCGGAATGTATATGTATGAGCATGCAGCCATTGCTGTAGGTACCTGTTAGAGCTACCCCTTTAGAGGTTTATGCAAACAAACAGACACTAATTTTCTTTTACCGGAAGCATGGCCGCACATTCACACATATACTATTATGCCCACTGTCACAGTTGCGGAGTTTGGACTCATGATAAAAACAGCATATTGTTTATGCTAGGTATAGCACTGAAGTACACTGTTGAAGTCACTCTTGAAATCACTCCTTTTGAACTCTTTCATGCACATTGGTCAGAGAGATCGTCTGTACAGGATCAGGTCTGGTGATGTTCTTCTATCGAATTATGCAGCCCTTCACTGTGCTCTTGTTAGAGCCTTGTGAGTCACTGTTGTGAAACTCTGAGATTTTCCTTATCTCAGATTTGGATCCAGGTTTGGATCATAGGCTCGAGCATAGACGTTCGGATGTGGTTCATCCGGGTCTGAGTGATCTTCTTCGGAACTTGAAAAGATTCCGAGTAATCTGTTCTCAGCCCTGGTGAAGGCGGCGTCTGCAGTGTCATATCCATGGTTGGATGTAGTCGCCTTTGGCTCGGCCTTTGGTGCAGCTTGTGAGCTGATTGGAGTTGCCTCGGCTTTAGCCGGTTGTGGCTGCTTAGCCTTTGCCCGTTCGGCCCTTCTTCTTTCAAGCTGTCCGTCTGAGGACGCCCATGATCTTTCACTTTCATCTCCTGAGGGAGATAAGGCGTGGGCATGAAGGCTGTTCCAGTACTGTGCTGCAGAAGGAGTTAGGACTTCTTCATGGTCAGATTCTGACTGGTCTTCCTCAGAGCTTTGGTCGTCAAAAAGTGTCTCAAGGACATTTTTGAGGTTTTTATGTCTTCGCTCTATCTCTAGTGAGGAATGGACCAATTGATTGAAGACTGTTTTTGAGTCCTTCAGTGCTGTTAGAAGGATTTCCACTCTGGATAGAGTATCTTGGATGGTGTCAAGATGATCCTTTCTTTCCTCCTTGTCTCTCTGGATAGAGTTTCGCAATGATTGTGCGATTCTGAGGAGGTCGAGATATTTCTCAATAGGCATAGTTACCGTATGATTGTCATGTATGACAGTTGTTTCGTCGCTGCTCAAGTTCCTGAATAGGACTTCCACGACTGGTAGAAACTCCGTGCTCCACGGTTCCTCTTCATCATATGTTTCTACGTGCTGTTGCACGCGTTGTGTAAACTGCTCGGCTGCTTCTACCGTTGCATCGATAGAGCTGACGTGTCTTACTGCCATGTTTCGGCACATAGTGTTAATGGCCTGGCCTCGATTGGCTTCGCCAAGTGCAGCATCTGCATGGTTGCAGAGTCCACTGTTATGGGCTTCTCTAGCTGCTTTTCGTTGAATGCGCCGATTTTGACCTCCTCTTCTGGTAGGACCTTTTGGTCTCGGAGGATCTGAAGGTACTGTTCCTTTCGCCTTTGGCGGAGGAGTCTTAGGTGGAGGTGACATGTTTGCCTTGTTAGGCACTGGTGGCATTGCCTTGGGCACTGACGACGATGAGGCACTTGCGAGTGCAGATGTACCTCTGGCTCTTGCCGAGGATCCCTTAGGGATTGATGTATAGGTAATCTGCATGGCTTCTTCGGCCATTTGTGAATGCAATGCATCACTGAATAATTGCCTCATATGAGGAGTAGTACTTGCATCGTCATAGGTTTGAAACCGTTCAATGTCCCTTTCGGTGCCACGTGATCGTGTATCACCTCTTTGAAAAGGATCGTTCCTGCGAATCTCCGCAACTTGTACTGCCTGGAGGCAGGTTTTACACAGCACCTTCCTTGAAACATCTTTTGCTTGCTTGAGCTGGTAACAGACAGCTGTCTGAGAGATGGTAGACTTCGCTTCGGGAAGTGTGCCAAATAGGTCGCAAATCAGTTGTTTCTCCAGAATTGACCCTGTTGGGTCCTAAAAGTTCACGCGTCTGTGGTTCATTCTCGGGTTCGAGAAATGGTGGTGGTCGTTTCGCTGCTGCTTTTGCATTTGATTGTTGGCGGTCCATACATCTGATGGGAGCCCTGGTAATCTGCTTCCACATCCAGTGTAAGCCCATTAGCAGCAGGAAAACGTTCCAAACAATGCTGAAAATGGAGAATTCTTTCTCACTGGTTAGTGAGTTGGAAGTGAAGGTTCATCAGTCTTGATAGACTCTGCGTTCGCTCCACCGTGGTTACGGTGTCCGAACCAGCCCGACAACCCCGCTGCTGTGGCAGCTGTTCTGAGTGCCTTGCCGCTCGGAGCAGACGGTGGGCGTGATGCCTTCCTTCTTCTCCTCCGGCTGGAGGATTCGTCCTCTTGTTCCTCTTCATCTCTCTGAGCAGACATCAAGTTTGATGTTTCTCTTTCGTGTTCTTCGATGTCACTTTTTGTTGGTGACGGTTCTTCTTCTAGTCCATCCAGCTCTTCCAAAGACATGTTGAGCTTGTCAACAATATTGGTTCTTTGAGGTCTGGATCTCGATCTTGGTAGATCTTGTTGTGAAGAGGACGATGATGCCTGGCTCCTTCTTGGAGGAGAGCCTTCAGGCTCGCTGGGACGTTCAGGCTGTGGCCTTTCCCAGAATCTTCCATATCTGTGATAGCTACCTTGTGGTTGCTGTCTGTCGTACCAGCTGTTTCCGGATGAATACACAAATGAGTCTTTGTAATCCCAGTATTCAGCATTACGCTGCTTGTAAGCCTGTCGCTTGTTAGCGATCTTCTGAACCTGGGCATCTGACCGGTTGTGTTTCCCTTTTGTAAGGATTGGTTGTATCGTGAAGCCCAAAGGGCTGTGCCAATCTTTGTCAGAGGGACTCAACCACAGGTCAAGGTTAGAAAAAGTTGAATAGTACTGCTTGACTGAGACAAACAGACGGATATCGATATCCCTGTTTCTGTTCATGTCCTGCCACATATCTGAGACTCGTTCCCAGTATGTTCTTTCGGCGGCAGGTGTAGCATCTCTTGGACTAGGTGACGCCGTGTGCGGCGTTTTACTCCAGTCAAGGATATAACTGTTGATACAGTCGAGGTCAGCAACTTTCTTCGCCGGGTCCGGCGGTAGACGATCTGCACGTGCCAGTCTGTGCTGGTCAGAGTTGTTCAAGCAGAGGTGTCGCACTTGTGAGTGCCTTCCTGCTATTCTGTTGAATGCTGCAAGTTTCTTCTCCAGGTATAGAGAAAACAAACCGTTTCGCGGGTGAACGTCTCCACCTTTTAAGGTGAGCCTCGACGCAATATTATTGAGATCCCCCGCAATTACATCCGGTTTGAAAGGGAGAACCTCGTTGAGGAACGCGTTCACCAGTTCGCGCCTCTGTTCTTCCTTATGAGTCATGTATGAGTTGAAATGGACGATCGCGATGGTGATGACCTTGTAAGGCCCTTTTGTACACCACATCTCGTCAAGATCGTTTGATGCTTCTTGTGAGAAGATCTCTGCGTATGACTCAAAGTCTTCCTCTGGTGGCTCATCACCCTCGACATGGCCGTTCCATTCACAGAGAACCGGCGAAGGGTCGAGGTCCGACAGTGTCAGACACGCCTCTGGTGAGAGGTAAGAGCCATCAGTGGGTCCATCCTTGTCAGGATTTTTACCCTTGAGAGGGTCATATCCGATAATCTTCATGTACTCATCTCTCGTCATCCTCTGGCCGGAATATGGGTGGACCCATTCTTTTGCCTCCTTGATGGTACTGTGGTACCCAAAGGTGAGGCGGCATACCGCACCGTGGCATGCCCACAGTCGCTTCTTGGGACCACCAGCCTTAGGCTTCATTGTTCGGTGACGGTAAAAGTGGTGGACGAGAGAGATGTCTGTTGTTGGGTCACCCTTGACTCCAATATACATTGAGGGTGCCTCAGGCTCCTTGGGAGGAGAATGGATTAGCATCCCTCTGTATTCATGTTGTCGCATGGTTGCGATCGAATACTTTGACGCAAGTGCTCCTGCCTCGAGTACGAGGGTAATATGTGCTGAATTGTTGAAGCACATGTCAATAAGAGGGTGGTAATCGAATCCCTTCTCAGGTTTGAGTTTCTTTTTGGGATTCCCTGCTGGCACCGGCGCTCGATCCATATTTCCCCAGTTGCATACCACTAGGCTTAGTGATACGCTGTCTGGGTTTGAGCCCTCTATGTGTTCTCTCTTTTCGTTAACACCGGCCATCCTATTACGAACTATCTCGTAATGTGCGTCGAGCACCAGTTTGTCTTCGTAGCCAGTAAGAGAGAGAAAAGACGCCGGGTGGCTTGTTCTGGAGTCCTTGATATTGATGTGACCCTTGTTGATGCTCTTGTATTCCTCCAGGGTTGGAGCCTCTGTGGAGCTGGTGTAAGTATTAGGAGGATTATTCCTAATATCATCAAAGCTACATGGATCAACGCCTGGATGGGCTCTCATGAACGAATTCCTTGCGTGGTCGCAATACATGTTGATTTTCTGGACTGCCAAATCTACGTCCTCATGTGTGAGGATGGCCTCGTATAAAACCTGACGCTCTTCTGAGATCATTCCTGCTGACACTTTAGAGGTCTCGAGGCAATCGATTGGCAAGATGCACTCGCACATCTGTTGTTTACCCTGTGGGGTAAGTCGACAGTCTGCACATACAATCGTACCACAGGAATAGCAAAAATAGCCTGTAGGCTGGTTGCAAAGATCGCAGAGAGGATTATCTGGTCGTGTCATCAGCCGTATCCTTTGGTTAAGACTCATGGCTGTCCTGCGTACTCCTACAAATCTCTCCTTGGTAGGAGGTGCAGAGGAGGAAGATGCCGAATCTCTGGGTCTGTCCCACTCCTCTTCGTCAGGAGCCTCAGAATCCTTGATCATGAGTGGACTTCGGATTTTTCGATTCCATCGACTAACCCAGATTCTCTCTTTCATTTCCTGTTGCATAGCCGGGTTAGACGATGACTTCGAGATTCGGTGCTTGCGATTTTCTCGAAGTCGAGCGCTGATGCGCTCATGTTCTCTTACGAGATCTTCCTCATCAGCAGGTTCCTCGTATTCGAGGTTGAGCTTGCTTCTGTTGACTCGATAATAACTTTCTGTTTCAGGATCGAAGAGAACTAGGAATTTCTCCTTCTCCTTTTTAGGAGATTTTGGTTTCTGTGGCTCTTCGTCTGAACTCTGAACATATTCTGCTTCAGGCTTTGGTTGGTCAAGTTTGACCTTCTTAAGTTTCTCTGTGATCTCTTCCGTGGGAGATTCTTTCTTCTCCTCCGACGCTGCAGGTGCAGAGTTCGTCTTGTGAGACGGATTAACATCAACTCGGAGTTCTGAGGATGACGAAGATTTTGAGCTCTTTTCGCTTGATGCCGACTCATCGTCTGATTCTTCGTCACGATCCTGGTTAGGATCCGGTTCCTCAGGTTCCGTCTCTGTTCCAGAAGATTCTTCCTTGGGAGGAACTACGTTGGCGGAAGTATCCTGAACAGGTTCTGGAGGTTTGTGACCTGTCGTTATCTTAAGAACTTCGGTGGCGCTTCTGGTGCCGTCGGAGTTCCAGAGCTGTCCCATAAGACTGTCCGGATCCTTGTCAGCCTCGGCCTGCCGGGCGAGCTTGGATCTCGGATGGATCTCCTTTGCAGTAGTCTCCGTTTTCGGAGGTACCTCACCTGCAGAAGCGGTTTGCTCCAGGTTTGGAGCTGTGTCAGCCTCTGTCTTTGGCAGAGAAAAAGACTTCTTGTGAGAAGATCTAGCCTTGGGAGGCTCTGGTGGCAGATTTCGCCTTGCCACTTTTCGAAGTGCCGATTCGATTTCTCGGCCGTAATTTGCGCACCATTTCTTCGACTCGTAAGTCGCTGACGGCATCTGTTCGGAGCAATGGTCTGCCCACCATGGTCCGATGCTCTTGAGCTCATCGTATTGCGATGATACCCAGAGTGTTTCAGAGGGTGCGAATACGGCGCTAAGAGTACGGGCATGCACTACATCTGGTGTAGCAAACATCCCTACTTGCGACTGCCACAGGTTTGTGACTTCGTTCACTACGTTATTTGCATCGAATACCAGAAGCAGTGCCTTGTTGGCACGCAACATGGTCGGATTGGGATTCGCCAGGTTTAGCGTTGAGAACTGAACAGTGTTCCTGTTGGAACGACTGTTTTCATTCACAAGAGCTTGGAAATCTGGTGCTGTAACCACCTGCGCTAGGAGGTTTGATGGTACCAGACCGTGCCTCAGGATTGAGGATAATGCCTGTAGGTCCGTGGCATGCATGATGTAACAAGGGTTGTTCTGTCGAACAAAATCCTCCAGGCCGACGGGCCTCGGCGCGTTAGTGGAGAGACGCTGTGCACGGGACTGCACTGGATTGCTCCCCGTTGCCATGAAGTCTGAGATGGTCATGTGTGACCTTGGTCTCTCTTCTTCAGGATCTGGTTCTTCAGCTCTTGGTAGAGTTCGTCGTGAACCGTGGCCTCCCACTGCCGAAAGGAAAATTTTGCTCATGGTCAACACATTTGCATCCGGTGGGATGTTAACGGCGGCATCTGTGGTTTCGGCCTTGCCATCTTTGTTATAAACCATGGTGACCACGAACCTAGACTTAGTGTTGAGGAGGACACCAAGCGCGATCTCTTGTGGTGTATACTGTGCGAGCTCTGCATCGGCCAACTTGAACATGTCCAGAAGATAGTTGTGTTGGCCAGCAAAGAGATCTGGGCGCTGGTTCTGAAGGTGTCTTGTTGAGTGTGCCAACC
This sequence comes from Symbiodinium sp. CCMP2592, assembly GCA_905221615.1. Lineage (NCBI taxonomy): Eukaryota > Dinophyceae > Suessiales > Symbiodiniaceae > Symbiodinium > Symbiodinium sp. CCMP2592. The sequence continues at coordinate 16,772 of CAJNDT010003556.1, forward strand.
ACCTTCCGACTCTGTTGGTCTTGGAAAGAATGTGGAAGCACAGCTCTGGTGAGAGACCTGTTACATCTGCCAGTTTTGGCACTGAGGAGGAATAGTCATATTCTCCGGATCCATCAAGGCTCACACATTGTTCTACCTCCGGTGGGAGGCCTGTCTGAAGGTGATGTGCAAGCATCGTACAGAACTGGCGTGGATCACGATCGTGATTACCGACGTTGTTATCCCAGTATACAAGGGGACTGTTGTCCCATGGTCCTTGAAGGACTCCTTCGTAGAGCCTGACTCCATGTCTGGAGTTTAGAGTGAGCCCTGCTCCACTCGCATGGCCATATCGTGAGATCAATTGAGCAAGATCTCTTGGATGCGGATTGAACACCTGTTGGTGACCCATGATGATGAATTGAGGCTCGTGATTTTTCTCACGTTTGTGAAGTCGGTGTCCACCGTGTTCGGTGTTTCGACGTGATGCTTCCCGACGAGACTCGGGGTACGAGCTATCCATGTGTGGATGTCGCTCATGGTACGCCTGCACTGCCCTGGGTAGGGCGTGTCCATCACGGCTACGGAAGTTTGATCGTGTGCTCATTACGGCACAATGACCAAACAGGATAAGGAAAGCTTGGTTAGCCCGAAAGGCTGATTGTTGTGAGGCTCGAGGCTGAAAGCGGCTGCGGATGATACAGAACATATAATTCTCATGAACATGTCCGCTCTTAATGAAAACGCAGCTCGCAGACACAAATTTTCTTTTAGACGGAAAACAGTCTAAATAGAAAATCCAGCACATGGTTGTGCTACCAGCAAACGAGACTACCACCATATTCCTTGGCAGTAAAATAATCGGTAAATCTCTGTTGAGATATCAATTCCAAGGCAGGCTACCGCTGTGGCGGCATTCTTGAGATTGTCTATGATCCACCGAACAGTGAAAGCTTTATGTTGAAGAAGTTCACGGAAGGGTGGATGAATGTCTGTTTCTGGTAAATTCCCTGTTTCCAGAGCCTTGATAAGCTCATCAGGTTGCGCCGAGTGCTTTGTTAATGCATAAGCTAGGCAGTACTTCGAGCTTACATGAGCTAGGTCATCTAAAGATCCAGAGTTGGATTCCTTACGAAGCATCTGAATGAGGTGGTGAGTTTCCTTCTGCTCTGGAAGGTGTGTCGTGCCTGCTGTTGTCACAAGATTGTTCGCATCTGTTCTGATATGTATGGGTACGGTCTCTGATGAGAGATCTGACCAAAGTCCCTTGAGGAACAGGCAAGTACCAAAGCAACGCATCAGTGCGTTAAGCTCTGCCACTGTTGTGGACATTGTGGTTGTCGTAATCTTGTGAGACTCATAATCCACCAGGCTACCTCTCGAGGATGTTTCCTTAATAGAGGATTCAGAGAAATCGTTCTTCTTGGAAGAAGCAGCTGCTGCTGATTTTTTCATTCCCTTTAGCTTTGGATTTCGATCTTCAGCAAGGAAAATAACATGTGCTCTCTGAGATGATTTGTCATCATTGTTCCTGTAGGAAGCATCAGGGTAACCGAGGATTCTGAGATTTCCTTTCAGCGGCCAAAAACGCAGTTCTACTTCAGTAGACTTCAAAATCCTAACAAGCTTGTTCAATTCTCGAATATCACCGATAGTAGGCTTGGCAGCCTTACTCGCAAACCGACTGAAGCGATAACAGATGTGAGCTTGAGTCCGGCTTTGTAGCCAGTTGATCTGTCCTAAAACACTTCTGTAAGCAGTGTGCTGCTGTGGTGTGCATTGTTGCTCATTGTTGAGCTTCTTATCAAAAACAATTTCCTCTAGAGCTTCAACAGCTAGGTTCTGATTTACTGAGATATGTGCTGGTACCGATGCTGTAGCATCCTTCCAGACTAATCTCTGTCCTACAAACATAATATCGTTCGTGTCTTCAGAACCGACTGAAAACTCCTTTTTGATCGATTCAATCACGGCCTTACGAAAGGTGTCATCACCGGCCATGCACAGGTCATCTACATGTAAACAGACTACTCCATGTACCTGTCTACCCTTGGCATTGTTGCCTGCTATGGGATCTAGGAGATAGTCAATCGCTGATTCCATGGTCTTAGGCTGAGACTTCTTGAGCTCAGCCTCTGCTGTTGCAGACTTCTTACCATACAGAACATATGTACAGCGATCCGCACGGGTTGGCACCAGGCCGTAAGACAGGAGTGCCTTATCAACGATGTTCCACCATCTTCGAGGTGCATCGTTAAGTCCATAAGCGGGTGTCTTCATCCTCGCTGCAATGTAGGGAGGATAACCTGCTTCAGGAGGAATCTGACAGATTATGTCTCTCGACTCATCATAGGCTTCACCCTGCAGAAAAGCAGTCTTTAGGTCGATGTGTGTCAGATTCCACAGCTTGTTAGCTGCTAGTTGAATCGCTAAGCGGAAACCTGGGCGACTCGCAGCAGGACTATCAGTTTGCTGTATGTCCTTTTGTCGATCCTGGAAACCTCTTAGGACCCATCGGGCCTTGCATTTAAGGAAGTTTCCGTCCTTATCTCTTTTTAGAGTCAGGACCCATCGACCAGTGACATAATTTCGGATGTTTCCGAGTTTCCGTGTATCAACGAGCTCGAAGACATCATTGTCTAACCAGCTCTGATACTCTGCTGCCTTCGCTTCATCAAACTGTTTCTTCATCTCACGCTTTTCCTTGGCGGTTGCCTCCTTCCGTTGTGCCTTCTGAGTCAAATTCGCTGAGTTCCTGGGGGAACTTAGGGATAAGGCCCTGTCCTCTTCCGTGAGAAGATCATACTCTTCACGGATGTCAGATCGGAACCTTTTGGTGGGTTTATACCGTGTTCGGTCTGACCTCACTCTTGATGTTACCTCTCTGATGTCTACGGGTCCGCCATGCATGTACCGAGGCCTGGAGAAAGAACCTGTGTTACTGCACAGTTTCTGTTCTTCTGTGAGAAGGATCCAGTCCTTCTCATCTACGACCAGGTCACCTTCCTCATCAGAGTAATACCTTGTGTCTTCTGACTCGGCATCGCTCTCCGGTTCTGGTGAACCAGAGGTGTGAGGAGGAGCGGACGGTTGTCCAGGGTCGTCCGGGACCAGTTCTTCTTCAGAATCTTCTTCGTCTTGTTGTAACGGAAGAATGGGTCCCTGTGGATGTGCCTTCGGTTTAGGTTTTGGTGTCGGCACCTGTGAAGGTGATTTCTGTTTGTGCGGCGAAACTTTCCTTTCCGATGAAGACCTTGGCGACACATCACCCCCCAGACGCCGAGGAGACGGAACGCGAGGAGGAGGATGCACGCGAGGCTTAGCCCGAGCAGGAGCCACGGGCTCATCGGAGGAAACGGCCGGTAGCCGCGGTGGAGGTATGGGAGGAGGAGGACGCGACGGCGGCGTGCCGGGAGGCATCGGCTGATCTGGTTCCGGCATAGAGACATCGTCAGATGTGATCCGTGAGCGAGTAGTGCTCATGGGTTCTGACGGGTCTGACGGCGAAACCTCTTCGTCCGACATGATAACATCCGGCGGTGTTCGCACGGACGGTGAAGTCTTGCCGCCTGTCATCTGGAAGAGCACCCCCGAGAAGGTTGATGGGTGTACCTTGTTCCAGGAAACCTGGTGCGGCAAGCAGCACGTCATAGTCGAATTGGGCTTCTTCTTGTTCCAGAAGACAAGAACGCCATCAGTTACACTGGTGAGTGCCTTGACTGTTCCAAATGTACCTCTGTATAGAGTACACTGTTCGAAACCAGACCCTGGTAAGAGTCTTGATCTAAGGCGAGTAATGTCTGACACCAAGGCATCAAGGGACGGTGATGGTTTGGAATGATGCAATGGTAAGTCAGTTTTACTCGATAAGGAATTTACTCTAGCAACAAGTGATCTGATTTTCGGATCTTGCAGGAGTTTGGAATCCTTGAGAGGATTTGCTGTCAAAAGTGAATACTCTTGGTCAAGAAGTTCCGAAAGTCCCTGGAGGCATTCATCTCCAGAGTATCCTAGTATGTCTGTGACGAAAGAAAGATGAGATGCATATGTATCTCTCTTCAGGAATCTTGCCAAACACGAGGCAAAGGTCTCACAGAATTCATAAGGATACACTTGTGCGAGTTTCGTTTTAAGACCGTAGCCTTTAATACCCTTTTCGTCTCCTGGTGGAGATGTTGGAGATTTCGTTTTGGCAGAATGCCTCTGGAGAGGAGTTAGAACCTGCGGTGGCAGGTTGTGCATGAAAATCGAGGATTTCGATTCATAGTATCCTTTTGGATCTTTCATGCCATAGGCTTGTAGGTTACAGACCTCATAGCTGATCTTGAGGTTGGAAAACAGGCGTTTTGCTTCTGGTGAAGACCAGAGCCTGCTGTAGTATGGGTTCTCAAGAACAAAGTAACGTCCGAGCTTCATTTGGTGGTCTGCGACCGATTCACAGAATTTTAAAACAGAAAGTCTCTTGGCAGAGCCTTTCTTCCACTGTGAGTACCAGCTAGACCACTGAGAGGGATCGGGTGACATAACAATAATAGTAGGTTCTTGTTCCTTGATGATCCTAAGAAGATTGGAGCGACCTTGCGGTTGCTCAAGATCTAGACCACTACGCAAGTCGACTGGCTGACCTACTCGCAGACCTGACAGGGCAGCCTTGTGACTCATACGGGGAGATCCACCGTAGAGTTCTAGGAAGTCAATATTCCCAGTGCTGGTGACCTGCCAGTGACACTCTTGATGCGGAACCGTTAGGTCTGTCGACTGCAGGGAAGCATCAAAGGTGACCATGCAACTTGCGTGGTCAGAACCTTCTGAAGTCAGAGTTTCCTCATCAGGCGCGAGAGGAATCTCCACATCAGATGTTATGTCATAATTTTTCCTCAGTTTTGAGATATTAACGCGGACGATGCGTGTTCCAAGATCCACACCTACCATGAATCCTCCGAGTTCGGAGATCACCTTTCCTTTTAGCCAAGATCCATGTTTGGACCCAGTTGATCCAATCTTAGACTTATCCTCTGACCAGTAGAAAACCTTATCTCCCAAAGAGAAAGGTCCTTCGGTCATTGACAGTCTGGCCGCAAGATCTCTGCGCAGATCATCAGATTGGCGTGCCTCTTGGTAAGCCCTGTTAGCAAGCTCCTTAATGGCCCTCGCAGTGACCTCCGTATCAGTTGGATTACCTGTCAACTGATTGGGATCAGCGTTCTCTGGTGTTATAACATCTCGAGGACGCCTTCCAAAGGCCATTTCTAAAGGAGTAACCCCTCCGTAGGTAATCGAAGAGTTTCTTGCCAAACATGCTTGGCGAACGAGGTTG
>CAJNDT010003557.1:0-130000 GCA_905221615.1 Symbiodinium sp. CCMP2592
CTGGCAAAATCTGGCGGAAGTGACCTGCCGTCCAGCAAAACACCTGTAAGTACCGCATGAAAACAAGGGCTAGGGATTTCACACATCTGCTGGCAAAATCTGGCGGAAGTGACCTGTGGTCCTGTAAATACCGAGTTAAAACAAGGGCCAGGGATTTCACACATCTGCTGGCAAAGTCTGGCGGAAGTGACCTGTGGTCCAGCAAAACACCTGTAAATACGGCGTGAAAACAAGGGCTAGGGATTTCACACATCTGCTGGCAAAATCTGGCGGAAGTGACCTGTGGTCCAGCAAAACACCTGTAAATACCGCGCTAAAGCAGAGGCTAGGGATTTCACACATCTGCTGGCAAAATCTGGCGGAAGTGACCTGTGGTCCAGCAAAACACCTGTAAATACCGCGCACGTGAAAACAAGGACTAGGGATTTCACGCATCTGCTGGCAAAATCTGGCGGAAGTGACCTGTGGTCCAGCAAAACACCTGTAACTCAGATCCGAAAACCATAGATCGCAAGGGGTGTCACCCTAAGGGTTTTTGTAATAAATATGTTTCAAAAACACGAATCGCAAGGGGTGTCCCCCTAACCAAGGTTTTGTAAGAACTCCATTACTAGCATCACAGATCGCAATGAGTGTCCCCCTAAAGGTTTTTTCAACCAATAGGTTCCAAATCAAATCGCAAGGGGTGTCGCCGGGGGCTGGGGCCCTCCCTCGGGCTTGGGCTGGGGCTGGAGGCCGGGTGCGGGTGCAGGCTGGGGCTGGGGCCCACAGGCTGAGGCTGGGGTGGGCGAAAAGGGCGTGGGGCCGGAGGCTGGAATCTAGGGGCAGGGGGCAGGAGCTGGGGCGGCGGCTGGGCAGGCCCTGCGAGGTGGGGGCGGAGGCTGGGGCTGGGGGCTGGGGCTAGGACTGGGTGGGGGTGGGGTCTCGGGGCTTGAGGCTGGGGCAGGGGGTTGGGGGCAGGGCCTGGCGGGGGTCGGAGGCTGGGGGGCTGGGGCTGGGGCTGGAGCTGAACATTTAAATTGAATTCTTTATTTTTAATTCCGGACGAGGGGCCGGAGGCTGGAATCTAGGGGCAGGGGGCAGGAGCTGGGGCGGCGGCTGGGCAGGCCCTGCGAGGTGGGGGCGGGGGCTGGGGCTGGGGGCTGGGGCTAGGACTGGGTGGGGGTGGGGTCTCGGCGCTTGAGGCTGGGGCTGGGGGTTGGGGGCAGGCCCTGGCGGGGGTCGGAGGCTGGGGGGCTGGGGCTGGGGCTGGAGCTGAAGATTTAAATTTTTAAAATTCTTTAAATTCTTTAAATTCTTTAAATTTTTAATTCCGGACGATTTCAAAATTTAAAGAATTTAAAGGATTTACACCCTTTAAGTTTTTTAAATTCTTTAAATTTTTAATTCCGGACGATTTCAAAATTTAAAGAATTTAAAGGATTTACACCCTTTAGATTTTTTAAATTCTTTAAATTTTTAATTCCGGACGATTTCAGAATTTAAAGGATTTACAACCTTTAAATTTTTTAAATTCTTTAAATTTTTAATTCCGGACGATTTCAAAATTTAAAGAATTTAAAGAATTTAAAAAATTTAATTCCGTGGGCTGGGGTCGGAGGCTGGGGGGCTGGGGCTGGAGCTGGAGCTGGACATTTAAATTTTTAAAATTCTTTAAATTCTTTAAATTCTTTACATTTTTAATTCCGGACGATTTCAAAATTTAAAGAGTTTAAAGGATTTACCCCCTTTAAATTTTTTAAATTCTTTAAATTTTTAATTCCGGACGATTTCAGAATTTAAAGGATTTACACCCTTTAAATTTTTAAATTCTTTAAATTTTTAATTCCGGACGATTTCAGAATTTAAAGGATTTACCCCCTTTAAATTTTTTAAATTCTTTAAATTTTTAATTCCGGACGATTTCAAAATTTAAAGAAATTAAAAAATTTAATCCCGTGGGCTGGGGTCGGAGGCTGGGGGGCTGGGGCTGGAGCTGGAGCTGGACATTTAAATTTTTAAAATTCTTTAAATTCTTTAAATTCTTTAAATTTCTAATTCCGGACGATTTCAAAATTTAAAGAATTTAAAGGATTTACCCCCTTTAATTTTTTTAAATTCTTTAAATTTTTAATTCCGGACGATTTCAGAATTTAAAGAATTTAAAGGATTTACCCCCTTTAATTTTTTAAATTCTTTAAATTTTTAATTCCGGACGATTTCAGAATTTAAAGGATTTACCTCCTTTAAAGTTTTTAAGTTCTTTAAATTTTTAATTTCCGGAGATTTCAGAATTTAAAGGATTTACCCCCTTTAAATTTTTTAAATTCTTTAAATTTTTAATTCCGGACGATTTCAGAATTTAAAGAATTTAAAGAATTTAAAAAATTTAATCCCGTGGGCTGGGGTCGACGGCTGGGGGGCTGGGGCTGGATCTGGACATTTAAATTTTTAAAATTCTTTAATTCTTTAAATTTTTAATTCCGGACGATTTCAAAATTTAAAGAATTAAAGGATTTACCCCCTTTTAATTTTTTAAAATTCTTTAAATTTTTAATTCCGGACGATTTCAGAATTTAAAGGATTTACCCCCTTTAAATTTTTTAAATTCTTTAAATTTTAGTTCCGGACGATTTCAAAATTTAAAGGATTTACCCCCTTTAATTTTTTTAAATTCTTTAAATTTTTAATTGCGTATATACACAGTATATATTAAGACACAGAGCAAGCCCTACGCCAAATAGGACCTAAAGGTCCTACGTACATATATATATATATATATGTGTACTGTTTTGACGCACACAAATCCATGCTTGGATTCGGGCGCAGCATCGCCAAAGAGGTCCCGTGGAATGCGAATAGTGTAGGAGCTCGGAACTGATTCCCCGTGAAGAAGCCGTCGAAGAGCTTCTTGGGACCAACGGCAATCTTCATGGTTTTCTAAGAAGGCGGGAGTTGATGCTTGTCGGGGTTCATCTTGTACTATTTGAAAATCGACGTTTGTATGCAAGACAACAAGTCCTTGGGGGCATTCTCCTCCCAAGGGATGCACTCAACGGGGTCTTTGCTAGTGATCGCTACGCGAAAGTAAAGGCCGTGATCTGTGGTGACAATGAGGTGAGTGCGTGCCATGATTGCATCCATGTCCTCTGGGTCTTCGACTGCAGAGAAAGATGGTTGGATGAGCTATAGAAACTTGTCGTAGGGGATCTTCCAAAAGTTGCCTGTGTGCATCGTGGCGAACACTTCGTCGTCGGTGCTACGGTCATATGGATTGTTGCAAGTATATCGCCCGGAACCTTGATCAAATTGCGCCGACGAGTAGCGTGCCCATACCGTGGCATCCTCTTCCTATCGGTAAGGAGAACTCCAGATTTGTACTTGGTGAGCGACTCCGATTTGAAGAAATCTAAATGTTTCGCCGTCACAATGGAGGGAGTGAAGTCAGTACGCTCAGCCGCCTCCATCACGTATTTTGACTGCATGAAGAGCACCGTTTTTGAACCCAAGGACTTGCCGGTTCGAGTGCGACCAATCCAAGTAATTGCGTGCTATCTCATTGTGAGAAGCATCTTCTTAAGCACCTTGTCAAAGAACCACGGAACGAAGGACTTGAAGGTAAACGGCCAGTACTCCAATGTCTTGGCGTTCTGGCGTCCCCTCATGTAGTTGTCAAGAGCCTCTTGAATTTTCCCTTCAGGCCAGCCTCTCAAGCTTCCCACCCGCCGTGTAGATTTGTTCATCAGTCCACTCCATGAACTGGTTCCTGTTGAAAGAACGAAGACCAAACTCTCTGATGAACTTGTACCCGTCCTCCCGCGCCTACTGGTCAACAGTGATCTTATTCTCATACTTAGCCTTAATTGCCGGAACCCTTCGGGCACTAAGTTCAGGGTGAAATGGGGTTGATGGGGTTGGAGAAGTTGGATGAGGCGGTTTCCGATCAAAGAAGTGAAAACATTCGACGTGTTTGTATTCCTGTGAGGAGCGTGGCATGTCTTAAACAACAGCGCCCCAGCTCCCCAGCAGGGCTAGAATTCTGCACGGTTCCCACAGAAACAAGCGCAAGGAATGCCAGTAACGGAAGGGGGCATCAGCAAAGCCCTGAGCATCGCATAGCACTCGACCAAACAACCGAGCCATCACTGTCACCAGCAAGTGTGCAACCAAAATGCGCCTGTTCAAATGCAACGGCAGCTGGCATGCACAAGCAAGCCATCCACACCAACGCCACGGAAACAGCTTGCAACTTGCAGGTCCCAACATTCAAAGGAGAACCGCATGACAATGGACATGCATGTCGCAGCCCCGGAGAACCGGAGGAAGCCCCTCAACTTTCTGCTTTTCGGCTGGCATGTCGATGCGCTGTAGCACTCGGAAAGGGCTTTCGCAGGCCACAGCCCCAACCCACCCACCTGCCAGGCCTGCCAAAAACAAAGCGGAACCGGCCCTGACCCGAGAACCTTGTACAGGCTTCGTTGCGAGTCCCACGTGAGTCACGTGAGCCCTGCAAATAGGCCAACACACACCTTTGCTACCGCACAGCCTACGGCCTACGAGCACGGCACGGCCAAGAACGACTCGGAGCTACCTAAAGATCAGACCTTCCAAAATCCTTTAATTAATTCTTACGATAGGCTCCCCATAATAATTTAAGGTACATATTCCTGAATTATGGGATTTTGGAAGGTCCGGGGACCTAAGCCAAAAAAACATGTCTGTTGTCTGCGGTCTGCAAAAGGCTGCGAGGCTTCTGTGCGAGGTGCAGTCAAAGTAAGTACATTGCCACAGGCGGTCCCTGACACGGGCCTTCAAACTGGCTTGCAGAACGTCAGCAACTGCCTTGTGCAAGTGGACATGCGCATTTCTTTTTGGCACAGCCACAGGCAACAAGCATCTCATGGATGGGGACGGAGACCTGGGCCGGGTGCAGAATCATTTCACTCATCGTCAACAGTGTTACGTATCAGAGCGCACAGTGTGCACAATGATTCAATGATGTTTACGTAGTATGCAAGATTTTGCTGCACCATGCGGCTGCGGCATGACCACAGTCATGTAATCAGGCAGCAAACGCTGAAGCCCCAATCCCTAAAATCCTGCACCTTAAAATACAACACCCGAACAAAATCTAAACACCATAACAGACCCTAACCCCTAAGACCTAAGACCCTGACAATCCTAAAATCCGGAGGCTCCCAGACCCATGTGAAGATGCAGCCTGAGGCAATAGCGGATGGCAATGCTGGTCTGCCCTCAGGGCCGTCAGCCTGCCATCACTCCCCCCAGCCCGCTCTAGGCTGCAACAGTTGCACATAAAGAATGTAGAGAATGTCCTATGAATACTTCTCTTCCTCTTTAGCACTGCCGGCTTGACAGCGTGGTTGGAGCATGTCCAAGGAACTCTCTCCGAGCCTGGAGCTGGTCTCTATAATAGATATATATATATACACTTATTATATCTAATGGTTGTATGAAATAGATTGTCTCTTTCATTGGACCCATAGCATCATATAGAACGACCTCAAAGCCCCAAGCCTCTACGAGAAAGCTCGCAGCAAAGGACAACTGGAGAATTGCAAACTGTGAAATCTGCTGCAGCATGCTGGCGCCTTTATTAGGCGGACAACCTGCAGGACCTCCGTACTTGACAGGCTTCTGAACTCCAGAACACTCAAACGTCCATGTTGGGACTTCAGCTGTAGAACGACCTCGAAACCCGAAGCCTGGAAGAGAAAAACTCGCAACAAGGACAACTCTAGAATTGCAAGTATTGCAATCTGCTGCAGCATGTTGGCGCATTTAAGCGGACAACCTGCACCGGCTATTCCACGTCGATCAAGCAGGCATCTGATGCCGGAGGGATGAAAATTTTTGTGAAAACAGACGATCATTGCTGGAGGAGCTGGCTTAGTTTCCAAAGCTTCGGTTTTTACTTCTTCTTATCCTTGTCCTTCGGCTTCCCTTTCGGATTCGCATCGAGCTTCAACCTGGGAGTTGCTTTGTTTGGTTGGCTGGCCTCGGCCTGCACGCATGCTGCATCCTCCTTCTTGGCGGCCTCCTTCTTCGTCTTTGCATCCTCCTCCTTGTCTTTCCCCTGCTTGGATTCCTTTGCTTCCTTTTCCTTCCTCAACCTGGCTTCTTCCGCCTCCTTTTCCTCTGCTGCCTTCGCTGCGTCCATGCGTTCCTCCTCTTCCTTTTGCTTCCTCTTCCTGGCTTCCTCTGCACACTTTTCCTCTGCTGCCTTCGCTGCCTGCATGCGTTCCTCCTCTTCTTTTTCCTTCCTCAACCTGGCTTCTTCCACCTCCTTTTCCTGTGCTGCCTTCGCTGCCTGCATGCGTTCCTCCTCTTCCTGTTCCTTCCTCTTCCTCGCTTCTTCCACCTCCTTTTCCTGTGCTGCCTTCGCTGCCTGCATGCGTTCCTCCTCTTCCTTTTCCTTCCTCATCCTGGCTTCTTCCGCTTCCTTTTCCTCTGCTGCCTTCTTTGCCTGCATGCGCTCCTTCTCTTCTTTTTCCTTCCTCAACCTGGCTTCTTCCGCCTCCTTTTCCTCTGTTGCCTTCTTTGCCTGCATGCCTTCCTTCTCTTCTTTTTCCTTCCTCAACCTGGCTTCTTCCTCCTCCTTTTCCTGTGCTGCCTTCTTTGCCTGCATGCCTTCCTTCTCTTCTTTTTCCTTCCTCAACCTGGCTTCTTCCGCCTCCATTTCCTCTGCTGCCTTCTTTGCCTGCATGCCTTCCTTCTCTTCTTTTTCCTTCCTCAACCTGGCTTCTTCCTCCTCCTTTTCCTGTGCTGCCTTCTTTGCCTGCATGCCTTCCTTCTCTTCTTTTTCCTTCCTCAACCTGGCTTCTTCCTCCTCCTTTTCCTGTGCTGCCTTCTTTGCCTGCATGGCTTCCTCCTCTTCCTTTTCCTTCCTCAACCTGGCTTCTTCCACCTCCTTTTCCTGTGCTTCCTTCTTTGCCTGCAGGCGTTCCTCCTCTTCCTTTTCCTTCCTCAACCTGGCTTCTTCTGCTTCCTTTTCCTCTGCTGCCTTCTTTGCCTGCATGGCTTCCTCCTCTTCTTTTTCCTTTTCCTTCCTCAACCTGGCTTCTTCCACCTCCTTTTCCTCTGCTGCCTTCTTTGGCTGCATGCCTTCCTGGTCTTCTTTCTCCTTCCTCAACCTGGCTTCTTCTGCCTCTTTTTCCTGCTCCTGTTCCTTTCCTTCCTTCGCTTCGAGTTCCTCCGCTTTGTCCTTCTTGTCAAGCTCTTCCTCCAGACTGTGAGTGAGTGGGCTCCGAGCTCGGGCTGGGACGTGGAGCATAGAAGTGGTGATTGAAAATGTTAGATTCTAGTTTTACCTAGGTGTGCAGGATATTTCAAGGCCTTTCAAAATGCACATGTTTAACGTCTGGGTTTGGGATTCAATCTTTTCGGGGTAATGGCCATGGGGAATGAAAGATGGATTTGACTGCACTGGCACAGCAAGGCAACAAGGAACCTTCAAGGTCTTCAGGGCCGTCGAAACCGGCTGCAAGATCTCACCCATCTGCACTCTGGGCTGGTTCTCGGATTCGCGCAATAAGAAAGCCACACTCTGGGTGCGTTCTTGAGACTGCACATGCAACAGCGGGATGCGGATGCCAAACGTATCACCCTGGCCGCCGACCTGGCGCAAAAACAGCACATGACTTATTAGTGCGCAGTGGGCTTACACGATTTGTTCTGTTGGGTTTGGGTTGGGACTGCATGGAAGAATCTGCAAACCCTGCCTGAACAGAAACCAGAGCTCCGGGTGGTATGTAGAGCAGGTCCCCCTCAGAGACGGTGCCCATGAAGAACAGCTTCGCTTTTCCCATTTCCTTGACATCGTCCGGCGTTGCCTTGCTCACACTGTCTGTCACATCCTTGAAGAAGTCCTTCGGCGGCTCACCTTCATCGTCCTTTGGCACCCAAATCGAAACCAAGTAGCTTCCGGCATGATGGTACCTCAAGCTTCCTAGCAAGCCCGGCTCAAATTTCGCAATGCTGCAGTGATTCTGCGCAATAGCGAACAAGGCAGGCCGCAACAACTTCTTTGCAGCCTCTCCCATAACCAAAGGTGTCGAAGGAAACGTCTTGCTGTAAGCAGACTGCAAGTCCTCAAGCCCAAGCAACAAAGATTCGTCCAAAACCTCTTCCGCTTGCAAGTGCTTAAAGAATTTCGCGCTCTCGGGAACTTGTTTAGTCGCACGTCCCTCCGTCACGCGCAAAGCAGACTGCTTGAAAGCTTGCGCAAACTCTTGCAACAACTCGTTCAAATCCGCAAACTGGTTCATGCTGCCTAAGCCGGCACGCTGGACCCATGGCAAATGCAAGAGCTCATGAGCACTAGTGGCCCAGTCACAGCCTGCATCAGCCGCGTACCTGGGGAGCTCTGGCAACACGGACATCAGCTCAGGATTCAAGACCGCGTGCACACTTTTCGCTTTGACTTTGGGGCGTTTGGCTTTGGAATCCTTTTCTTGCTTTGCTTTCTTTTCCTCTTCTTTCTTCTGCTTCTCTGCTTCCCGCTTCTGATTCGCTTCGAATCTCTTGCGCGCATTGGTTAGATCTGACTGGGCTGCTTTCGTAGCTTGGATGAGCACCATTTGCACTCTCTTTTGCTCTTTGAGCTTTTCGGTCACTGCCTTCAGGTCATCTCGATTGGCCTTGGATACTAGATTGTGACTACTCGACTTTAGAAGGGGCTCCCACCCACCCTGTAATTGTGGTATAATAGGAATATAATAGGGCCCGATATAATTTTTGTATCCTTGTAGTCGCTATTACAGGGTGGGTGGGAGCCCCTTCTAAACTAGACTATACTAAGCAGTAACAGTTTCAATCTTGAAGCGCTGCAAAAAACAACAAGCAACAGGGTCAGCCTTGCGCGCTGAAAAGTTAAAACTGAAACATGGGCTCATGCTGCGAAATGTTCATGATCATCCACTCGGACTGCGACTGCGACAGTGGCTGACTGGACTGGACTGGAGAGGCTTGCACTCACAGCTCACAGCATTAATTAAACCCTCAGAAGTGCAGTGAAGCAATGCCTGGGCCGCGTGGGCCTGGGCCTGACTCTGGACTCTAGACTGAGCTGCCTGGGCCCTGGGCAATGGCAAAGGCAAGTGGCACAGGCTCTGTACTTGCCGCCATCCAAACGCAAAGCCGCGAGCGATTTGAGGTCCTCCCATGTTGCACACGGAGCTGCTCGCGTAAGGGCAGACATATCACTTGTGGTGGTCACAGCTCCAGCCCCAGCTGCTTGGGACTTGCCTTGGAGCGCCTTTTGCTCATTGATCTTGTTCTGGATGGACCCATCCACCACAGCAGCTGCCCAAGACATTCGCTTGTCCAAGATGGCCATCTCCTTCTGGTACCTGCTCTTGTCCGTGCTGTTGCGGAATTCCTGTAAGGTGGCCTTGGCATCCTCAATGACTTTGTGCATGACCGTCTCAAGGCTCGAGATGGTCTCACTCCAGGCTCGTTCCGCAGCCGTGATCTTCGTCTCGTCCATCCATGTCTCCGGTCGCGGCTGTGGCTTCGGAGTCTCTTGGCTCTGGCCCTCCTCAGAAGCCTGGCAAGGAGAGCAGTCGTAGCTACCAGGACGACAATAAAACATCATACCATTAAGCTAAGCGGCCTTTCCGGATGAGGATTCCTCCTCCTCGCTTTCCCCTGGCTTTGCCGCACTGCCTACCGCAAGAAACGGATGCTGAAACTGTCTACAATCCTAAAACACTGCATGCTGAAACATGGGCCGGCTCCTGGGAAATGAGCTGGCAATCAATGCTTATGGACTCATCACTCATGAATCATGACTCATGAGTTCTGCCTCGGCTGGTTCGTCGCCGCTTTCGGTCTGCAGTGTCTAGGCACTCCTCAGGATCCAGCTGAACAATGTCAGCCGCCTCATCCGCGTCCAATCCAAAGGCTGCAATTCGGTCATAGGATCTCTTCAAGCTCTCCTCTGACTGTCCCGCCACCAAGTTCATGGAGTCCCCGCCAGCAGACCCGGCAAACACAAGCTTCAACCGGTCGCCCATGACCTGCGCATTCTGGGCCGCTTTTTTGCCAATTTTCTCACGTTTCTCCACTTCCCTCTCTTTCGAGAAGTCGTTGTACTCCTCGACCCGGTCAGTGACATTCACCTGGCTTGTTTGATGGACGCTGCGACTGCAAACAGCATAGATCAGTAGTTTCGAATGCAGACTCTGCAGACCCCGTCACCTTCAGCCGCAGGAATCCGCGAGGTCCTGGATGGATTGTTCAAAGATACTTCAACAGCAAAAAGGCAAAACACAAACAAATCCCTTTGCCCGTTGCCCCAGCATGTCCTTTGTGGTCGCGGGTGTGCGTCACATCAGCCTTCCACCTATCCCAATTGGCGCCGGCCTCTTCCTTGCTGAGATATCCTCCCCTGGCCGTTTTTGTGGCCCATTCAATGTACTCAATTTCCCACATCATTTCCGCAATCCGGGCATATCTGGTGCCCTCGGACTTCTTCAGCCTCACAATGAAGTCCATGACGTTAAACTGGATTTTCTCACCAACGCTCAGAAGCCGGTTCTTCTCCTGCGTAAGCCAGGAGACAAGCAGTAAAAGAAGGCTGATCAAACTGGATAGTAGGCTGCTTGATAATACTGGGTATACCAATATGCTTCAGTGCTTCAGTACTCAGCCATGCAGGAGGCAAAAATCTGCTTCAGTAATGGTTTCGTACGGTATACGGTTAGCAATACATCACCACTGTCATCACCACTAGGCACTCACTTGTTTGTTTTTCTGCTCACTACAAGAAACCAAACTGTAGCACACTGCAATACACCCTACCAAGAAACTGCTAAGCACGCTGAAACATGGAAACGTCAGCAGGCTAATTCAGCTTCTGCTGCCAATCCCCACCCGGCTTGGTCTGAGTCTGAGAAGTGACATAATGCATGCTGCGGAGGCTGCGTCTTGAAAAAGACAAACAATGTAGACTCATCTCGCCACATTACACACTCTAGTTTGCTTTACAGTCAAGACATAACACACCAAACTTTTGACAAAAGAGCGACAGTGGACTTGTTGCTCAACTCAGCTCCTTGATGAACTCTCTCATCGTCTCATCAACGACACGGGGCTCCTTCACACACTGGCTGGCGGCTCGCTGACTGTGTGGATTAGGGTTTGTTTGCTTATTTCCCAAGCACTGAGATAACACACAAAGGGGATGCCCGCTGCCCGAACCATTGAATCACCACTGCAAGCCAGTCCTTGGCAGTCAGCTTCTTGATCTTGTCACAGCAGTCTTGCTTCTCGCACAACCTGTTGAACTGCCTTGTGCCGTTGTTGCAAGCCTTGCATTTGCATTGATCTTGGTTGAAAGCGTCCTGCGCAAGCCACTTTCTACACAAACCGCACTTCTTCCAGCCGTCATAGCTTTGCGATGGGTCCTCCTGGTCAGCCTGGCTCTGGCCCTTTGCTTTTGCCTTAGCCTTCATTTTGGGATGGGCGTGGGCCTTGGCGTGTCGCTTTCCTGTTGCTGTTGCTCTTCGTGGCTTCTGCTTGCTATCATCAGAGGCAGCTTTCTTTTTTTTTTTTTGGATCCTGATGGGCTTCGCGCTTTCCTTTTTTTCCCCTTTCGTGACTTTCGACTCTCACTCACACTCTCTTGGCTGCCACCTGGGCTGCCGCTTTGTTCGCCAGCCTTATCCAAGTCAAGGTCTACGTCATCATCACGGAACAAATCTGCTTCATCATCCACATCCATATCCATGTTGACACACCGCGGCGTGCCCTTCGGGCTGTGCCGCTGCTGTGCCCAGGCCCAGGCTTGGACTTGGGCTTGCACTGCACTTGAGAAGAGAAGTCCAGCAGCTTTCAGGTCAAAACTTGTCATTGTGACAACATGCACGGCGCTCATCATGGATCTAGGAAATCAAGGAACAACACAGTGCCTGCACAACATGACGCGTGTGACACGCAAGTGGCCAAAACATGACCAGCCGACCAGCCCGCCGCTGTCCAGGCCTCAAGCAATTCCATACTACTTAGACACATAGTCTGTGGCGGGGCCAGTCCATGTCATGGGAGTCATGGGGACTGAAGTGGGATGGCAGGGGAATCATTCTTTGCTCCTGCACTTGCAAAAAGCACTTTCACACAGGCTCTGCTTCGGAGAACTTCAGTCTGCTGACCACGACTCTGATGACCTTGAGCTTGGCGTTTATGCCAGCTTTGGCACTATCAATCCTGGCGCCCCTCACTCAACGCTGGCATACTGCAGCTGAGAGCAAACATAAGGACATCTGTCAGCACATGCAGATGCATCCCATTGCCGGCCAACTCCCTCACCTTGCTGCTCGGCAAGATGCTCAAGCACCAGCGAAGCTCCTGCAGCGCGCCTGTCAGTTTCAATCACATGCGGGCTGAGGCTGAGATGCCAACCTACCTCAACCCCCCCTCCCCCACGCCCCTCAAGCAAGCCCCAACCTATGAACCGCGACGCTCAAAAGATCACAAGGCTGTCACAGACTCACAGGTGTGCGATATGATATGGCTTTGCATTACCCAACCCCCCACACATCCAGGACACCTCCACACTGCCCCCACCTCCACCACAAGTGAAGCAGGGCTCGTGAAACTGTGTGTTGAACTGCTGCACGTGCCCCTAGTCCCCTAGCAGAGCAAACGAATTCGTAAGTCGTAAGAAATAAACCAAAAGTACCACAAGGCTGCTGCCCCGCTGCCCCACCGCCACGCCTGCAGGAGCTGCAGTATCAAACATGCACCAGCCTTGCACTTCAAGCAGCTCCAGCTCCAACGCACATCTCTTCTGTTTGAACAAGTATAGGTGGCTGCCTCGAAGCAAGCAAGGCACTTTCTTGTATGATGGAGCCATGAATGCCGGAGTTTGCCATAGATTGCATACCCAGTTCTCTGGCTCGAAAACCATCTCATTGGCTGCAAGGTCAGCGTGCAGCCAGGCATTGTGCATCTCGATTTTCTCTTGCACTGCCGAGCTGCAAGCCTGAACAAAGCTCCACTCTTTGCCGCTGGAAGTAGAGGGAGGCAAATGCTGCTTCATGGCAGTCTTCTTGATAAAGTCACGGACCATCTCCTCAGGGCCCTGAAACTTGTCGCACGGAGACATGACCACATTATGGTGGAAAATCCTCACAAACAAGTCTGACGCCCAGCCAGCAGTTTGTCTTTCAACAGATTCAGATTGCCTCCATGTCATCTCGTTGCTGAGGAAAAACATGTACATGCGCACTCGCTCCACAGGTTCCCCCAGCATCACAGGGGAGACCCTCAAAGCAAACGACTTCTCTGAAGGGTATTCTGGCTCCATCATCTTCTGCAAGTGAAAGAAATCAAAGTTCATTGTGCATTCTGCCACAACGATAGGCTCTTGAAAGCGCTTGCGCTCCGCAACCCACTGTGCGAAAGGCAGGCTTGAAGGCCCCAGGAACTTGAGGCCGACTCCCATACTGCTCCAATCATAGCAGTTGAAGCCGGAGACATGGAGGATCAAGGGCTTGGGCCCCAACTCGGATTGCAATGGCACAGCCGGATTCACGCAACAGTTGCGTGCATGCCTTCCACATAACGCCTTTGGACCATCCTTCGGCATGTTCTTCAGCAGCAGGGTGACCGCCTTCTGGATGAATCCTCGTCCCCTCTCTGCGATGGCGGATGTGAAAGTGCCTGGAGCCTTGCGCTTGCGAGACTTCTCTCCAAGCCCAATCTCGTCCAGAATTTCCAGTCGCTCGGATTCCAGAAGCTTCTGAGCAAAACCCGGGGTCCGCTCCAAAATGTCGCGAAACAGGCACTGCGGTCTCCATGGTTCTGCATGATGCATGAGAATGCTCCGGCAATGCTTGTCCACATCAGTCGCATGATGCGAAGCAAAAGCAGCCTGCGATAGTGGGTCAACCATCTCACACGCCACATGGGCTTGGCATGCTTCTACGATCTGCCTCATGGCCTCCTCTGCCGTGCCCAAGCCGCTGTAGTCTGTGGTCAAGGTCAAGCCATGCTGCAGCGATTCCACGAGGCATTGCTGCAAGCCAGGATGCTCCCCCCCAAGCTCCACAACGGCCAAGCGTTCGAAAAACCTGGAACAGAAGCGATGGGACTCCTCAGGATTGGCAGGGCCATCTGGGGCAGAAACTGGAGCAGTCAGCTCCTCAGCACCATTGCCCGCATCACCACCAGCATCAGAGAATAAATCCTCTTCAGCCCTGAGGTCAGTGAGGTCCGTTGCCATTGATCGACGGACTTGAAACCAAAACTGCTGCCCCCTTTCTGAAGCCAGAACATACAAGAGGGGGAAGACTCTTTGGGAAGATGAAATTCAGCAGCGGCAGGGGCGGCAGGGGAGTGCTGACAGAAAGGGTTGGGGCGGTTTGGGTGGAAGTCTCTTTCTCTGGCTTGAACCGGGTCTTTTTTCTTTCTTCGCTCACGCTCCTCTCTTCAATCCTCGCTCTATCTTCGCTTTTCTCCTGTGTCTCTCTCTGTCTCTCTCTCTCTCTCTCTCTCTCTCTCTCTCTCTCTCTCTCTCTCTCTCTCTCGCTCGCTCTCTCGTGCTCACTGCGGCTCGGGCCACAGCATGCCAAGCTCAGCCTTGATCAGCGACAGCCGGCCCAAACTGCAACCTTTCGCGGAGAGAGAGAAAGAGAGACTTACCGAGGTTCACAAAGAGGACAGCCTCAGAGAGATTAGCTACTATTGCTAGTGCTGCTAGAACTGCTACCAATGTAGCACTAGCTAGCAGAAGTAGCAGTTATAGGAATATTTGCACTGGTGCCGTAGGAGTAGTAGTATAGTAGTAGTAGTAGTAGTAGTAGTAGTAGTAGTAGTAGTAGTAGTAGTAGTAGTAGTAGTAGTAGTAGTAGTAGTAGTAGTAGCAACAAAAGTAGTAGCAGCACTAGTCTCCGAATTCTGTGTCGCCTCTTGTGTTGTGTTGTATTTGCAATAAATAGCTGATTGCTTGTAGCCGGTACACACCCATCCGAATTCTACGTCGCGTCTTGCGTTGTGTTGTTTTTGCAACAAACACCTGATTGTTTGTAGCCGGGCCGCACCCATCCCAATTCTACGTCCGAATTCTATGTTACGCTTTTGTGGTAGGTCTAGCTGAAGGGGAAAACCGGTTGCGACAAACAGAAGCATGCTCGCTGCTAGCAATAGCCTAACCGCCTAACCTAACCTACCCATCTAAAGCAAAGCAGCAACAGTTGAAATTGCTGCCACAACTCCTACAGCCTGCAACGAGCACTGGCATAGCTCCTACAGCCTAGAAGAAGGAAGCAGCCAGCTTGTCACACAAGGGCCCGGCCAAAGGAGCAACGATGCGCAGCCTGAGCAAATGGTCCCACTCTGCGAAAGTTTGTGAATGCTGTAGTTTATGATACCACTTGCAATCCCTCTTGTCGCCCAGTAGCTACAAGAAGCAAATAAAGGAGGCAGCGAACCTACCCATCTAAAGCAAAGCAGCAACAGTTGAAATTGCTGCCACAATTCCTACAGCCTGCAGCGAGCACTGGCATAGCTCCTACAGCCTAGAAGAAGGAAGCAGCCAGCTTATCACACAAGGGCCCGGCCACTAAGGAGCAACGATGCGCAGCCTGAGCAAATGGTCCCACTCTGCAAAAGTTCGTGAATGCTGTAGTTTATGATACCACTTGCAATCCCTCTTGTCGCACATGTAGCTACAAGAAGCAAATAAAGGAGGCAGCACAAGCGCAGCCAGCTGCTACCAACTGAAAGGCTCGCAGGATATCTGAAACTGTAGAAAGCCGGTCAATCTCCTTCGGCGCGTGGCATACTACAGCACTCCGAATCCTAAAATGTCGCTGTGTCCTTAAATGTCCTTAAGTTCCTTAAATTGCAGCCCCAAAGCTGCTGGAGTGTCTTTTGGGCCTTTTTCGTCAAGGCCGGGAGTGATTTTGTTTCCGGGACGGTTTCTGGGCCTAAAAATGCAAATTTTTCACTTGCCCTTAACTGCAAGTTTCCCACAGAAACCATCTACCACTTGACAGGAAAACAACCCAACCCAGCCACACCTGAGCCACGCCCGAGCCATGCCCGAACCACGCCCGAACCGCGCCCGAACCGCGCCCGAACCGCGCCCGAACCGCGCCCGAACCACGTGCACCCGAACCACGTGCGCCCGAACCACGCCCGAACCACGCCCGAACCGCGCCCGAACCGCGCCCGAACCACGCCCGAACCACGTTGCGCCCGGACCGCGCCCGAACCGCGCCCGAACCACGCCCGAACCGCGCCCGAACCACGTTGCGCCCGAACCACGCCCGAACCACGCCCGAACCGCGCCCGAACCGCGCCCGAACCGCGCCCGAACCGCGCCCGAACCATCCCCGAACCATGGCTGAGCCTTGGCATGGCCTGTTTGAGGGCTCGCTTGTTCCGAACTTGTTCCTTGCCTGGACACTGCCCAACAGCATTGAAAACTTGCGATCTCTTCCAAGATTCCTTCAAACACCAGAAGAAACAACACGCAACCGTGCTACAAGCAACTCCAACCACACAGGCCAACAAACTTAAGGACAATCCTGAAATATTGCGTGCTTCGACAGAATCTTTAGCAGACCTGGTAAAGATTAAGGCAATTTAGGCCGCCACGTAGACTGCGAGGAACTCTCACTGCCTGACCAGGAAATCAGGCGTTTCCAGCTTGACTGCTTGACAAGCGTATTGCACGAAAGCTAATGAACCGTGGGAGGTCATGGATGCTACCGCTATTATGCTACTGCTGTTATTACCATGATATACTATGACTATTATCATTATATTATTGATATTATGTCAGTAGGATTCGTCTTAGTAGTAATATTAGTATCACTATTAGTATCATTGTTGATATTACTACCAAACAAGAACACAGCAACAACAACAACTACAACTAGTGCTATTACTACTTACTACTACTACTACTACTACTACTACTACTACTACTACTACTACTACTACTACTACTACCACCACTACTGCCACTATTGCTACTACTGCCACTAATGATAATAAGTACAGAATAAGGCAGTCATGGCAAAGTCATTTCGGTCTGAACCACCCCTTATCTGTTCAGCTGCTGCTGCTGCTGCTGCTGCTGCTGCTGCTGGCTGCTGCTGGCTGCTGCTGCTGCTGCTGCTGCTGCTGCTGCTGCTGCTGCTGCTGCTGCTGCTGCTGCTGCTGCTGCTGCTGCTGCTGCTGCTGCTCACAAGAACCCTTGGGCGCCTAAACCCCGGGTACTAGACCCTGCTAGGCTGCCAAATGAAAACCTTGACCTAGCCCCTGAAACCACTGAACACCCCCACAAATCAACGAAAACTCTCAACAGCCGATGGCTCTCAATGCCTGAAGCATAAAAATCATCTGAAAACCGAAGCCCCGGGTCCGAGCATTACCTGGATTTCCAGAGGAGCTGTCTACTCGCTTGAGACACCAACAGACAGTACCCACCTCAAACTCTCAAACTGTCCTACGTGACTCCCGCGTCTGGCAGGCCTGGCGCTTGAGTCGGGCTGAAGAGGATGCATTTTCTGCAGGGCCGGGGGGCTCTAGTGTTGCTTCACATTACCATCAAGCTACCCTTTGTTGGTGCTACTGGGCTACCACGATCAAGAACCTTGAGCCTTGTCCCGAGAGATCCCGAGAGCATGCTCGCAGCTTGAACGTGTCGCATGACAGGTGTCCTTGACAGTGTCTGCGCCAACTCTTGCTGTGTTGCACTGTGCACAACGCAGGTCTCACAGGCGTGACTCTTCATTTGAAGAGCTGGCTAGAAGAGGTCTCGGAATTTACTTCAGCTGGAATCAGCGCTGTCATCGCTGTCATCGCAGCTGCTGCTGCTGCTACTGCTGCCAGTGCTACGACTTCTTCTGCTACTACTAGCACTGCTGCTGCTGCTGCTGCCGCCAGAGCTATCCTGACAGGATTTGTCAGTGGACAACTCATCTGGAAGCTCCAGAGCCGGAGGTGCAGGTACCAAGCTTTTGGCTTTGGCTTTGGCCTTTGATTTAGCCTTGGCTTTCGATTTGGCCTTGGAGCGGGCTGCAGCCTTGGAAGCTGCAGCTGCTTTGCTTTTGGCTGATTTGCCGGAAGCAGAAACTCTCTGGCGCTTGTTGGCCGGGGGCTCATCAGCGTCGTCGTCGTCGTCCTTCCCATCATTTCCCACATCATCCAACTCATCATCTGGCACTACACTATAAGGAGGGGGTGGCAACTGCTTCATCTTCTCATCTAGCACCTCTTCCGGTATGTCATCTGCCGAGCTGATCTGAACATGACCATGGGTACTCTTCCGTGAGTGCTGGCACGCCTGCACTGCCCAAGCCTTCAAGAGTCTTCGAACTTTGTCCTTCTGATCAGGATTAGGGCCTGTTAAGGCCATTGATCGCGTGCAGGCCGTCACGGAACTTTTCCTATGATAACGGCACAGGCACTGCCAGGCCCCATATGGTGGTCTTTTGCTTGCGGGGCTCCACGTGAAGCGAAATCCTGGGCCCCACATGAACGAATCTGGGTTTCGCACCCTGATGTAATCAGCTGGAGATGTCGTGGAAGCTTGCTCAGGCTGAGGCTGCACAGGCTGCAGCTGCGAATCCTCAACTGCTTCAGGCAGACTCGCCGGGTCCTCCTGCGCCGGCACTGCCATTGGCTGGGCTTGGGCCTCTGCAGAGCCCACAGCCAAATCATATAGCGACACCTGCAGGTCTGGGTCAGACAAAAAATCGTTCCCTGCCATTGGAGCATCAGAATCATCCATCAAGCTCAGCAACGCAGCCTTGTCAACCGAAGCAAGCTCAACACTTGCATCACCTGCATCGTCTGCAAGCAGAGGAGAAAATTCATACGAGAGCTGGGAGACAGGAGTGGAGCCACCATCGCCTAACGGCATGTCTCCTGCCGTTGCAACTTCATCTGGATTTGCGGCGGACGTTGCATCTTCATTGTCATGTCCAACAAACCTGCTACGCATGCGGCCTCCGCCTGAGCCCGGCCCCGGCGGATCATTGTCATCATCACCGCCGCTGTCCTGATCATCATCCTCTGCTAGGCTGCGCATTTCCAAGCTAGTACCCTCCTCGCCGGAGGTAAAATCTTCCGCAGCCGGATCATCATCTGGCGCCTCAACTGGACGATGCCTGGGCAAGTTGATTCGTGCTTTGCGCTCCCTCGACACAGCTTCTGTCTGAGCCTGAATTTGCAATTGCAGAATGTTGGCTTCTGCCTCAAGCTCTAAGACCATGTCCTGTTGGGCTGGGGGAGCCAGCTCCGGGAGGTCACCTGTGGCAGCAGATGTGTCATCCAGCAAAGACTCGTAGTAAGTCTTGCGTTGACCATGATGGATCTTCGAAACCAATCCCCCGAACAGCTGCTCCGAACAAACCAACGCCAACATGTAGGACCTGACACGGGCATCTTGTAGACTTGTGGAGAGACAATACCATGTCCATGTTGCTTGCTGCGATTGAGGCGTGTGGGGAGGCAACGCACACCGCTTAGCCATTTTTTGCGGCAACTTCTGAAGGCGCCAACCTTTGATGCGCAATATCTCGGACAGCTCCCAAGAAGTGCACTCCCTCAACTGCTCCCGGGACAATGCCAAGAGTGTATCAGCAACGGGGAAAACCGGCTTCGGTAAACAAACCTCATGCATGGGGACAACTTGCTGCATAGCACGTGCTGTGAGATGGAATGCCGCTTCAAGGTTACTTTCGAAAGCACAGTGCACATATCCATGTGTCTGGAGCGCCATGGCTGCTGGGTAAAGAACACCATCCGACTTCAACAGCATAACACGTTTGTCCCGTGAGCTGCTGTGAAAAGCTCCTTTGGTCATCATCTGGGCAAGCAGTTCCTCCACCCCAGGGATGTGGTTCATGCCAGGCAGTCGAAAGCTCAGGGCTCGGCATGTTGACCAGGATTCGAGTCCATCGTACAAGGTTACCATATCGGGCACTGCTTCCACGGAGAAAATGGCATTCGCTGAAGCAATGCCGCAAGCTGCACAACGCTGGACATCCACATAGCAACTGCCAGAACTTTCTTGGAACGCATGGAGTGTGACCGAAAGATCTGTGGGCTGGAAAGGCTTCCCAGCGGCTGCTGGCAACTGCAATCCCCTGTGCCTACCGATCTTACTGCTATTGACGCGCAAGAAAGCAATGTCTCGTTGCGGGTCATCTCTCTGCACTTCAATTGCAAGCGGGTTGTCCAATGCATCTCTCTCCGGCTCCAGATCTGCAACAGTGATCCGGCTTTGCTCCGTCAGGGGTGCTGCAGGCGCTCGCAAACTTGCTGCCAAGCTTGGAAGAAACCTGAGGCCAGAAGCCGGCATTGAGTACAGCCGACCTTCCTCCATTCGGGTGTGCATATGAACTGCTGCCGCGTTCTTCCGGACATTCTCCTCGGACCAAGAACCTGATAGGGGATGGCAATAGTTGGCCAGGGCAGGAACAGGGACAGGGATACTGTTTTGTGCCTTTTCAAGCATTGGGTTTTCAAAACTCGAGGTCCGAAATCACGATACTATATTCTGAGTCCAGCAGCTGTCCCGAGCCAACCCCAGACTTGAAAAGTATTCTTGCCGCTGTTTCTTCTTCTTGTCCTCATGCTTCTGTCGCTTCTCCCTCGCTGTCTGGACACTTGCAAACTGCGACTCCGGATCCAGAATGTACAACACTTTGCTTGCCGCTGCCTGTTTCTCGCTGTGCCGTAACTTCTGTTTGCACAACTCTTGCCAGCATGGCACATGATAAAAGCCCAAGCGCATTGCCATCTCATCCACGTTTTTGATTTTGGGGTACTGATGCAAGAACTTCACCCAGGCTGGTGGCTCATGCAGCAATTCTCTGATCTCTGGCCCTCTCAAAAGGCAACTCACATATGAACCTCCCACTCTCCGCTTGCCAACCCCAATGTTGACCTGTGCGTGGTCAGCCTCTTGGATGCGTTCCACGGTGGGTACGAAGTACAACTCCCAGGCTTGCTTCCATAGGATGGGATGCTTTGTTCGGCTGAGAACACCTGCGCCTGCGTCTGAGGACACCAAGCTTCGCAGCTCTTGCAAGGCCGGTGTGTCTGCCGCCAGCGGACCTTCAGCGCTCTGTTCTTGTTCCTCTGAGGCCGTTGCCGTTGCTCCTGCAGCGATCTTGCTGCCAAACAAGGACCAAGTAGCTCTGTGGTGCAATTCTGCCTTCTTGGGAGAACGCTCCCAGTCTGCCAAGATCTTCTGACCACATCGCTGGACAACACAGGGATCTGCGCTGGTCAGTGCAACCAGTGACCAGGGAAGGACGTTCCAGCAATTCAACTTTAGTTGCAGATACTGGGACATGAAAGACTTGCCTCTTGAAAAATCTGCTACAACAGAACGCAAGTCTGCTTCCAAGCCTTCACGCATTTCTGAGCCCGCCGATTCTAGAACTTTGGAATTGTACATGGAGGCAGCAGCTTCGAAAAACTGCCAGAACTTTCCATTGGCAAGCTCCTGCGCGCGCATTCCTCGAAGTGGGCAGCGAGATATGACATCCTCAAAGGGAAGCGCACTGGATGCACATGCGGTACGCATCAACTCTGTAATATCCCTGTCACACTCGTGGCCACTGCCGGTGCGCTCATGGCAAGGACAGCCCTCAAACCATTCACGAATGCTGTCCCCCAGGAAATGCAGATTCTGAATTGCTTCGGTGTAAAGCCACCACTGGCCAGATTGGACGCTTGCAGTAATGGCCTCAAGATCAAGTGGATCCTCCCTTTCCCTCTGGCCCGGGTTGTCGCTGTTGTCAACACGACCCTCCCCTGCACTATACCGGTGGGGCTTCCAAGCCACTCGAAGCACATACTTCATTTTCAGAACCTTGGAAACAGATTCTTGAATAGACCCCCATCTCCATGAAGCTGGTTCTCGAATCTGCCGGTCTGCGCGGTCCCTGAGCCATGCATGATCTGTGTCGAGTATGCATGTGGCAATGAACTTCTGTCGGACATGGTTGCTGTGGAAAAGTTTCACAATGGCTTTGAAGCCACTTAACCACCAATCCCACATCTCCAACTTGGTATCCAGTTCCAAGATCATGTTATTGTGGACGTGAAGCGAGCCAGGCGAAAGAAGGGCATTCTCAAACACATGCACAACATGATGGGAAGGATGAGACCCGTGCTGCGCATCTTCCGACTCTAACTCTTCAGCAAGAACACCCTTCAGCATGTCTGACACTGTGCATCCTGCCATATCAGCAACACCTTGCTCGGTTCCAGCATCCGTGCAAAAACCCCTGATCTGGCAGAGAAATTTCTGCAGCGCTGGGAGGGACTGCGTCTCTGCCAGGAGTTTTCGCACCAGCGACTTGACCTTTTGCTCAAGTTTCCCTCTGCCCTTCCCAATGCCTGTGGGAATCAGCCTGCGCAAGCAGATCATGGATTTGAGCTGTCGTCGGGCTTCGTAGCGCTGACGTGCCATGTCTTGCAACTCTGCACCGTCTGCACCCTCACCCTCATTCCCGGTCCCGGTCTCCTCCTGTCTGGCCTGAGCTGTGGCTTGGAACCTTTCCCCGGCTGACACCAACACCTGCACCTTCTCGGCGCAAGTCTCGAGATCAGCATTATTGATGAGACGCATTATGCTGAGTAGCCAGTCCTGCCCACACTGAGGTGAAGAGTCCAGCCACAAATACGCAACACCTTCAAACTCAGAAAGTTTCTCAGCCCAATAACAGCAGTACATGGCATCAGCCTGCAACTGATACCGGTACAGGGATGATCTCTTGGGGAACTTCAATTCGATGCCTCCGGGCAATCCAGACCAACCAGGAATACTTTGTAGCGCAAGCGAAACGGTCTCACTGAGATCACCCATCCTTCTCAGACGCATTGCTGCTAACAGTGACTTCACTATTTGGTCTGCATTGTATCTGACCCTGATGCCTGTGGCTTGGGCACCGGCGCCGGTGCACTGCATCCCAGTCTGGGTTTGAACCTGGCTCACATAAGTCCGCAAGGCTGCTACATGCGTTTCCAACAGAAAGCGCTCTGCAGGAGCAGCATCCTCTACAGTATTTGCCAGGATGCCACAAGACCATCGGATCAAGTCCTGCAGCAAGCTCTGGGCCTTTTCATGCGTCCACTCAAGAGCAGGAACACTCGGCTTGCAGGGTGCAGCCGCGCCTAAGTGTTTCTTGGCAAGGAACGACGCGCTTGGGAAGTTGCAAGACTGCAGTAGTGCTACGTGCCCTCGCCTCTGGTATGCATGCCGTGCATGTGGCACCCAGGATGTTCTCATCATGAGGCTGGACCAACATCCCTTGACCATCAACTGGCCAAAGAAAGCCGGCAACTGCAGAAACAATGGAGCATCCAGGAATGCTTGCAACTCCGCTGTGTCAACTTTGAGGTGCGCACAGATGTCATGAGCAGACATCTTGGCTGTGCTGCAAAGCGTTTCCATGGGAACTGCTTCCAAAGCAACCTTACTACATGTACGCATGCGAGCACCACAATGAAGCTGCAGCTGCCCTGGCTCCAGAACAAGCATGGCAGTGCACTGCAGTGAATAACAGTCTGCTGCATACCCGTGGTATTCATGCAGCACCTGCTCTTCTTCGCCCCACGGCGTCAGCTGACCCTGACACTCTTGGCCCCCCTGCACATGTGCAAGCACTGCGCAACTAGCCATGCATGTCTCTCGGGAAGCTTGTTCATCCTTAGCATTCGTCCTCAGCAAATGCCACAACTTGTGATCAGTGGCCAAGCGTACAGTCAAAGGCGTTTGTGGCACATTCAGCTTCACGGTCTTGCCATCCTGCTGACCATTGATTCTCCCAAAGCGCAGGGACAAGAAAATCAAGGGTGCCATGAGCTTCATGCTGCTGCTACTGAATCAAACATGTATCACCTTTTTGCGAAAGTTCTGAACAGTCACGTTCTCACTGGTAACTGGTATCACTGGTCACTGGTATCCTCTTATCAAGATACGACATTCTGGGTATTGAGGTGCCCGATCCGATATTGATGACTTGATGACACTCCATGCCATGCGCTGCGGACTGAGCAATCTGCAACGACTACGACCATTCAGAAGTTCAACGACCTGTTGAGGTTGAGGGTGGAGGGTTTTCGATTGTAGCTTTGAGCCTACAGAAGGCTTGATTGGACGTAAAGGATGCGTCAATCTCCAAGCCCAGGCCTCCGGGCGGGTACATCGTCAACCCCTTTCCTATTATTGAAGCTATGACACACTGCTCTGCAAATTCAAAGCCTGCACTGAGGTGGTGGGGACGGGATTCTGTAGGCTCCGCCTGCCTCGCTCCAGCACTAATCTGTCTGCTACTGCTGCTACATTTCACCATGAACACAAGAAGTTCACTACCTTCTCAAAATTTTGAGGGCCTAGGGCCTCGAGCCTTTGCGATACACTCGTCACGCGTGAATAGGGACGGCATGTATGTATTCAGCTTGTGTTTCGCTTTGGTGTGGCCTTGTTCCACCGAGTTCCGAAGTTCCACCTGTTCGTACAGCCTGTTTCTCTTTGGTGTGCAGCAATGATTTTAGGTTTGCATTCCGATTCAAGACCCCAAACATGAATCTGCTCTCTCACTTCTTTGCAATTGCACTTTGCACTCATCAGCTGGACGCATTGTGAAACTTCACTGAAGGAACTTGAAGGGTGCAACTTGGCAGTAGCAGAGCCAACATATTACTGTGTTTGAAGCAGCTTAAGTGACAGCATGTTCTTGCGCAAAACACACCACGCACCCAAGTCTCCCAAAGTGTATGCTGCGCCGCTGGGCATATTGCGGCGATGCCACATTGCGATCCTGCGTTCAGAAGTAGTCTCTGCTACAAAGTAGGGTAGACAGGGTCGGGGTAGATGTAGGTTCAAGCTTTGTGGGGCTGGGAGTATTCTGGCCAGGTCTGGACCTCTTTTGAGGTTTTGGGTGGAGTTTTGCGCTCAGCGGCTGTCGTCAATAATCTGAAATCTAAACGCCTCTCAACTTCCGAACTCCGAAACAGATAGCGGATTCTCAAACTCTAGGCTCTACGACTCTAGGTGAAACAAATTATATTGAGTGCCCACGGCCCAATGCCCAGGGTCCAGGGGTCCATCCACAATTTGGGAGCCCTACACTCACTCTAGTAGATTGCACTCGCACAGCACAACTTCCAGTCCTCCATCCGCCAGTCAGTCAGCTGTCAGGCACCAATGCGACGCCTGGGGTGCTGCTCTGCTGCTCAGTGAACATGAGCCAACTAGGTGGACGTAACAAACCCGTCAGCCCATCATCTGTGGCCCTAGCCAACAATCGAACGCGACGACCCCCAAAGTCCCAGACTCCGAGAGCAAGGGCTACTGTCTCAAGTTGAGCTTTGAGCTTCGTGGCCTTGCCCGCCGGCCATGATCATGATCATGATGCTCATCGTCGCCGCCGTCGCCATCACCAAAATCGTCGGAATAATCAGCTTCCGCTTCCTGTCACTGCAGGGTCGGGCCGGGCTGAGTCAGTCGGAGGGCCTGGGCCTGGGAAGCTGGGAGGGTGCCCAAGCCATGCACAAACTCACGTAACTCACGAATTCATAACATCGGCAACACACAAGATCGAGAGAAGTCAAGTACATGCACAGAGCTCCAAACATGACTCTCGCTGAGCTAGCCAACAATAGCACAAGAAGTCAAGAAAGCTGATTCAAACACAATTTGTCCTGGTCGGAGATCCTCTGAAGAAATGAATCCAGGGTCAAGTCCAGAATCTGCGTCTCCTTGCGCACGAGGTGGCCATGCATCACAAGCCTTAGCTTTCAGACATATCCCATTGTCCCAGGTCCGCATATTTATTTATGCTCTCTTTTTGGGGCAGTCTGCAGCACCCTTTCGGATTTCGGCATTTGGGCCCTAAGCTCCTCAACGCTGAGCTTTCAAATCGGAATCGGAAGGGACACCCCCTGACTAACTGTCTACCGTCAAAGTCAAACCAACTCAACCCCACCACTGCCCACATGAGGCCTAAACTAAAGTGTCTGAAACTGCCAAATAAGCACCAGGTCACTCAAATCAGAGTCACAGGCATCACAGGTCTCGCACACATCTCACTTGGCCCCCAACGATTCAATGATTCAATGATGACGCCAAATTGTCAAAGGACATGCAGAAATCCGGGTGGCCCGCATTAGTCCACTGAGTCATCCACTTAGAATCGGTGCCGGTGCTGGCGCTTTCTGGCTGTCGACCTAGGACCTCTAGGACCTAGAAATAGAAACATATACAGCCGTTGAACTCAGAACGCAAGTAGCAAGGGCAGCAAGTTCGGCGACAAGTCGACAAGCAGGCTTTTGGTAGGCCAAGCAACTTGAAAGTTTCAAACTCTATCTCATTGAAGATGCCATCATAGCATGTCCTGAAACCAACTTGCAGCAATGAGTCAGACAACCTCAGCCTCCACAGACCCACACCCACATGCCAAATTCCACCCATGCAAACAGTGGTCCTGGCCTGATCGTTGTAAAGACTTTGTCCCACACAAAGCGCATCTTGCAAAACTTGTTGATCGTGACCTGTGGCCTCAAGGTCATGCACCCAAACTTTTGGTCTAAAGTCCCGACGCAGACCGCGACACACCCCATGACCCCATTAACCACTACCCCGTACACCGCCTGGGAACATCATGGTCATGAAGTGAGTGCCAGCTCGGAAACCTCCCAAGCCTCGCAGGTCAGGACAGGACAAGGCTCACAGACCTTCAGGACGCAACTTTAAATGACCGGCTCCCACGCCGTGCCTCAAATCCACGATGAGGCCGTCATCCAGCAGGCTAGAGCTTCCATGAGCGCTCCAGGCAAAAGTAGTCAGGAGGCTGACCGGACGGATCAACATGCTGAGTCGCTGATGCGAATGCGTCATGACCAAAAACTGCGGGGTGACCCAGATTCTCTGGACCATCCTGACTGTCAAAGTACGTGTACAGCTCCCACACCAGACAGCGCATGGGCACTCCTGGCATCAATCCTGAAAGATTCACTGGGCGCTGCCGCCCTCCACGCCTCCGACCACGGTTCGGATCACCTGGGCCACTGTCAGCATCCTCCGTCCTTGCGAGATCCTGAAAGATGCTTGACATCCTTGCATTCGCTGCTTCTGTCAGAGGCTGCCATTGGTACTTCAACGAGCAAACCTCTCTAAAGTCAGTTTCGATCCGTCGCGTCAGATCTTCACAGCCCTCTGCCACCAAGCAGCTCTGAAAAGCCCTTACCATTGCCATGCCTAGCAGCCACGCGGCAGCCTATCAGACTATCAGCTTATCTAATCATTGAAACTATTGGACCGCTGCTGTAGTTGAAACTGTTTTCGCCAGCATGCAACCAAGGTTTGGTACGCCATTATTTGGGAGACAACGAGCCGCATGCAACAGGCGCGGCATTGACTTTGATGACAAAAAATGCACAGTGTGCAAAGATAAATTCGACTCGTACTGAAATGGCGTGCGTGTGTGCATGTGACCTTAAATCTCCAAAACTGTAACCACACGGGAATCCGGGAATCCCTTCTGAAATCAGACGGATACAATAGAATCAACAACCAAAAAGGCATAGTAAATAGTTAGCACCTGTGCCTGTGCTAATCACAGAATCACAACATGTAATACTCTTCGCGCCTGCAGGCTGCCGAGTGCACGAGTTCGAAACAAAATGAATGCCAAACTCTAACGCCAGCCCGTCCTCTAACAGGCAGCCAGCCAGCTGTCAGAAAGCCATCCACTGCCAGTATACAGCGGTCATTTCAAACACAAGGGCCAGGGCGCTCAACTCACGACCCGAACAATTACAAGCACCAGGGACCAGGGCGGTCGGGCCCAGTTGCGGGCCGAGTCAGACTCAATCCAGTCTCAGAGACTCAGAGTCTCAGACTCAGACTTGCATTGTATAGCTTGGACTCGATTCGATCATCCTCAAATCAATTCAAAACGCCTCCACATTTGAAACCCGCATGCCCGGCGATCAAACTCTCACAAGTCATAATTACAAGACAGCAGCACGGCAGAAAATGCAAAGGAGAATCCCATTAACGGTGATCAGCGGATCGAGTTCTACAAGCAAGCACAGTTCAAGCACACGCCGCTGGCTGCAGCAAGACCGCTGTTGCGATTCTTGATTTCAAGATCCAGGACCTCATCCCGAGTTCCCAAATTCGAAACTCATCGAACACAGCCGCATTTTGCAGAAATACAATGTCAAAATATTCATGATGCAACTCGGGCAGCTCAACAGAGGCATTTTGTTGCTGTCCAAGGCCCCAACAGCTGCCAACAGCTCAGACTTTGAATTTGTATTCTTGTTGAAGCAAAAACAACCGAAGTCCTTGAACTTAAGGTTTCAGCGGGTTCACACAGCCTTAATGACCCAATGACGGAGTTGCTTCCCGCCCATTTTGTCCAACATGTACTTGAGGCCCATCAATGCTAGACGAGTTTAGGAACCCCAGTCAAAACGGAGAGGGTTACCTTGGCACATGTCCATGCAAGCCTTCGCGGGGATCTTTTTGCGGTGGAGGTAGATATACTTGAAGATGTGGAAGTACGTACCCGCAACATCTCCATGTGAAGGTGGTTGAGTAGATTGGATAATGATATGCATAGTGTACGGCACAGTCGGCTCCTTGCGCAAACAGAAAGGGGCGGGAAGTTGGGCGTACTTTCCTTCGCAGCAGATCTTGTAGAGACGATTTCTTGCGGATCCCGTGGTCCCCGAACTACACGGCACTAAACTGAGCCTGCACCTGAACGCCGGTAAACGGCATCGCGAGAACCGGATAGAATCTGAATTCTGCGCACAAAGTAGTCTTGCTTCTCAGTAGTCTTGTGGAGGATGGACTGACCCAAAAGACCCAAGGACTTCAGTAGCAACTCGATGTACACGTTGAACGCTGCCACTGTTCCGTATGCATTCCAATCAGAAGAAGTCGCCTCTGCTTGACGCATTTCTAACAAAACTGCTTTGACTCATCACGCAACGCAAGCTCATCATCTGAATGGGTTTTATTGATGAAATCCATTTCACCAATGTCACGATCGGATGGTACATGAGGCAGTCTGCGAAATGCTCTAGTTTGGTTGCGGACGAGTCCAACTGACGAACGGGTAGATCCCCGACAGGTACATCTCCCAAAGCCCTATCCGAACGCATAGGCCTGTTCTCAAGATGCAATCTATGCCCATTGACTTGGCCGCACGCCTCGTCAAAGGTGAGAGCCCCATCATAGTCGTCGGCCTCGTTGCGGAAGCTCGCCATCACAGCTACTACTGAAAGGAAACGAATACTACTCACTGGACTGGATAGAACCAAAAGCTTCCAAGACATGATGCGCGATGGTGCTGTTGGCAGCGAATGCAATGCAAGATTTTCGCCTGATGCGCGCGGAGAAAGTGTTAAGCCTTAGGCTGCTGTTGTGGCTTTACCGCAACATCACTGTGACAGCGCGAACATCTCAGCCTCACTCAGACGTTGCTCGCCGTATCAGCGGGACAACGTGAAGAAGTTATTGTGGATGTGCCAGACGATTGAACCTGAGGAAACCGATAACATGACGGACACGGCACACTCTATGAACAAAAACAAACACCGCGATTCACTTTCGAACCTATCCAGAACATGGTGTCTGCGCTCCGCGCGAAACTCAGGGATACCTGAAGTCTCGGGTCGTTCACGAAGATATTCACTTGACGATTTTCTTGCAGCAGTTGCAGAAAATACTAGTTCGCGGCCTGCTTCGTTGCGATGCCCTTCCGAACTACCTACGACTGATAAGCTAAAGTTTCATAGGTTACAGCTAGATGCACTACACTAACCGTTAAGTCAACCCTGCGACTCTCTTTTATCCGTGGGGACTTTGAGCCAACATAAGGTCGCGTGAAGACACTGCTGAGGGCAACAAAATGGCAACAAAAGTACATTGTAGAGGCGGGGTAACATCTACAGGTTGTTGCTAACGTTATTAATATCGATGCGTACTTCTGCTGTTGCTGTTGCTGGCCCTAGCCTACTTACACGAATATCTCGCCTCGTTAGTCCTGTCGCCTACTTGCGGGAATATCTAGCCGTGTCGCCTACTTGCACGAATGCTTCGCCTCTGTTGCTGGCCCTATCGCCTATTTGCGTGAATATTTCGCCTCTTTTGCTGGCTCTGTCACTGGCACGAATGTTTCGCCTCTTTCTTGCTGGCCCTATCGCCTACTTGAGCGAATATCTGCTCCTGCGGCCTACTTGCGAGAATGATTCGCCTCTTTGTTGCTGGCCCTGTCGCCTACTTGCACGAACGTTTCGTCTTTGTTGCTGGCCCTGCTGCCTCTTTTGACAAAGGCTGATACCCGCGCAAGGGCCTTCTGCACCATGCTTGATGTTGGACCTTTGGTGAATAACCCTTGAGCTAGCGAAGGCTATTGAATGCTATCGAGTTAAGGTTTGGGGAGTAAGCTCCGTGCCGTTGTCCAGGCCGGTGACTAACTGACGAGCGAAGGCTATTGAAGGCTGTTGAGTATTTAGATGTGCTCATGGCTTAGCTAGCGAGGGCTCTTGAATGCTATCGAGTTAAGGTTTGGGGGGGGTAAGGTCCGCTCCGTTGTCCAAGCTAGCGACTTGCTGACTAGCGAAGGCTATTGAAGGCTGCTGAAGGCTGTTGAGTGTTTGGGCTGGTGGTGTTTGTGGCGTAGTAATTCTGGGGCAGGAATCTGTAGGAAGGTTATTGAGTTCGATTTCGATGACATTTTGCCGGAGTGGATTTTCAACACAGACTGCAGCAGCAGCAGCAGCAGTTCCATGGTGTTCATCCCGACAGACCTCCTCCCGCCCTCTATGCTGCCTGTTGGCAGAGCAGGTTGCCCCCAGAGCCCCTTGTCGTCGCGGCCCTGAAGCGCAAAGCGTTTTTTTTACTCGAGCCTAAACCGATGCCATGCTGGCTGAAGAAGGGCTTGCCCTCCCAAAGGGCTCGAACAAGTTGAAGAATAATATTCTAAACTTGAAGCCCTAATTTGGGCCCAGGGTTTGTTGAGAGAGCCCAAACATGCTAAACTTGAAGCCCTGGTTCGGGCCAAGCGTTTGCTGAGAGTCCAAATATGCTGAACTTAAAGCCATGATTCGGGCCAAGGGTTTGTTGAGAGCCCAAACAGGCTAAACCTGAAGCCCTGATTTGGGCCAAGGGTTTGTTGAGAGCCCAAACATGCTAAACTTGAAGCCCTGTTAAGGGGAGCCCATGATGCTGCAGGGCGTGCGGACCTCAAGTGCTTGCATGCCCATATTTCTGATCATTCTAAGTCTCCCCATCCATCGTGGAGTGTTCCGCTCAAGATTTCCTGCTCCGGTTCACTTTCGCGAGATGCAGCGGACATTGACCAACTGAAAGCGTCCTGAACTTGTCACCACATAATAAAGGCCTCAAAATGAACCTATTGACCAACTGAAAGCGTCCTGAACTTGTCACCACATAATAAAGGCCTCAAAATGAACCTAAAAGTAGACTAAGGCAAGGGGTGAGATGTCATGTCTAGGACCGTATATAAGCTGTCCAACAAGCCGCCTTTTCCAAGGAGCTCGCAACTGTTGCCTGAGCATATCTGCCCAAGCAGCAGAAGGAAAATTGCTCATTGCATGAGCCATGGTTCATCGAGGGTCAGATCTTGCCTGTGAGCTCTGTTGATTAAGGTATTTACTGTTCACGAGAACTTTATGGGGTTGAACTTGGACATCATTCTTTCCGGGAGCTTCCTCCATTCAGCTCACGACCTCATCATCGCGAACCAGCTGAGCATGCTTTACCCCGAGGAAACCTGCAGAGATGCTGCAATGGGACCAACACGTGCATACTTCTCTCCACCGTAACGATTTACCGACGACTCACGAGCATGCAACAACTTGGATCATCGCGGCGGAAACCAACCCGTGCTGGAAGATTGCAGCACGTTCCCACAACATATCGTACAAAGAAAACCCACATGGCCGCTCCTGCGATGATGGCCCAAACAACCACCCAGCCGACAGTGAAGCTGCCTGGCAAGTGATGCAGCGAACAGGCAAATCACTTGAGAACCACGGGCTGGGACAAAAGCTCTAGCAGGGGCAGGGCTGGCAACACGGAGCTCACACGAACGGACGTGACATGTGAAGCAGGTTTTGACTCGACACACTTATTCTTTGCCAAACACAGACAGACAGACAGACAGACAGACATGTTGCCGACAAGCCCAGGCCAGCATC
The DNA here is from genome assembly GCA_905221615.1 of Symbiodinium sp. CCMP2592. Taxonomy (NCBI): domain Eukaryota; class Dinophyceae; order Suessiales; family Symbiodiniaceae; genus Symbiodinium; species Symbiodinium sp. CCMP2592. The sequence goes on from CAJNDT010003557.1 coordinate 32,221, forward strand.
AGCAGCATCAGAGGAGGCCTGTTTTTCCTTTGGACGTCCAAAAAACCACGACCGAAATCTGGCGCAAAATAGGCACCTTTGGCAACGCAGTTTTACCCAGTTCCAGGTGGGGTACAGCCAAAAAAACACCAATCCGGAATTCGGGCCCCCCCCCCACCCCTCTTGTTTGTGGGTCTAGCTCATCTGTGTAGTGTCGGAATATAGAACACTTCAAATGATGGCCCTTGGGCCTGCGAAAGATCGAAAGTATTTTGCCGCTTTGGTGGGATGTAGCCCCACTGACGGATGGATTCCCTGGAGGTTCTGTGATAAGCCGGAGAAGCCCGAGTGCGCTTAAGGAAAACGCATCGTGCTATCATTAACACGCCCTTGCCAAAAGTGGCCCGGGAAACGCAGAGTCGCGTCCCCTTGCAGGCGCAAGCTCTGGCTTTACCCCAGGCGCAAAACCGCGCCTGTGAAAATCGGGTTGAAGCAGTGCGGCTGACAGGTGTCCTGCAAGAGAATCTATTCAAGCGAAAGGGCCCCGAAAGGGCTTTCCCCATCTGGCTGCTCTAGTTGGAACCCGAGTCATTGGACCGCGAGTGCAAATCAAACACCTGCACTAGTTAGAATGGGGATACCCGGAAGATGCCAACGGCCAAGGCCAAGTTTGTTGATCTCTTGGCCAATGGGCTTGGCCTGAAGACTGAGTCTCCTTTCAGGTGCGCATTTCCGCCTCCTCGCGGTTGACGTGCAGGTTAATCAAGGCACCGATGGTTTTCTGCAGGAAGTTGCCGTACCTCAGTCAACTCGCCGCAATGCCAAAGGTTAAAACAGACCCCGCCCGCACCTCTCAAGAAAGGCAGGCCAAGAAGCATGTCGGACCAGCTTTTCGCCTTGTATTTGATGCTTTTCGAGGTACGAACGTACAGCATCTCCCCTGGCGCAAAAGCTACTAGGAAGTTTCAGGCTTTTCTGCTTCTGGGAAGTTCTTGAATCCAGCACCACACTGTCTAAAGTCCAGTCTCGGAGACCCAGACATTGCCCTCACGGTCCTCGAGACATCTGAAGCTACTCATGATGTGTCTGACGATCAGCACTCCTCAAACTCACACCTGGTCGCAAACCGAAACCCTACACCACGATTTCTGCTTCTTGGAAGGAGCAAAAAGGCAATAGTAAGTAGGTGTGGTTTACCAAAGCCGGCCAAGTCCAAACTGTTCAGGTTTCAGGTTTTGGCATAGCGTTCAAAGGTTCCGGAACTTTAGGTTAACTGCGATCTGGGCTTGGATGCGGGTCACAGGGCATGAACATTGGAAGTCCATCGGGCCGTGCAACACGTGGCTGGGCGAACTGGAGGGCCCATTCAGAGCATACCTCAGAGTGTCGAAGGACTTAGCAAGTAGATCCCCACACCAAAACCCACAAACCCCAGCTAGTTGAAAGCGGCAGCCGCGAAGTATAGATGGCAATGGGCTTTTCCGCGCTACGATCAACTTTTGGCTACTTTCACCTGAGGCACTGGATCACATTGACCACCACGAGGACCGCTTGCACTGTCCAGAAGTTGTGGTAAAAGCACACGAGAAGCACCGAAATCACCTTCAGCCACAGAGCTTTGTCCCAAGCTTTAGAGCTTCAGCCTGACTCGGAGACGGCTTCCTGGCGAGTACTTGGCATCATGTACTGTGGGTACTGTAGTTTGCGGCTACACCGTTGCAATCGTGTTTCTTGTATTATGTACCCCCCCGCTGCACCGCCCACTCCGCCAGTACGGTGCAGTCGGCCTGGACTCTGATATCACGGGGGAGCCCAAGGAGTCAATGTCCGAAAAACATGTCATCATCCCGATTCGTATGATGCTTTGTGCAATCGTTGCATCAGGCACTCCAGCACTTGCCCTGACAGTCATCTTGCTTCGCCCTTCTCACCAGCAGGATGCAAAAAAACTCTCTGCCGGTCGCCCCCTACACACATTCGTGTTTAGCGGGAATTATTTGAAGATTTTATAATGTTAAAACGCAATGCACCCACCGTTGTGCGTGATCACAGTCTATGTTCATGTCTATGCCTTTGTCTTTGTGATCTCTCCACGTGAGGAAGCCGAGCCAAGCAGAGCCCTGCCAACCTAGAACAACAAAAACCAAGCTAGGTCAGCGGCTCGTACCCGAGAAAAAAGCCACGCCAGACCAAGCCAAGCCGAGCGAAGGGAAGAAGGGCCCTCACATCACCACACAACAGACGTTGACTATATAGAACACAAACCTACCAACACAGCACGAGACAAGGTTGGGTGAGGAGGACAGGCGCAACATGACAGTGTTCGTAGCAGAATGTGGAGTGTCGGAGGGCATGATCGAGCGCCAGCCGTGACACGTGTAGGAACGTGACCAAGAGAACGAGCCAAAGGGCAGAGCTAAAAGGGGAAGCCCTGGTTGAGGCCCTAGATTCCTGGATCTCGGAGCTGCCGGGCTGCCATGGCGATGGGCAGCGCGAGCAGGGTCACGAGGAGCCCACCGCGCTCGATGAGGCTGCGAAGGCCTCGGCGCTCGAGCACTGAGACCCCATGGCCCTAAGGTCTCCTGTCATGATACGTCGCGCATCTGGAAAGTGGGTTCAGAGCTCAGGATTTTGAGCCTGAGTGGGCTTGGAGTCTTCGTGGCGGCGTAGTTGGCGGAAGGGACAGTCTTCTCGCTGCTATGCGTACTGCAGAACAGTCGCCGAAAACAGACAGCAAGCCCGTCCCGATCGTGTTGGCAACATTGCACCAGGCAAAGAATGCAGTCTGCCTGGGCGAGGAGTCTCCGAAGGGCGAGCTTCGCTCCTAGTCCTAGCAGAGACGTCGGTGTCGTTAAATACAGATGCTTCTTTTGGTTGCCGTTTGTTGCTGGGCTCTCGGGCCGGTCTTTGTTCCCCGGGACCGCGTGCCCGTCCACCTTCTTAGGCCACCGCTCCTGAGCTGGCAGAAATGTTTTGAAAAAGTCTTGGGATGCGTACAGAAAGACATGTGGCTCAGAGGACAGTCGTCGCGTAGGATCGTCAACCCGTCTTCCACTTCCTTGATGAACGTCGAGAGTGCTGCAAGCTTTGGAGGCTTTTCGCTCTCGGCCGAGACTCGTTCGTGAGAGCCGTGCCTTGATAGTCCAGAATAACACGCGGCACAAGGTGAGCGCAGGCCTCGGCAGATGGAGACATTTTGATGGGAATTGCAGTTGTTGCAAGCGGCAGACGGAGAGCCTCGGGATCACAGAACTCGAATACGCGCTGCTTTCTATGGAAGGCGTTGGCAACACACTGGGCCAGACTGCCAGACAAGAGGCGATCCAGAATATTCCCGCAACAAACGGGCGGGAGAGAATGAGTGCCTGAGAAGAAACGAGCGTCAACGGGTGATGCGAAATTGTAAGAGGCAGGGGGGGAGCCAGCACTAGAATATCATGAATGCTACAGACGCAAAGCCATGGTTTTGTTGTGCGGGCCAGCAAGACTTTCCCGTGGTGGCAGATGCTTGTCGAACATGGTGACATGATTATTTTCGTGCCTTAGGAAGCCGTGACGTGACAGGATTGACAGAAGACCCTGCGCTCGAGGGGTAAGTCCGCTAAGTGAATGGAAAACATGATGAATAAATGATTTTCATGATAAGACATGATAACCGTTCAGCAGCAGTGGCTTCTGGAAGGTTGCGGGCCACCGGGCCACCTAACAGCCCGAACGCCTCGACAAATGAAAAAGTCAAGATAATGCAAATTATAAATACACCCAAATGAATAGCCAAAACAAGAGCGTACAGAATTCGAACAACAACAACTATCGGCTGGTTTCCAGCCTGTACAGGACAAAGACCTCCAGTTCTTCAACGAAGGTCGCGGAACTTTGATCTTGCATGGCAACATGGCAAAGTGATCCGCACTATTGAGCTCAAGCCGAATTGCAATACCCTCCACGCTTTCCCACAACTTACGGACCGCCGCACGCAGTCCGACCACGCAACAGCTCCTGCACATGCGAGCAGGCTGAATTTCCAGTCAAGATCCGAGTGCAATGGGCTCTCCGGCTGGTTGGGTCACAAACTGGGAAGCTGCAAGAAGCGGCGTAAACGCATGCGTCCGTAAATGTTGGTATATGCACACACGGAAATGCGTTCCACGAACTCGTTCTGATCGACTCATGGTGCTCATATATAGTTGAGCAAGTCGTGGCCCCGACATCGACTGATGTCCAACTCCATGAAGCTTCGTACAAGTCGTTTCCATACTGCGTCCCTCAACACCTCTGGCTCCAGATTTCAGAACCATCGAGACGCCTAGGGGTTCTTCATGCATATGCCGGATGTGCGTAAATTCATGCGTCTGTCGAGTCTTCTGCACTGGACCTACGAATTGAAACAAGCTCAAACATGAGTCATCACAGATGACTCTGTTCCTTTTCCCAGCAGCCTCGCCCCCTCCAAATCTCGTCTTGGCTTGGTGTTTGGTGCACCCGCTGAGCCCCAAATCAAACTCCGAGCGCGATGCGCTGCTTTTCTGTTGCGCGCGAGCAAGCAGAAAGCAAGCGATTGGTGACGGCACAGCATGTCCCATGACTGCCACGACAATCGGTTTGTTTGTGGCCTTTGGGCGCTCTTGAGCTGTGGGTAGGGCTCCCCGAAAACCGTCCAGCCGGTGCCCAACCCCTATTAGAGCCTTTTAGCACCTATTTAGCACCTATTAAGCTGGGGGGGGCCTGACAAACAGCAACTAGAGCTCCCGTTTGGAGGCGCTGCGCCCCCTGGAGTTTACACTTCCGTGTGGAGTGATGAAGTTTGCACACCTGTACTACGGTTCCCGGCTTTTTCGGCTACCGGTGTCACGACGCCCAGACCCGCAAAAGGAGGTGCACAGACAAACATCTACGTGTCGATAATTGCATGTGTGTATCTGTATACTACTATAATTATATATATATATATATATATATGTAATGGGTAGTGTTATATACCCCTGCATTTTCTGTCTGTTGAGCTTGGAAACTTTGAATGAGAACATTTTCTCTTCTATATATGGTTATAATCTTTCTCTTTTTTGCTTTCACCTATAGGGCGCCTAAACCACTAAACCATTAAACCACTAGTTTTGCCCTGTACCGCTGGACCAATCAGCCATTAAACCATTCCATTTGCCTCACATAAATCATTAAACCAATCCAATTGCCCCATACAACTAAACCGATAAACCATTAAACCAATCCTTTTCCTCTCATGATGCAAGATCCATTCCCAAACCATGTACCACGAAACCATTAACCAATCATTGCCCCCAATGAGCCCAAAACTTAGTACATAGGCCAAAAGGATTGGTTCAATGGCATATTTCTTTGTTGGTTTAGAGGCCTCCGGTGTGTTATAGGCCAAATGGATTCGTTTAATGGTTTAATGGTTTAGGCACCCTCAGACGGATTGGTTTACCTATTTGGTCCTTCCATGATACAGATCGTGGTAATAAGGTCACATGGGTTCAACTTGCACTCGATTTTGTGTCGCGGTACGGATTCCAGCCGGGCTGGCTGTCTGCCGAGATGTCTGCTGGCATACTGGCCTCGCGCTTCCGGTCCTGTTTCCTTAAGTTATTGAAAGCCAATGAGATCCCCGTTACGACGGCCAGTCGCTGCAGAAATCTCCACGTTTTTGGGTTGCCTAATCAATCTGGCTTTTATGGTTCCGTTTGTTTTGATTCTTTCTTTCATCAGATGTTTTTCTTGTGTCAAGCGAATAAGTTTTTCGCGACCAATACCTTGCTTCCCAATCAGAAGCCCCGTGCCCACTTTAAACCCGACTTCACTAATTTCTGTAACATCCCATCATATTCACCTGCTGCAGGCGCTAATTAAATTTCTCAGGATCTGTTCTTGAACCTTGCATCGATGCCCGGGAGGCTCAGATCCAGAGTGTCGCAAAAAAGGATTGGATTAATGTTTTCGACCTCTCGTGCCCTATAGGCCAAATGGATTGGCTTAATGGTCTAATGGTTGAGGTTTTCAGCTTCTGGGCCCGAGCCTACACATGGCGAAGCCGTAGCCCCATTTTGGGGTACCGATCGGGCCATGACGACGATGTCTTCAGATTCTGTTCCATTTCTGGATTTGTTGGAATGGCGAAAGTTGAGTCAAATTTGTCAAGACTTGTCTTTGCTGCCAGCCGGCCGCACTGTGAACCTGATTGCCGAGCCGTATGATGAGCCAGTTCTTCAGGACTCCAGGGTTTTAGTGCGAGCGAAGCTTCGTGGTGATGCCAGTGTCGAGAGCGACTCTCCGCAAAGGGTGCTTCTGTTTCTCAGAGCTGCGGACTGGACTGTGGCCAGGGAACAACCCGGCCCCTTGAAGATACTACAGGCCGTCCTTTGTAGGGCACAGCATGAAGCCATACTGGATTGCACAGGGCCTGACACTGCTGTTGTTTCCGCGGTCACGGTCTTGTCTGGAGGGTCTTTGCAAGTTGCGGAGTTCTTTAGTGGAGGCTTCGCAGGTTGGACCCAAGCCAGCTACATCTTGCATCGCCAAGGGATCCCAGTACACGTGCGGTGGTCCATTGACAATGACCCAAGCTGCTGGGAAATGCAACAATGCCACAACCACGGTCGGACCAACGTGTGCGGCCCGCATGATCTGGACCAGCTGCCTGAGGACCCTTCGACGACCTTTCACTTAAGTGCTGACGTGCAGCACGGTTGGTGGGTTCGGGTGTTAGGAAGGGCCCCGGTTAATTTAATGCCTTTTGTGTGTCAGCACCGTGCCAGCCTTGGTCTAGGGCGGGGAGTGGTTTCGGCCTTGAGTGCCCAGATGGACAGTTGCTGCTTAGGACGGCTGACCTTGCAGCAGCCTTTGCTATCCAAATGTGTTGCTGGAACAGGTCGAGCATTTCCCTCAGCACGTGCATTTCCCACAGGTCATTCAGGCATGGCAACAGTGCGGGTATTGTGTGTGTTGGCAGGCGCAAGCAAACTTGCGTGACGTTCTGCCGGGACAGCGCAATCGGTTTCTTATGCTCCTGTGCAGACCGGAAGCGGTGAACATGCAGGCTGTGGACCCAGGGTATTGGGCTCATGTACAAATGCAGTCCCTTGCCCTCGCCCGCATTCCACTCGTTCTGCCACCGGCTATACGGGAATCATGCCAGCTCAGCCCGCCAGCGATGAAGGCTTATATGGACCCCTGGCTTGTACCTACTCCACGGCGTGCTGGCGCTGCGCCACCGTCGCCGGAGAATTATCGCATCAAAGGCCCCAAGGACTGTGCAAGCGTGTTTGTTGCACAGTACCAGTTTCAGCACGAGCTCCCGAAGCGAATGCTGGAGTTTCAAGGGCTCCTTGGCTGCCTGTTCCAAGCCCCAGATGGCAGTGCTGCCCCTGTGGCTCCCCAACGACATTGCGAGTTCAGATGCGTCTACTGGGTAATGCCAATGCGGTCCCACATGCTGCTGCATTGTTGGCGCAGGCATGCCGTGTTCTGCAATTCCAGAATGCACCGGAAACGGCACAGGCTGTGCAGTGGTGCCTCAAGCAGCGGATACATGGAGGCAAAGCCCTGCTGATACCAGTGAAAGATGCCTGGGTGATGTGTTCGCGCGACCAAGCGCCAGTAGTCTTTGAGGCTCTCCAGCGTCACGCACCGGAGCAGCTCAGTGAGCGCCAGGTGCCACAGGCTTTTAATCAGGATCGAGTCTTGTTCCGGGATTGTCCTCCAGGTGCCACCAGGCCTCAGTATGGATCAGTTGAGTGCAACGCCTGGGTGTGATATTCAGGCCCTACAACCACCACAGCTGCGTGAGGTGCAGGGGGAGCTTGTCACGCGCTCCTCAGACTCCCTGCTACTCAACTGTGGCGGCTTCATCCGTGGCCACGGCTCTCAGAAGGGTTGTTGTGTGGTCTTGACACAGCCAGCCTGTTGCGTTGTGGATGGGGACTCACCCCGCACATGGTCACAGCTCCTAAGGATCTTTGATGACATGCACGGAGGGCCCTGTGAATTTGGTATATATGCCACCACGGGCCAGCGCCTCCTCTCCACCAGTAGCTTCGGGACTTGCATCGTTGCTCTGCCAGAGGAAGAGGACCTTAGGGTAACCAGCCTGATCCCCCTTGCGTCCCATGTGCCGCGGATTCACGTTCAGCGCCAAGGGAACCTCCTGACTGGCCCGACTGATGCCACTGGAGACCTTTGGCTCGGGGTCCCCTTTCATCTCCTTGACGCCCTCGGCTGGAATTCCCATGCGAGCACAGCCACCGTCAGTGGAAGTGAGCAGTTTGTTGTCGCCATGTTCTCGGCGGATTCTCGGCCTTGCATGCCGGTTGATCTCACGCATGATCAATAGCGACTGTGGTTACTCACGGCTCTGTTGGAACAAGCAGCGATGCAGTGCTCCTGTGGAAAACGGCTGTTTTGTTGAGGTGCAGCTTGTTGCCCGCACATTGTGGAGCGGTCACCTTCCCAGAGCCCTCACATTACAGGACCTTTCAGAGTGGTGGCACTCGGCCTCCTCTGTGGTTTGTCCTCGCAGCATCGAGTGTTCTCCGGACCTTTCCCGCAGGATGCAGACACTTGCCTTGAGACACTCGCAAGCCAAGCATGTGCGAGAGTGATCCGAAAGTCAGGGGCCCTTCTGCTAACCATCCACCCTGCCCTGCACGGGGGCGGTGTTAAAGAGGAGAATACCACCTTCGCAAAAACTCGGGTCGCTGCACTGTTGCTCGAGCGCGGTGTGGGTCTCCCGGAGACTACCGTCACACTGTCGATGCCCTAGTGGCCCTAGTGCCAAAACTGGGCACCGCTACCTGCTTGAAAGCCCTCGCCTCAGAAAAAACATCGTGGCAATGGCAACAGCTGCAGGAAGCAGCCAGCAGGTGGCGGTGTCCACTCACGCGGTGCTTCACAGGTGCACTCACTCTTCCATCGCAAGAGTCAGGGTCAGGGCAGGTGTGCCTCTTAGATTCGGTTAGGTTATTTCCTGACTATTATCCATATCCCAAAAAATAGACTAATAGTCAGAATAGAATAACCTATATCTCAGGAGATAGGTTATTTAAATAACCTAAGAGAAAAGGTTATTTGAAAGAATAGACTATGAGTTCCAAAGGTTATTTGAAAGAATAAACTATGATATTTTGTTTTTTGTTAGCAGGAGCAGGCACCCTAAGTAGCATTTGTTGTGCGGAACTCTTTTTTTTCCAGAACCTAGGTAACATGTGCAGGATTGCTGGCATGTTTTGCAAGACCTAAGTAACATTTGCGACATCTAAGTAGCATGTCCCCTGTCAGGTTTTTATGATTTGTGTGCAGCATGGCAGACTTGAATGTTGTTCCGTTGCGGATTGCAGGCTGAAAACATAGCAAGAAGCACAGGTATGGCATGGTGCCAGAGGAAAATCTTGCGAGCAGACAATAGGAAAACTGTGTGGGCACATGTGGGCTTGAAACTCATGCGACTCATGTCTATGTAGAGATTTTCTAGAGCCCTGCTGCAGCATGGCGCAGTCGAAGTATGAAACCACCCGAGTGAAAGTGGATCCGACGATAGGCGTCATTGATCTGCAAAAGGTTTTGAAGAAGCATGTGGACAATGCCCAAGACAAGGATATTTGGAATATTCTGAAGCATCCCGGTGCTCCCTTCTCTTGGAAGACGGCGGTATGTATTCCGTGGATCGCTCAGGCAGCCTATCTCCTCGTAGATTTCCTCCAGGTAGCCCCGAACTGCGTTCTGCCTGCGGCGAAGCTTCGCACGAGTTTGAAGCGGTTGGTGGTTGATGGTACGGAGAAAACCAAGAAAGTGAACCGCACGAACTATGCTACAGATGATTTCGTGGACCAGATCGACAGCAGAATTCGCATCCTGCTAAGCCAAGTCCGGTGTTTGAAGAAGCAGGACGAGTACGTGAGAGCAGTACGGACAGCCACGGAGTCGGAAAAGGCAAGGATCGACATGGTGTTGTCTCATGTGTTCTCCGAGAAGGAGAACACGGTTGGGGCAAGCTCCAGCGGCCAAGCGACTGGTCTGGAGATAGTTCCTTATAGACCTCCAGAGATGCGGAGCGAGGGCATTTTTGGAAGAATCTTGGCGAAGCAGGATAGCAGCCCACGGCCCTTGAAGAAAGCTAGCCTGGTGATGGGGCCTGGAAGTCCCGTCAAGATTTGGAGGGGAGCCGCGAAGATCTGCAGTCCGAAAGCTTCTGCGAGGGCGGCTGAGGACCCCACGGTGTTCGGGAGGCCTTTGATGGTTGGAGATTTGGGAAGCAGCTCCAGCGAGGAAGGTGCTTCACAAGCTGCTGCCTCCAGCTCTAGCAGGCCGGTCAAGAAGGTGGCCCCAAAGGCAGAGGCTCTGGTGAAGCCTTTGGTGTCAGAAGCTGCCTCGTATGGCTTGGATGCTGGAGATCTGGACATCATGAAGCAGGCGAACCTCCACAGAGTGGTGAACAACAAGAAGTCTTTCAAGAAGCCGGCAGCGGCCGTGGGCAACAGTAAGAAGAAGCACGAGAGTGCTTCGAAGGCCGCGAGTGCTTCGAAGCCCGCCGATGTTTCGAAGCCCGCCAGTGCTTCGAAGCCCGCGAAGGGCGCTTACAAGTGCAGTTTCAAGAAACGAAAGACCTCCGCTGTCTACCATAAGGAGCACACACTGAGGCTCAGGTTGGGCGACTCCCCGCAGACTGCGAAGAAGAAGGCCAGAGCTGCCATGGCAGAGGTTGCATCCAAGATAGATGCCGGTATCATCACTGAGCATGGCTCCTAGATCTCAGCACAGTTTTCGCGGCACGAAGGCTGACGAGGTTCCAGCGAAAGCAAAATAAGGTCGGCATTGTTGCAGCTCTCGACTGTCTAAGTAGCATTGTTTGGCAGCGCTTTTTTTGGAAGGCTAAGTCACATCTGCATGTCTGCATGGCATCCAGGAAGAGTGGCGGCCTGCTAGGAAGCTTTGCTCAGCCGTGCCTTTTGTTCCTCTAGTACGGAGGCTCTATGCATGGTTAAATAGCACGAGTGTTGCAGTGAAGGTTTTTGCCATCGACCACAGATATTTTTTCTCAAGTCACAAGCATTGTTCCAGTTTGCCTGCAAACCGGTGAGCGAGAGCCATCTATGGCATTGTGTGCAAGCCTTTGCTGCGGCCAGTGCAACGAGGTATTCGTCGGATCGCATTCCAAGCGATGCAACAGGTCGCATCCAGAGATTATGGCCACTATCCGAGTTTGTGCCCGGCCAGGTTGCGAGCTCTTGTCAAAGGGCACAAGGAGATGGTGGGAGGCATGAAGCTGTGGCGGCCCAAGCTGCTTCTTGGCTTGGCTTGGTGGCAGGCTGTTCCAGTGCTGATTCCAAACGGCTGGCAGTAAGTTGCAGAATCACTGATTCTGCAACTTACTGCCAGCCGGTTGTGCTGCTCCTGGATCCAAACGGCTGGCAGTAAGTTGCAGAATCACTGATTCTGCAACTTACTGCCAGCCGGTTGTGCTGCTCCTGGATCCAAACGGCTGGCAGTAAGTTGCAGAATCACTGATTCTGCAACTTACTGCCGGCCGGTTGTGCTGCTCCTGGATCCAAACGGCTGGCAGTAAGTTGCAGAATCACTGATTCTGCAACTTACTGCCAGCCGGTTGTGCTGCTCCTGGAGCCTGAGGCTGGTTCTGCATGCGGCTGCGAAGAATGGAGAAAGGCGAAAGGACCAAGCTGGCAGCAGATACAAGGGAGCCGATTCCGTTCTTGGATCAGATGGACTAGGGCTTTCTATATTGACCACATAGCCAGGCCGCGACCTCGCACGAGAAAAAAAGCCAGTCCAAGAAGACCCCAAACCCCAGAAGTGATTGATGTTTTCTACTCCAAAAAAAAACTTCCGCCAAACTTAGGACAAACAAACTAGGGCCTGAGACGTTAAATACCGATAGAATGTGTTTTGGTTTTCACCAGCGACCCCAAACCCCAGAAGTGACTGATGTTTTCTACTGAAAAGAAACCTTGGCAAAGCATGGGGAAAGAACAAGGGCCTGAGACGTTATAGGTACCGGTAGAATGTGTTTGGTTTTTTCAAAAGCACCGGAAACAAGGTAACATGTTTTTCACCGTGAAACGAGAGACTATGTAACATGCCTTTTCCCCCTCTAGGTAACATTGGCAATCCCGCAGTCCTTGACCCCCTCTAAGTAACATTGGTCAACTAGGCAACATGTTGTCGCCATCAAACCAAGAGCCAAAGCAAGACTAGGTAACATGCCTCTTCCCCCTCTAGGTAACATTTTGGCAATGTCGCAGTCCTTCACCCCCTCTAAGTAACATTGGCCGACTACATGTCTTGCCCCTCTAAGTAACATTGCTCGCCTTGCAACTAGGTAACATGCCAGTCTGGACATGCAGCATGCAGCAGAGAGTGCGGGAGTGAAATTGTGCTCCCCGGCAGACCGGCTCCACAGAGTAGCTCTTGAGAGCAGACACTCTGTGAGCAGCCACACAGCACGACGGCACAGCTTAGAGGCACAGCCACAACACACACACGTGCACACACACAGCACAGAGCACACAGCACACAGCAAGCACAGCAGAGAGCAAACACAGCACAGACAGCACAGACAAGACAACAGAAGAAACAGAGCCAGCCATGACCACTACTGGTCTGTGGCTGGGCGGGCTGCCATGGTGGACGACAACCGCTGGCCTGTTGGAATGGCTGGACAAGGCTGGGGCTCCACGTCCGCAAAACATACAATGGCTGCCGACAAAAGCTGAAGCTACCCTGTCTGCCGCTGTACTACACTACGACACCACGGCAGCGAGGGACACAGCTTTGGAGCTGGTGCCCCTTAGCTACAAGGGACACAGAGTGTCGCGAAAACAGCAGCGGCAACAGCCCAAAGCAAAAGCAGCAGCAGCAGCACAGCAGCCGGCAGCAGCAGCAGCACACCAGCCGCAGCAGCAGCGGCAGCCTGCAGCTGCAGAGCAGCCGCAGCAGCAGCAGGTGCCGGCAGCACAGCAGCCGGCAGCAGCTGCAGCACAGGTGCCGGAGGAGCCGCAGCAGCAGCAGCAACCGCCGGCAGCAGCAGCAGAGCAGCGGCGGCAGCAGCAGGAACCGGGCTTTGATGATGGGTCCACTCCGAAGATGCCGCAGGCAGTGCCACCGTGGAGAAGGCTTTCTGCTGGTGCAATGGGGTCTGGAGTGCCTTTGCCTGGTACAATGCGGCCTGGAGTGCCTTTGCCTGGTGCAATGGGCCCTGGAGCGGCCAACCTTGGAATGCCTTTCTTGCCTGGTACAATGGGCCCTGGAGCGGCCGGGCTTGGAGTGCCTTTAATGCCTGGTACAATGGGCCCTGGAGCGGCCGGGTTTGGAGTGCCTTTGGTGCCTGGTACAATGGGCCCTGGAGCGGCCGGGCTTGGAGTGCCCTTTCCTGGTTTTCCGCCAATGCCAGCAGCACCTGCTTTTCCGCCAGTGCCAGCACCTGCATTTCCGCCAGTACCAGCACCTGTTTTCCCGCCTTTGGTGCCGCCGCCTATCCAGTTGCCTCCTGGGTTTGTCTGGCGGGCAGTGGCAACTGGAGATGGAAGCCGCTGTGCTCAAAGCAGGTTTTCTTTCCGTCTATAAGCATGGGCACAGATGTTTCTTTTGGGTTATTAAAATACACCTACCAATAATAAAATCAGAGACCTCAGGAGCAGAGGCTCCAGCGAAGGCGCCGGCTCCGGCGAGGGCGGACGTGGACGAGAACAGGACGGATGCTGGTGACACCACGGAGCCGGAGGATGGCAGCGAGACAAAGACCATCATCCCTACGAGTCCTGTCAAGAAGAAACCATCTTTTGTTTTGCTGTTTCTGTCTTAAAGTTGGTTTTAGGATTAGGGTTGTGTACACTTCCTTGCAATAGTTCATGGACTGCTTCCGAGGGACCACTCGCCGGTGTCGCCAGCAGATCTGGATGGTGCAGGGGCGGCACCGAGCAGCCCGAGGTGGGCTTCACACATCAGGTCTTTTTGCTTCCAGGGATCTATAAGTATAAGTAACCGGTTCCGCTGCTTCGTCGATGACCTGCTAAGTCACATTGCCATCGCTCGCAACATAGCTCCGAGGACCTGTGCTAAGTAACATTCTAGGTCACACGTCTAAGTAACATTGCCGAGTTTCTAAGTAGCATTCGTCCCAGGTCCTGCTGCCCCCTCTAAGTAACATTGCTCCGTTTCTAAGTAACATTCTAAGTAGCATTGTCGCTGGGCCCTGCTGCCCCCTCTAAGTAACATTGCCGAGTTTCTAAGTAGCATTCTAGGTAGCATTCGTCCCAGGTCCTGCTGCCCCCTCTAAGTAACATTGCTCCGTTTCTAAGTAACATTCTAAGTAGCATTGTCGCTGGGCCCTGCTGCCCCCTCTAAGTAACATTGCCGAGTTTGTAAGTAACATTCTAAGTAGCATTGTCGCTAGGAGCTGCTGCCCCCTCTAAGTAACATTGCTCAGTTTCTAAGTAACATTCTAAGTAGCATTGTCGCTGGGCCCTGCTGCCACCTCTAAGTAACATTGCTGTGTTTTCGAAATATCGTCCCAGGCCCAGGGTGGTGAAAGAGGAGGAGGAGGATCTGCAAAGGCCTCCGTCTGTGGAGGTGGAGGCCATCAGCAGGCCGGTATTGGGTTGTGGCTGGGAAATCGTGACGAGTCCCACAAATCCAAAAGTGCAAAGAGGTTCTTGGGGAGTTTGCTCATGGCCTCTATAAGACCAAGTACTAACCTTACTGGCAGGCTCACTCGACCTCGCGATCCTCGCCGGCGATCTCCGCCAAGCAGCACTCTCGATTCCAGGCAGCAACACATCCCAGCTTTAGACAGGAAGCCAGCCTGATTCGAGAATAAAGACAGCCCCGGGGTTCTACAATAAAATGCCGCAGCTCAGGAGCCGGTGCCTTCTGAGAAGCGGCGGCGAAGCTTGCCCCAGCCACCGAAGTGAGATCGGTCGGTGCAAACAGGCGGCAGCGAGTTCTTTCAGGGTCGGGTTTTTCTAAAGTTTTGAAACCTGAAAGCCTCCGGCCTAAATCCTTTTGCCCTAAACCCTGAACCCTGAAGCCTCAAGCCTAAACCCAAATCGAGAACACCGAACCCAAGACCCTGAACCCTAAACCCTGACTCCGTCTCTAAGTAACATGGACAGCAATAGCCCCCCCCAACCCAAGCGGCTACGTAACATGTTTCTTTTGGGACCTGCTAAGTATCGAGGACACAAAGCCCCAGCTAAAGGCAAGAGCCGCTAAGTAACATGGACACCAAGACTTCAGCAGAAGCGGCTACGTAACATGTTTCTGTTGGGCTTCTGGAATATTTCTGTTTGTTTAACTTACGAAGCCATTTTCACAGTCGTATTCGAAAACACATGTGTTGAGGCTCTGCTTGCCTTTAAAGCGAAACCCTGAAACCCATCCCCCAAAACCTAAGCCAGCAACCGCACTCTGCACCCTGGACTACAATCATAAGCACAAAGCAGTAGATGCTAAGTAACATTGTCAGATAGGGTCACGAGCTGCTAAGTAACATTGAAAGACATTGTCGGGTAGGGTCAGGAGCTGCTAAGTAACATTCACATATGCCACCCCACCCCCGCCCCCCCAAAAAAAAAGCGCCGCGAGCTGCTAAGTATCATTGACAGAAGCCCCCTCCCCCCTAGGGCCACGAGCTGCTAAGTAACATTGACACAAACCCCCCACTCCGCCCCCACTTAGGAACAGTGACACCAAGCCCCCCCAACGGTTACGTAACATCCCTCTGTTGCACTAAAACAGAACAAGAAGTGATGTACTCATTCCATCGAGATAGGAGTTTTCTCGTTTTGCAGAAAGCATGAAAACCGCCGGCAGGCACAGACCAAAGCAGGAAAACCCAAGCCCAACAGGAGCCGAACCAGCACAAAAATTAAACAAAATAACACCATTACAGGGAGTCGTCGGGAGTCCTCGGGTACCACCTCCCCTGGGTTTCACGTGAATGAGACGAGTCCAACGGCAGAGTCAAGCCGTTGGACTCACCTGTGCCAGACGAAAACCGACGACAACACATCCCCAAAACACCAAACCGACACAAAAGTGACACAAAACTGACACAAAAGTGACACAAAAGTGACACTAAACTGACACTAAAGTGACACTAAACTGACACTAAACTGACACTAAACTAACAGTTCAAAGGCAAAACTAACACAAAAGTAACACAACCGATATGTACTATTGTTAGTTTGGTAAAACTAACCCATGGAATTGTTACTTTAGTGTTACTTTTGCTGTGGGAGTGTTACTTTAGTGTCACTTTAGTGTCACTTTAGTGTCACTTTAGTGTCACTTTAGTGTCACTTTTGTGTCACTTTTGTGTCACTTTTGTGTCACTTTTGTGTGAGTTTGCTATCCCTGGAGCTTTTTCTGTGCTGTTTTCTTCCTGCTGCCCTTGATTCGTCTGGTTTCCGGCCTGTGATTTCAGGTGTTTCGAAACCGATCCGAGGACTTTCGCCTGGAAAAGAGAACTGTGCATCAGAGTTTTCCAATAATCTGGAATATCGTGCTCAAAACCATAACTAGGTGAAATCTTGCTTCGGCTTTCGAGCTATGGTGCTGAATACAAAACTAGGTAACATGCTCCTGTCAACATAGGCAGCTTGCTGCTGGCCCGACAAGAGGCAACATGGTCTCTAATGTTTCTAAGTAACAGTGCACGAGGAAACTTAGTCTTAAGTAACAGTGTGCAGGCAAACCTAGGTAACATGTTACTTAGAGAGCTGTGTATGTAACATGTACTGCTGTTGTCTAGTTCCACCCGTTGTGGTCGTTGACAAATCTGCACCCCGATCCGTGCTCGAATTCAAAAAGGCTAGTGGTGATTGGGAGTATGAAGTCCCGGGCACATGTCGTGACATGCTAAAACACCAGATTTTCATGCATGATGAGAAGAAGACTTTCCGAGAAGACTGATCCAGCCATGGCTGTTAAGGGTAGTGGTTCCCTGAAGAGAAAGGGAGCTCAGCTTGACCTCGACGGCGAACCGTTGACGGAAGCAGAGGCCGCCCCAGAACAGGAGCAGGAGGCACAGGAGAAGGAGGAGCAGAAGAGCCCCAAGCCAAAGAGCCCAGCCAAGCCCAAGAGCAAGAGCAAGCCGAGCAAGCCGCAGACCTCCCCCAAAGCAAAGGCGAAGGGAAAGGCCAAAGCAAAAGCAAAAGGCGAGAGCAAGCCCCCAGCAAAAACACCCAAGGCCAAGAGCACAGCCAAAGCTACCCCCCAGCCGAAGGCCAAGAAAACTAAGCCGGGGAAGCAGCTCAAGGAGGGGGACAACAACAACAAGAACGTGACCAGACAGGAAAGCTTCGCTGACAAGGCTTTGCAGTGGAAGCTTGCAGCCGAGGACAAAGCCGAGGCCCAGGAGAAGCCTAAGGAGGAGCCCGAGGCAGAGGAGCAGGACGGCGACGAGGAGGACGACCAGGGCGGCGAAAAGAGGGACCTCGCCAAGGCCAGGAAATTCAAGAGAATGTCCGATGCCGGTGCAATCCCGGAACACATTCAGGAGGTTCTGAGCAAAGCGAAGACCCGTGCTGCCAAGACGGAGCTGATCAACGAGCTGTTCGACAAGAACGACAAAGGCAAGCTGATCATGAAATCGGACAAGCCCGTGTTCGAGACCACGAAGCAGGCCAAGCATCAGAAGTTTGGTCGAGATGAAACCATGGGGGCACCAAAGGATGTGGTTTTGCACCGGGACTACCATGGCGATGAAAAGGCTTTGGATGCTTCCATTGCAAGGGGCACGGTGATGGTGTGGCTGCAGGATGGGGTAGAGTTCGCGGGCTATCGGCAAACCGTTGCCGGGATTGGCAAGACGGTGGAGGACAAGCACCAAGCGAAGAGTGGTGCCAAGGAGATCACCGACGAGACCTTTCAGGCCCTCGACAAGGCCTTCCGAGCCATGACCTTTTCGTTTGATCAAGATGACCAGCCCCGCCAGGCTATCGCAGCAGAGGCAGCAAGCTCGAAGGAGCCCCCCGTCCTCAAGCAGTTCACGGAGTCCCAGCAAGCTTTGCTGGAGGAGGCCAAAGGAGCGATGGAGCGGCTTCATAGTGCTGCTATGAGGATGATTTCAAAATGCTCGCAAGCGAAGGACAAGGAGAGCTTCAAGCCGCACATGCTTGCTATGAAATCATGGATGGACAGGGACGACCACCTGTTGCTATGGAAAGAGTTCCCAGACTCAGAGCGGCCCCTCACCGCTGCAACCTTCAAGGACTACATGTGTGAGCATTCCGAAACGGCGGTTTCCTTGAACGAGGAGCGCGAGAAATTCAAAGCCCTTTTGAAAGCAAGGAAGGAGCTGTGATTCCATCCCGAGTCTTGCTCATCATGTGCATTTTGATATGAAGAGAAACGTGCTAAGTAACATACTCGGTACTAGGTTTCATTCCGGTTATCAATTGTTTTCTAGCAACTAAGTAACAATGTTGTTGTTCAGCATTGGCACCCTGGCCATGAAGACATGTTGTCGGCGAGACACGTAGCCATGTCTGTAGTTTTGCTTCTGTTGCAGCAAATCCTTTGCTATAGATGCCACGGTTTTCGGGTTCACTAAGATGTTAATAACATAGAGGGTTTCACATTGGAGGTTCGGGGTGCCCGTTTGTGGATGTTCTAGAGGGGTATGGTTTATGACAGTTTATGATACCATTTTGGGATCGAAGGGTTTGCTCTGTGGCCCTGGCATTGGAGCTCTGCTGCGATAGTTTTCTTAGCATCCTCAGAAGCTGCCGGGCAGCCTGGGGTATAGAAGCCTCGAGTTCCGGGGGTGTGGTGTGTGCAACGTTTCATAGTGGCATAGCACGAGGCTTGTTATTTGCAGCTGATGTTCTCGCCCACAGGCCCTCTTGTCATATGAACAGCACAAACTGGAGTCCGAATTTCCGAGAACATCGTGTTGCGGGGGGTCCAAGTTTTGTGGGCTCTGTGAAACATGTGCCGCTTCACCTGGTTGCACCATTGGCAGCAAGATCCGAAAACAATGTATGCTGCTGGGTTGCTGCTCAGCAGTGTTATGTTGGTTGGGGTTTCTGAGCGCTCAGGGTTTCAGTGTGCATACATAAAAAATGTGGTTGAGGTTTTATTTGTGTTCCTAGAGTCAAAACCTCTGTCTATGCCCCCCCGGCCTGACAGTCCCAGCGAAACCCCGCTGGAGCCCAACACTTGATTCTAAGTAACATTGTGTCTGCATGCATAAAAATTGTTGTTGAGGTATGCTTCGTGCTCTTAGAGTCAAAACCTCTGTGTATGCCCCCGGCATGAAAGTCCCAATCAACATTTGCTGAAGCCCAACACTTTATTCTAAGTAACATTGTGTGTGCATGCATAAAAATTGTTGTTGAGGTATGCTTCGTGCTCGTAGAGTCAAAACCTGTGTGTATGCCCCCGGCATCAAAGTCCCAGTCAAAATTTGCTGAAGCCCAACACATAATTCTAAGTAACATTGTGAGCATGCATAAAAATTGTTGTTGAGGTATGCTTCGTGCTCTTAGAGTCAAAACCTCTGTGTATGCCCCCGGCATGAAAGTCCCAATCAACATTTGCTGAAGCCCAACACTTTATTCTAAGTAACATTGTGTGTGCATGCATAAAAATTGTTGTTGAGGTATGCTTCGTGCTCGTAGAGTCAAAACCTGTGTGTATGCCCCCGGCATCAAAGTCCCAGTCAAAATTTGCTGAAGCCCAACACATAATTCTAAGTAACATTGTGAGCATGCATAAAAATTGTTGTTGAGGTATGCTTCGTGTTCCTAAAGTGAAAACCTCTGTGTATGCCCCCGGCATGAAAGTCCCAGTCAAAATTTGTTGAAGCCCAACACATAATTCTAAGTAACATTGTGAGCATGCATAAAAATTGTTGTTGAGGTATGCTTCGTATTCCTAAAGTGAAAACCTCTGTGTATGCCCCCGGCATCAAAGTCCCAGTCAAACCCCGCTGAAGCCCAACACATAATCTAAGTAACATGCTGTGCATGCATAAAACTTGTTGTTGAGGTTTGCTTGGTGTTGCTACTCACAAAACCTTTTAGTATGCCCCCGGCATCAGAGTCCCACTCAAACCCAGCTGAAGGTCAACTCAGAATTCTAAGTAACATTGTGTGCATACATTCGGTTGAGGTTTGCTCGGTGGTCCTAGTCACACAACCTTTTAGTATGCCCCCCGCATCAAAGTCCCAGTCTAAGCCCGCTGAAGCCCAACACACAATTCTGTGTGGTGCCTCAGAAAATGACCCATCGAGTTGTGTGTTGATGTCGATAATCACAAAACCTTTTTGTATGCCGTCGTCGCAGCTTCGCTTGTGGCAAGAGAATAGAACACTGCTGTCCCAATGTTACTTAGATGGCACACATGATTAAATATGTGCTGACACATGTTACTTAAAGTTGATCTATTATGCAACACATGTCACAGGAAAGATCTAGTGTTTGGATTATGGTGCCATACAGCTACTTAGAGCACATGCTACCTAATTTTGATTGATGCCATACCGCATGTTGCCTAGATTTCTTCGATGTCACATGTTACCTAAAGCATATGTTACCTAGATTTCTTCGATGCCAGATGTTACCTAAAGCACATGTTACCTAGATTTCCTTGATACCACATGCTACCTAGAGCACATGTTACCTAGGGCAGGCCATGAAAACAACATGCCATTATATATTTCTAAGCCACACGAAGTCTCGGTAGAATCTATGCGGTGCCGGAATGGAAGAGGAGCCCCCTCCAAAGCGGTTGAGGCGAGGTGGAGTGCAGCAGAGGCTCCAAAGAGTTGAAGCCAGAAATGATGCAGCTCCTGTTGCGAGCAATCTGGCACATGAGCTGTTGGAGCGATGGTCGTGGGGCGAAGTGAGCCCTCAGGTGGTCCAAAAGCTGGCAGCTGCCTCCCAAAGGGACTTTCAAGCTGTCGGAGCGACGCCGCCCAGCGAAATCGCTGCTTTAGCTGGCTTGGGATCTGCTGGTCTGTATCCGAATAATATGCACAAGGAGATTCTGAAAATCGCAAACAAGAACAATGCTTTTTCGAAGCCCTTCGCTGTCAAAATGAACCTCAGGGATACTTATAACCTTTTGTTTTTGTAGTTTGCTGGGTATAGTATCTCTAAGCCCTGAGAAAGAAATCCAAATTATAATTCCTGCCAGGGTTTCCCTATCTTCCAGCCAGGAGCTTCAAGCCACCCTGGGACAAACTGCTTCAGACGATGCTTCTTCCACATGTGGTATTTTCTGATCTCTACCACTCTTACCCAGCCGCCTTTGCAAAGTTCATGATGCCTTCTGGAGGTATTTCGAAACTTAAGGAATTCTGGCGCCTTCAGAAGGCGGGTCACCCCGCTTGGCGAAACCACCCGATCGTCAGCAAGAGGTCCTTCGATGCCGAGCATACCCTGCCTTTACAGCTACACGGGGACGGCACCCCTGTGGTGGGGATAGGGAAAATCTGGAGCAGGCAGCTGACCTCCTACACGTGGAACAGCCTGCTGGCGGAGGGGTGGACAAAGGACAGTATGATGCCATCGTGGTTTTGCTTCGATGAGACCGAGGCTGGAAGAGAAACGACAGATGAATTTTTCCGAATCATCTGTTGGTCGTTTGCCTGCCTTGCCAGTGGAGTCTGGCCAGCAGCCAACCACTTGGGTGCAAAGCAACTGTGCAAGTCCACTCATTCAAGCTTTTGCTGTCCGTTTTGGTTTCTGTCTATACACATTATATAACGTGTATCCTAAGTCTTCAAGGATTGAGGGGTGAAGCTCTGTGATAAATCTTGTTTGCAGATAGAATTCGTGGAATCAATTTTGGTTGCATTCCCAAGTTGCAGACCCTACTACCCCAGAACATGTGAAGGCAAAATAGGGCCCTTACATAGTTTCATTGACTTTTCTTTTCGGAGGTCACTCCTATTCTTTTAAAGACAAACAACCAGCAACGACTGTCGCCAGGCAGTCCTAAAGTCCCAGAGAAAAAACCTTCGAGGTATCCCGCCGGTACCGTGGAAGCCCGTCGAGCCGGGACGCCGCTGGCGAATGGACTGCGAGGCATCATCTGGAGTTTGAATGGCGATGCCGAATATTTGGTGCAAAAGCTGCAGTTGCCCCATTACGGATCGAAATCATCCCCATGTGCCCTTTGCAGGTGCAGAGGCGACAATTCCGATTCGAGCTGGCATGATTGCCGAACAAGTGCTCGGTGGCTCACGTTGGGATGGACAAGGGAATCATGGTTGGCATACCCGGAGCGATCATCGAGTGCCATCTTCTCCAATGCCACTGGTCTCACCCCATTGAACGTGCACTACGATTACATGCACTGCAAGTATTTGGGGGCAGACCAGATCAGCTTCGGGTCGGTCCTTGATTTGTTGGTGAGTCACCTCATGGCAGACTCACCACTAACAAATCTGGGACAATGCTGGGACAAAATCGTTACCTCGTACAAGAGACTGGGAATCTCCGAGAGGTATAGAGGCTTCCGCAAGCTGACAATGTTCCAGAGGAAAAAAAAATGCCCCAAGCTGAAAGGCAGGGCGGGCCAGATTGCTGCTTTTGGCGAGCCCCTGTTGGAACTTTGGGAGGAGCACATGCATCCTGATCTTGCTGTGCACTGCAAGATCAGGACGTACTTGCGACTGAACATCGCCATGGAGAAGATCATGAAGGAGTGCCGAGCCGAGACTGCTTTCCCGGAGCCCCAGGCGACCAACTTCATCGAATATGCCTTCGCTATGTGCAATCTTCATATGGAGTTGGGGGCACACTTCGAGGCCGAAGGCCTCAAGCTTTTCAGCCCTTTACCCAAGCTGCATCTGCTTTTGCACACGGTTTTGCTTTGCCGCCACATCAACCCGAGACTCACTTGGTGCTACAAAGGCGAGGACCTTCAAAAGGTCAGCAGGAGTTTGGCCGCCAGCTGTGCCCGAGGACTCAGAGGACCGGCGGTGACGGTGAAAATGGTGAGCAAGCTCAGGGCGGCTTGGAACCTGAGGCTGAGCAAAGTCTCTGCAGACTGAGAAGCTCGGGGCGCACCTGAGACTGAGCAGAGACCGAGTGTGAAAAAAATCTGCTGCTGCCGCCGCCAGTTCAGTTCAGGCAAGAAGGGAAGCAGCTGTCCCAGCACCATGAAACATGATCGCTACGTAACATTCTTTAAGTAACATGTGTGCTCTATAAGTAACATGTTCTGGTCTGACGACCAAGGAAAAAAGCTGTCTAAGTAGCATGTGGAACATGATCCCTAGGTAACATTCTCTAAGTAACATGTGCTCGTTTGGAAAAACAAGTTTGGCCTGCTCCTGCTTTTTCCCAAGCTTTTCAAGTTTTCCGCAACAAAATTTCAATGCCATCTGACAAATAACCTTCGGTTATTTTGGTAAATAGACTCGAATTTGCTAGGTTATTTAATCAAATAGACTATATCCTATTTTCTAAATAAACTATTTTCAAGGTTATTCAAAATAGGATAATAGTCAAAAGATAACCTACAAACCCCAAATAGGATAATAGTTAGGAAATAACCTAACCGAATCTAAGAGGTGCCCGGGGATCACGCCACACAGCGCTTCTGATTCAATATTACGAAGCAAATCAAGGTCCACTCCTGTAGCTTCCGAAGCGTCCAGGAGGAGCACACCGGTGCAATCATGGGCAGCGCTGGTCAGGATTGGAACAGGTTGGTGATCAATGCCCACCCAAAATCGGGTTCCAACAGAAAGTCCGGAGCCTTGACCGGAGAGGGCTTCTCGAGACGCTTGCGGCGCACTGCCTTTTGGAGACGCTGAGCTGCACGTTCGGCCCGGTTATCTCCAGCAGGTAGCTGGACGCCAACGGTGGATGCTACCACAACTTGGGAGAAACAAACATCTCCCCGCACGTTGCCCATGGGTCCGAGGTTTCAGTTCAGGGTACCACTTGCTGCGCCTTCTCCATGTACCAGGCTGATTTCACTTGGAAGTCACCAAAGCTCCCGTTCGGCCAATGAGGCCTTCCAGTCCCGTGGCATGCAGCAGGCCATCCACAGCCCTTGGGGCCGCGTCTTTAAAGCTGCTGGACGACCCAGCCAGCTGCACTTGTGTGATCAGTGTTCCTTCTTTGCAAAGGTCCCTGACCCGTTGCTCAAGAGTCTCATGCAGCAGAGTGGGTTTAACAATGTCTTCGTCGTCCCGCGCACATGGGACCGTCAGCTTCTTCCTGGTTGGGCTGTGGTTTGGGTCCCGGGTAATAGAAGTGATGTAGAGAAGCAAATCAGCCTGATTGCTGAGCAGCATGGTCTCGTGCGAGCTCGGAACCGTTTTGGAGTTCGGGTCCCCGCTGCAGCAACTGCGCCCGGGACAGGATGTCCCAGTGAATGTTCAGGTGAAGGTCCTGTACAAAGCCGGCCCATTTCCTGCTAGTGCTGCGGCTGCGGACATTGCTGAATGGGCACGGCAGGTTCCATGGAAAGTGCGTGTCATGAAAACCTTGGGCCCAGAGTTCTGGCTGTTGGGAGCCGAGGCCATGCCACCTGCACACACAGCTCACTTCTTTCAGACTCCTATCTTGATTACAGAGTTCTCGAGCCGCGCAGCGCAACAGCCAGTGATCCAGGCTGGTGGCCCCCTCCCTCGTCCTTCCTTTTCTGCTGATGACGGAGCGCCGCCCGATCCGTGGCAAGAGCAGGATCCGTGGCCAGCAAAGGCTGGTGAGACTGGCGGGTCCCGCCGCCCCACCGTGCCTAAACCCGTCGATGATCAGCTACATCTTCGTGTGCATACTACTGAGTCCCGCCTTGCGGAACTAGAGCAGAATGTGCAATTCCTGAAAGAAGCCCAGGCAAATGCTGATCAGGAGCGCCTCCAGGACCGCCAACAAGCCGCTCAGGATGTCCAAACTGTCCGCTCTGAACTACAGTCCTTAGGGACCAGTCTGCAACAGCAGTTCCAGCTGAATCTAGACGGACTTCGTCAGGCCCAGCTCCAACAGGAGCAGCAAATGTCAGCCGGAATGGCTGAGCTGAAAAACCTCCTGCTTGCCTGTAACGACAGCAACAAACAGCACAGGATGGACCACGATTTGTGACAGACGCAGAGGCCCTCGGGCCCCGAGCAGTCCAGTGCCTCGACACTGCGTGGAGTTCAAGGCCAGACGGCTGCTAGTTTTTTTGCATCGGGTTTTTTGGGGTTCATCTTCTGGATGTCCGGCTCTTCATGGGGCGTTGCCTGTTCCCTGCCGGGGTGGCTACTTTGCCAGCATGGATGCAGGCCAATCTTTCCTTACGGCTTCATGTGATCATGTGCCACTGCCGACTGCGGCTCCCCTTGTTCCCAGCGCAATGCCGCTCATGCACCTCCCTTTCTCAGGGCACCGGTCCTAGACCTAGACGATCACCGTCTCTTTAAGACGGCTCTGAAGCACAGAATTCGTTTTTCATGGTTGACCAATACTGCCACTACTGTTGCTGCCGTGGATCCCTCTTCAGTGCGTCCCCTGCCTCGCTTGGAGATGGACATCGCTTATCGCAAAACCAGACCATGCTTATCAAGTGCCTCTCCTGAGTGCCAGCCTTCCTGAGTTCTATGCGCTTGGTTTGCGCGGGTGTCCCCGGGAATGGTTTTTGGAGGGCAGAAGAGGATGCTGGGGACACCTCGCCCGAAGCCCCCTTAATTTCCGGCTTTCCAGTGACCACGAACTGTCGGCCGAGGCCCGCAAATCCTGGACCGCAACGTTCCATTTGTTCTTTCTTCGGACGCCCTGATGCGCTCGCCGCCCCTTCCACTGCTTGCCGCAAGGAGACTGGTCCGGTGTGCACTTTTGCCGTCCTCAATCCGACTAGTGTGCTCCACAAAACTTACCGCTTTTCAAGAGACTGCGGCAGACGTTTTGCTGATGGCTGAAACTTCTGCTGTCAGCAGAGTCCAGTCTATGATGACGGTGGCCATGCGTGGCATTGGCTTCAAATGCTTGTGGGGCAGACCTGCCCCGTGCCACCACCGTGATAGTTGCCCCACCGGCACCTTGAGGGGCTGGCTGCAGGCGTTGCCATCGCTTCTCGTGTCCCGGCGCATGCGGCCTTACCTGCCATGGCCCCAGCCGCACTGGAAACGTGCAGGTTGGTAGATGGGTTCGTTAGGCTAGGTGCCCTTGAGGTGCGGGTCATTGTGATTTATGGTGAGTTGCCAGCGGGCCAGGCTTTTGAAGGGTTAGGGTACCAAGAAGTTTTTCAGTTACATAAGCGCCGCACGGGCACTCTGTTGCCGCCTACTTGTAAGGGCAGCACGCGGCATGACACGGCGTTGCTGCATCCTGCCCTGCTTGAATTGTGGACATCGGCATGGGTTTTAGATGATGCGCAGCTGTTCGATGCGCACGCTCCTGCGTGCTTTGGTTTGAGGTCTTGTGAAAACTCCTTGTGTCGGCAGGTGTGGGATTTGCCCCGCCCGTGGGCGGACCTCAAACCCAGTGCGAGTCACTTTCAGAAAGAGTTCCTGCACTCTGTTCCCCAGCTAAAGCGCCAAGCCTCTGCTTGTACATCCGCTGACGCGGTTGGCGCAATGCTTCTGAGCTTCTCGGAGTCAGCTGAGTGTGCAGTGTCCAAAGCACTTGCCACCGAGCATGTCACTGACCCACTCCGTCAGCCTCACACCAGCCTCCCGCGACGGTATCGCGGCCGATGCAAGGACCGACCTCTCTTGAGACGCCCGTTGCCTGCAGTTGTCAGACCGGCTTGGCACGGGGCGTATACGCCCGATGTGGAGGTCACTTCAGTGTTAGGCCACCTTAAGGTCCGCCAGGTCCGAAGGGTGCAAACGCTCCTTGCTGGTCTTCGTAAGCTGCACTCCCTGGGCCCGCGTTTCAACCCAGGTCGGCTGAGCCAGCTGCAAAACGAGTGGCATGCAGTCTGCAAAGCCAAAGGCTACCCCCCCACTTTCCCGCGGTGGGCGCTCTCCGTCGCTGCCTTCCATCACTTTCCTGTGTCTCTGCCTGAGATACAGTGGCTTGAAGATGTGTTGACGTACTTGCGCTTCGATGCAGACGGCCTTGCTCGCCAACAAGCACGCCTCCGCAAAGACAAATTCTTGTACCATGTGAGAATTGATGGCCTGCAAACCTCCAGCAAGGGTGGGTTCCGACAGATGCGAGCGCCGGCCCATCCCCCTTTCACTGAGGTGCCCTGTGAAGTTGATGCCCAGGTCCATCAAGTCCTGGTTGACTCCGACCAGAGCGCCACCTACTCGCTAGCGGCCCATACCAATCTCCAATGTCCGGGTCCGGCTTGGATGGATTCATCACCTTGCCAAATACGTTGCCTCAACGTGGCCGCTTGAAACAGAAATTCGTCGCGTGCAGCCCCCCTGAGCTACACCGAGCATTTGACTGTTTCTGGAGCAGCATTTGGCAAGGGGATTCGGCGGAGGAAGGCCGCTCGGTGTCTGCTTGGACGGAGTTCTGTGAGGTGTTGGAGACCAACGGCATCCCGCGGCATCATATCACAGTCCGCTCTTTTGCACCTCTGGGCAGCGGCTGGCAAACGCATGCCGGCTCGCAAAACTACCGGAATCTGCGGATGGGCTCCTTCAGACCTGAAGCTCCTCTCCTTGGAGGCCATCGAAATTCTGTGCTTGTTTTTCGAGCGGGCGGTCAAGAATGGCCTGCCTGGCCACCTCTTGCGTGCCAGAGTCGGGGTCCTTGCCAAGACTGCCTGTCCTGAGCCCATCAAGCAAAGTCGGCCGATTACTATTTTCTCGACACTTTACCGTCTGTGGGGCTCGGTCTTGACTCTCGCCAGGTGTTGAGCCAATGGAAGACTTTTTTCCCGGAGACGGTTGCAGGTTCGATGCCCCAACGATCTTGTCGGGACCTCTTGCGGGGTACACGTCGTCTGGGTGCCTCGGTTGATTTAGTGACGTGCTTCAATCAGTTGCCGTGGCAGCCTGCCTTGGCTATGGCCGAGCATCTAAGGATTGACCGCGAGACCCTCGAGTTCTGGTTGGATTGTCAAATCAAGCTCCGCAGACACAGTTCCTTCATAGGCGACTTAGGTGATGGCCTCTCTGCGACAAATGGCGCCCCGGAGGGTGATCCATTCAGTGTCGCCCTTATGGCCATAACTTATGGCCACCTTCTGCTTCTTCGTGGTCAACCTTTGTGACGCGCCGGGTTTGGTGTGCGAAACATGTGTTGACAACTGGGCGTGGTCTGCTGAAGACAGTGCCCCACTGTGCTCCGGCCTCCCCACTTTCAACTTCCTAGATTGCCTGAAAGTCCCGGTTGACTGGGCTAAATCCTACTGTTGGGCAACTTGCCGGAGTGACCGCCTTTGGTGGAAAGGAGCAGGGCAAGAGGTCTTTCCCACGGATGTCTCCGTGACGTGCGTCACTGAAGCAAGGGACCTTGGCGTGGCCTACTGCTACGACCGCGTGCCTCAGGCTGTTTTCCGGGATCGGAGAGTTGAAGATGCTCTGGAACGCCTAGACAGGCTCCGCCACCAACCTCGCCCTGTTTGAGAGCGTGCATCCCTGGTGCAACGGGGAGTGTGGCCGTCAGTCTTCTACGGCTGTGAGAGCCATACGGCTCCATTGAATCTGTTGACTTCTCTGAGAGGTCGGGCTGCACGCGCGGTGATCGGGCAGTACAAGGTACTGTCGCCTCACTTGGCGCTGGGCGCGCTCACTGATACGGTACAGGAACCTCAGCAGTGCATCGCTGACCGTCAGCTCCTTGCACTGCGGCGGGCTTGCCAAATTGATGTTGAAACTGCATTCTCAGTCGTCCAAGTTGCCCGCAGAAGTTACGGCCCGGCTACTGCCCTTCGTATTACACTGCAGAGACTTGAGCTCTCGCTCAATGATGAAGGGTGTGTTCAGGGACCTGACAATTCACGAATTTGGCTCCATGTCTGCCGAAAGGCTGAGGTCAAGGCGCTTGTGCAACGGGCTTGGGCACGAAAGCTAGGTTTCGGAGGCGGTTGCCCATCGTAATGGCCTCACTGGTGTGCCGCCCCCGCTTCCGTCGACCACCGGAAAAATCTTGGCGCGGTTCTGCCCTTCCGAACAGGCATTGCTTGCACGCCACGTTGCAGGTGGTTTTAGTTCGGCTTCTGCAAAGGCTTTATGGGCCGAGGACGCTGACTCGCAGTGTGCATTGCGCGGTGCTCGACAAACCAAGTACCATAAGATAACGCAGTGCCCTGCACTCCGACATGTGCTTCAACCTGTTGAGCCCCTGGTGCAGTTTGCAGTTGAGAGGTGGCCCCACTGGGTCCATGGGCCTTTCGCGACCGAGCCCCCTGACTTGGAGGTGAACCGCTTGATATTCCAGTCCCGACAGCTGCCACAGCCCCTCCCATTGCCGCCTGAAGCCGAAGTCCCGGGGCCCCGTGGATTCCTGAGAATGTTTACCGACGGAAGTTGCAGTCATCCCACGATGCCTCTGGCCTCCAGGGCTGGTTTCGCCGTTGTGGTTGACATGAGTGCCTCAGACACAGAGATACCGGTTCATCTTGGCCGCTGGCGCGAAGATGGTACTTTGCCCACGTGCTTCAGAGTTCATGTCCTTGGCCTTGTCCCGGGCGAACAGAGCATCCACCGAGCAGAGATTTGTGCCATTATTCAAGCTTGTCGATTGGCCAAGATGCACGAGTGCAAAGCTGAAATCTGGACAGATAGCAAGGTTGCCATCGAGGAATGGGACCGTGCTCGAGACGGACGCGCTGCGCTCTGGCCCGACCTGGCACACGAAATCGGCAAGGTGCAGTCCGGTGATATCTGTTTACGCAAAGTCGCCGCTCATGAAGATCTGCGGAAACTTTGGGGGATGCAGCAGTGATATTGTGCCGGGAATGCCCTGGCTGATTCTGCCGCCAAGTCTACGTTACTCAATGATTTCGAGCTTGTGAGAACGTCTTCTGAACATACCGCAGCTTACCTGCGCGACCAGGCGGACGCGCTCCTCGTTTTCTGGCGCTACCTTTGCCGCTTGTCCAAAGAAGAAAATTTGCTGCTCCAGCGAATCGAGACTGGCACAGAAGAGACGTTACCTGGTCAGGATGCGGCGCCCACTACAGGCCTGACTTTGAATCAAGATGAGAAGGTTGCGAGGTGGTTGAAGCAGTGTGCCACTGGTGGGACGAGTTGGAATCTTCCCATTCCACCGCGAGAAGTGTTGCTTGCGTGCTCATGGCCACCTTGGTTCGCGATGCCACTGTGGCACTGGGCACGCAGCCTTCGCTGGTGTGAGGATGCTACTCTAGGCAGGGCCAAGACTGGTACTAGTTACTTGGAGCTCCTTGTGAGCTTTATTACCTGTACAGGTGTTTGCCCACCAACTGGACTAGAAGATGCCGTGCAACATCACAGCTGCCCTCGGTCTTTCCTCAATCCGGCGAACTTGCGGCAGCTGACTCAATGCTTAGTTGCCGCGATCCGCCAATTGGAAAGACTGAGTAGGAGGACTATGTGGCCTCCGATGCGTACGAAATGCTTCAGCCTGCGAGCCTTGGGCGAGCAGAGTGCAAACCATGGTGTTCGTATGAACTTGTGCTTCCCACAAGCGGAGGTCACTGCAGGATTGTTGGCACAAGTGTTGAAGGCACAAAGTACGTCCCCTGCAACGGTATGTGCAGTCTTATGTCGGCCCCATTTTCTTTTCAGCTGATGTCCAGAATACCTGGCATTGCTTCTCCCAGGCCGAACGGGGTCGCCTGGCAAAGTCGCTGCGCAAGACGCGCTGACGGATCGCCCTGCCGCGGATTCGAGGGGCGGAGTCGCTTCAGCAGGCCCGCCTCTCCCCTCTCCACCCAGTGAAAGGTTCAGGCTTTTGTGCCCTATGGGCCAAAATGGATTGGTCTACTGGTTTAACTGGTTAACGGCTAAATGGTTTAATGGTGGGTCTAAGGACTGCCTACTACGCAGCAGTCCTGGTTATAACCAGAGACACAGGTTAGAACCAGGGCACAGAATACGTTGATAGTTTGAAGACTCCCACCTTGCCTGGCCTTATGGTCCAAATGGAATCGGCTTCTCGGTTTTTAATGGTTTAGGTCTTCCGAGCCGTATAGGCCAAGAAGGTTGGTTTAATGGTTTAAGTCTCCCCCAAACCCTAGCGCCAAACCCTAAGCAGTAAATACCAAACCCAAGACTTTAATGGCGAAATGATGAATTGGTGAGGGTGGTTTGGGCACCAGTCAAATGCTTAAAACTGTCTGTTGGTTTATTGGTTGTGGGCCCTATCCATTATATTGGCAAACTGTATCGAAACGCCGGAGGGTTTATAAACCAGGATTGTGGTTTGTCAACTTGGGGGTGCCTTCGCTGTCCCATTACACAATGAACCTTACGAAACAAATGTGTTTCATCGCTAGTTTGAGCGTTTCGGTGTTTCAGGAGGAATCCAACCGCAATGAAGTTAAGCAAGGACTATGCTACCCACCCAGGAAATAAAATGCTGAACATGACGTGGCTTCTATCGGGAATACAGTAGGTCAGTAAGTGTTGTCAACATTGGAATAGCAAGGTACACAGAAAGTTGATATACGACTAATAAGACTTCATTTTAAGTAGCGACAGTATTTGGCAGTTTACAGCATGGTCAGGGTTCATCATTTGGTACATAGACGAGCCGGTTGTAACGTTATGTTCAAACATCATTCCATTGAAGCAGGATTTCGATGCGGCAAGACTGATAAGAATATGTGTGATGAGCGACACAAACTTTGCGGCATACAAACTGCTAGGTTTCCTCGCTTGGTACGTAGAAAACTCCTAGCAACACACTATTTCCAATTACATGGGGATGAACTCTCTTTCGAGGAGTGATTCGGTGTGTTTTGCCACTTTTTCTAACACGAGGAATCACGTTCTGGACTCGGACAATGGCTTCTAATCGGGCTCCAGTCCAGTAGATGTTCACAGAAACACTGTACAAGATGGACGAGGCCTTATGGCTCTCAGTCGGCTTTATGTGATGGTTAAAGTATGCTGATACAACAAGCAAATGTTTCATCACTCCTACATAGAAACAGTGCCAAGCCTAAGAAGCGGCGCTTCATGTTGTCCCGCAGGGCAACACTTGTAGTATGCAAGCTTTTTAATTTTGATTTGGGGCCGTCATCATACACAGTTTAGGAATGCAACACCCAAATCTACCGGTATACCAGCTCTTACAAGAAATCACATAGGGGCACAGGGGTATGTTAGTGAAGCTATATGAAGCCAAAGCTCCGTACAGTAGCAATGCTTCCAGAAATAGAGACTCTAATGGGATTGCGGCAATGACAATACAAATATGGACAAAGTTTCAAATCTAGTTCGTCATAAGGCATGACTGAATTAGACTAATGACGGAAGCACATTTGTTGGAAAATCGGGGTTTCAAGACAGTTACACAAAGATGACATAGGAAATGTATCCACGGCTTCAAGTCAAGGATTTTTGCACAGTTTAACAGGGCTTCGACGAGGTTGTTGTAGATTTCATAACGTTGTGCGGGTTTCAGCTGAAAGATAGGTGCCAATACGCAAGATCTGCAACTTCCTGGGTTAGCGTCCAAACTAGTTTTGCAGAGGTGGCGAGGTGAGGAACGCAACGAAATCGTGGCACTTGTAGGGGGTTGGTTCGTACTGGAACGAACAGTGTGAGAAACATCCATAGTCATCCAGAAAGACTGAAACGCCGCGTATTTTATGTTGGCTTCGAGTTGGGCTCAAAGACATGTAAATTCGTGGTTGCTTATATGCCTTGCTCCAGATTTAAAGACCAGGAAATCAAGGGTTTAAATTTTCGGTGGGTTTCGAAACCAGTTGCTGGTTCCACAATTGTACAGCGGTGCAGAAATGAGGGGGCAGGGGTGCATACTACGCAGCCCATATATGTATATGTATATATATATATATATACAAAAACACATATACATACGTATCTTCATGTTCACCTCCCCACTTCTTGTCAACTGTTCGTGTACAGTCCTATGTCTCCGACTGCTTTCTCCGAAGTCCATAAACCATCGGTATTTGCGAGGTCTTCTCCACTTCACATATACTGACCTTTGCCTATTGTGCTCTTTTCTGGTATATGTAGACCACCCAAAACCCAAACCAGAATCTGGTTCTGCGTCCGCGCTGAAACACTTGAGCCCTTCTCAGTGAAGAAAGACAAAGGAAAGCGCAGTTGTTTTTGCTCAGTTTGTGTGATTTTCTGCCATTAAAAACCCTGTGTCATCACAATGGCTGGAACTCAACGAGCCCTTACAATCTGCCAACACCACAGACTTGAATCTGAATGTTTCGGAGAAGAAAGTGGTCTCCCTCCACCAAATTCAAAATACATTTGGTGGTAGGTCGAGGTTCTTACGCTTTTTAACTCGAAAAACAGAATGACAAGTCAAATTTTCGTGTGCTAGCAGCAAGAACAAACGCTAAGACCAGGTACAGATCCCCCGCCTTCTTCTCCTCTTAGAAGTATGGAAATCCACCTTTATACCTTGTACGGCTTCGTGGGAATAGACAAACATTTATCTGGAAAGCATTCGTTGTTCCTCTCCTGCTTATGCTAGACACATTTGCTGTTTTCGCTTACAAAGATGAAAGACGATCCCTTCAGAACTTCATCGAGCTCCATTGCACCGTACTACTTGCACACATAACTAACATCCTGCCATCCTTCAACACATCATGAAACAGCTACAAAACTCTCCTCTCCTCATAGCCTCAGAGCAATGGTGGAACACATCTACTTCTCATTATAATATTGCTTTTAGGACAGCAAAAAAACACTTCACTTGCATCTCAGGAAAGGCTGATCTCAACTAGAGTCATGATTCTGCTCGATGAAAGAAGAATTAGAACTGAATCAATTGAAGCTCATTTGCTGGGTTCCCCAGTGTCCCCTTAATAATGAGGTTACCCTTTATTCCGCGTATCCAGTTTTAACAATGGAACCCTAAAATTAACAAGGCAAAGGGGTATTAGTGGGGAACTCATTTTCTGTAATACACAAGAAACAGTCATTTATCTTGCAATATGAAATTGCGGAGCTTATTAGCTTCTTTAGCTTTGAATATGAAATACAAGAAACTGTTTTTCTACAGCGGGCAAGGTTCTAAACTGTTAGTAATGTCTAACCTCAGTGAAAAAACCGAGAACTCGACAATATCTAAGCATGATGTCTGGTTCTATAGACATTTGCGCTTGCATAGGGCGTTCTATAGAGTATCCACAACCACAAGTAGGTTTCAATAGTATCAGAGTGCAGCTGTTCTTCTATTTCGATCTTGTTTGAGCAAAGCTGTTCTTAGCTACAGTTATGATGTTGCTCGATGAAAGAAGCGTTAGTAACGCTGGTAGCTGAAGCACGTGCAGGTTCACTTACTTAGGCAATACAACCAGAAAGAGCCATTTACCTTGTAATCTGAAATAGCGGGGGTTATAAACTTATCTGCTGGCTAGATCCGATGTCTCTCAAGATTGAGAAAAACATCGAGAGCCACGTCCCCACCACGTTCTACAGCATCCACAAACACAAACAGGTTGGAATAGCACATGGTACACTGTTCCTCTATTACCTGTTGCATTTCAGGCTTCAGGAATCTTGGGGAAAGTCGATCCCTGTCGATGTTTTCGCATTCCAGGCCGCTAAAATGCTGCCATGCTCAAGTTTCCCCAAAATTCTAAAGCCTGAAATGCGAAAACACTGGCAGGAATCACCTCTCCCCATCTATGGGGAATGCGGGGGCCATGGTTGCTCAGATTTTGGGCATTTTGGGGAAATGGGGAAATGGGGAGATTTGATCCCTGTCGAGGTGTTCGCATCCGAGGTTGCTAAAATGCTGCCAGGCTCAAATTTCCCCAACATTTCTAGAGCCTGAAGTGCGAAAATACTGGCAAGGATCAATTTCACCCCAACAATCCTAAATTCCTGCTATCTATGGGGCGTGCGGGGGCCATAGTTGCTCAGATTTTGGGCATTTGGGGAAATATGATCCCTGCCAATGTTGTCGCGTTTCAGGCTTCAGGATTTTTGGGGAAATTTGATCCCTGTCGATGTTTTCGCATCGGAGGTTGCCCGCCTCCCATGATCCACTGCTTACGAAAAGCAGGCTCGGCTCGATTATGGGGCAGCGGGGTGAGAATATATATACATATAGATATATATATATATATATATATATATAAATAATATGGTACCCTTCCCCCCGTTACCCATGTTGTGTCCTGTTCGAACCAGCTGAATTTGACCCTAATATGTGTTCCTGTTCCTTGGTCGTTGCGTTTTGGGGAAAGCCACTTTTTGTTTACTATGCTTCGGGCTCGCGGGGCTTCTAAGTTTAGGGTTCACTGCGTTTTGGCTCCCGAAGCTTTTCCAAATTTCATGGAAGCTGTTGAACATGTTGGTAAAACCAACTTTTGCATCTTTTTGCATGATTTGCTTGTGGGGAATCACGGAAACTGTTGATTTTGCCAATAAATTTCCCTGATTCCCGAGGGTTTCTCACAATTCATGGAAATTGATGGAAATGTGGGTAAAACCAAAATTCACCATGATTTGCCTGTGCGTTCTGCGCGGACTCATGGAAATTGTTGGCTTTACCAACATTTCCAACAATTTCCATGATTCCCGAAACTATGGCTCCGGCTTCCGAGGTTTCTCCAATTTCATGGAAATGGGAAAACATGTTGGTTTCGCCAACATTGTCATACATTGTCCACAGGTACATACTTCCAAATAGTGTTATAGACATTTTACCGACATTTACGGTTGAGCAGATCTTACGCACTCATGTGATGTGTTTTGCAAACAGGGCCGGGAAGGTCCCGGAAGGTATTTGCATCCTTGATTAAACATGCTAGTTTGTCCAACACAAAACTGGGTAACAATTTTTGCTTGAAGACGTTACTGTGGCAACGCCAGTTCAGTGGTTTTCCCTGTTATCACGCACAAAGCTATACTTCATGTCTACGATTCAAAACTTTACTATGGGAAACCTGTTCCTGTACTGACGTGCTTTTGCTGGTTTGATCACACGCTTGACAAGATAAATGTATAAAGAACTTTCTTATGTTTCTTGGTGTTTACATGGGGGGCTTTAGTCGTTCTGTGCATGCATTTTTTGGTAGCGCTTTCCCGTGCTTGCCTTTAAGAACGCTCCGTAGCCTTGTTCACGCGCGCGCGGAAGGACAGAGATGCGGTTTGTATTGTACATACCACGAAAAACACAATAATTATATTGATTTGCCTGCGTGTGAAAATCACACGATTCTGCGCGTAAACGCGTTAAAACTCGAGCTTTGGCCCCGGAACAGCTGCCAACAAGAGTGTTTTGAAGCTATGAAGAAGGCAACATACTGAATTTTGTGTGGTCTGCTCATAGACTGAACTCCTTGAGAAAGTGTCAATCACTCGAGGAATTTGCGCGCTCGACGACGGTAGAACAACAAGAAATCAACGGAATTGCAAAAGGGCTGAATTTTGGAGGAGCATTTTTGCCTTGTAAAAGCCAGGACGCGGAGGCCCTTGAGCACATGATGAGGTCACATGTGTGCAGTGAACCCTCAAAAACCCGAGGAATTTGCTATTTTTGCATGATTTGAAGTGCACGCAGCAGGCACACGAGTGGAAGTTTTGACTCAGATACGCGGACGCAATTTCAATAATTGTAGCCGTTTCTTGATTTGAAGTTTTTGTGATATCTTGGAAAATAGTGGCAGGCGTGGCATTTGGTGACTTGAACGTGGTTCGATCATTTTTGTTGTTTTGTTTTTTGTTTTTTTGTTATGGTTTTCCGTTTGTGGAAACTGTTTAACCGCATGACAGCAGTGGGACGCGTTTTAAGGAAGCTTTTGACCGCGTGACAACAGTGGGACGCGTTTTGTGGAAACTTTTGACCGCGTGACAGCAGTGGGACGGGACGCGCTTTGTGGAAACATTAACCACCCTAAACCCCACACGCTTACAAACCCTAAACCTTAGCCAGGTCCCATGTGTAGCCTTATAAGCCCCTTTCAAGTCCCAACGAAGCACTCACAAGGCCTCTTGTGGGGCTGAGGTTTATCCTTGCAATCCGCCCTAAACCCCTCTCCAGTCCCTACCAAAGCCCCATAATCTGCAACTCCCTGAACCGAAACCCCAACCTTGAGCTCACCTAAACCCCTAAGCCCCAACCCTAAAGCCCTAATACACCCCTACACCCTAAACCCCTAAACCCTAAATCCCTAAAGCC
Organism: Symbiodinium sp. CCMP2592; assembly: GCA_905221615.1. Lineage (NCBI taxonomy): Eukaryota > Dinophyceae > Suessiales > Symbiodiniaceae > Symbiodinium > Symbiodinium sp. CCMP2592. Next base: position 69,409 of record CAJNDT010003557.1, read on the forward strand.
TAAACCCTAAAAGCCTGAAACCCTACACACCTACACCCTAAACCCCTAAACCCTAAACCCGAGTTTGGCTGTAGCAGCAGTAGCAGTAGTAGCAGTAGCAGTATCAATAGCAGTAGCAGCAGCAGAAGCAAGAGGAGCACGAGCAGTAAGCGTAGTAATCCTGTAAGCGTAATCCGATGTAGTGCTAGTAGTCGTGGCAGTAGCAGCTGTAGCAGCAGCAGAAGCAACACAAACAAAAGTACTAGTAGTAGTAGTAGTAGTAGTAGTAGTAGTAGTAGTAGTGGTAGTAGTAGTCGTCGTAGTGGTAGAAGTAATGGGAGTAGTGAAGTTGTAGCAGGCGACCTGACCCCTTCCCCCCACCCCCCCACCCCAACCCCGCGAAGTCGCAAAACCCTGCGTGCCGGCAAATCCGAAGGCCCAAAACGCAAAACCCTGTAAAAAGCGAGGTGAAAGGCTTCTAAAACATCGTCCAAAGTGCGCGTGAAGAGGGCTACGGAAGGTTTAAGCAGAAGACGATCACCGCACCATCATTCTGACATGCATCATCGTCAAATGGTCATAATTTGGCAGGTGCAAAATCCCGGCGACAAATCTAGTCCGACGAACATGAAACCTGTCGAACTCAACTGACCTGAACCAGAAAAACTAGCAAACTCGATTAATAAACAACCTCATGCAACCCAGAGTGTAATACGCAGCCACGGCATATTGGATTATGTTTGACTTGGAACACAAACATCTCAGCAGGCTAAAACAAGCAAATGTGTCACTAGATTGACAATCATTTTACCAGCGGGTTTTGCAAGCACAAGTGTGAATGTTCAAGTGGTGCTTATCGAAATGTATAGACACTGGGTTCAGCAAGTATTACATTTACTTTTTAATGCTAGGTTATTCTTCACAAAATTCTTGAACAGTGTACGGCAGTAATTGGTGCTGTAGAACTTGATTCAGACATGATAAAAAACGAGGATGTACATAGTGCTAATTGGGTTGGTATTTATGAGATATCATAACCACATTAAGAGGAACTGCTCATGGTAAAAATAGGTGATAACAACACTGCTAGATGTAATACTATATCCACACTTGATGTGTTGAACTCGACCAAGAAGAACAGATTATGCAGCAGTTACAAAATGGGTGGAAAAAGAAACGGAAATCGGACTTCTAAGGCCATGAAGATTGTTCTTTCAGAAATATTGAAGAAACCTGCACGTGTCATAGTGTGTCACGAATGACTACTAGTGCCGATATTTACCGCTAATTTGATAGATACACATGAGTCATCGTGCAGTGGTGTCAAAACTAAAAACTTGGTATCCCCCAAGTTATCTACAAGTTTGGGTGGACATACTGCGTACCTTGCCCCTGACCACTCCCTCCTCACATATTTACCAGTTTAAGAGACTACTCTGCATGTGCGTATGGGTATACTCTGAACCCTAGTATGTGTTCGTGTTTACGGCAACGGAGCAGTCCCGATGCATCCCGAGTGTTGAAATTCAATCCACGTGTGAAGCCTGTTGAGTTCAATAGGCCTATTGAATTCAATAGGGCTGGCAGATTCTAGAATGAACATGCAAGATGCCCTGGGAAAGCTTTTTCTGTGACATCTTGAATCTTGGTTCTTGAATCCGACGCCCCTATTGAATTCAACAGGTCTATTGAATTCAACAGGGGTTAATAGGCCTCACCGATGGATTGAGCTTCAAGACACGGGATGCATCGGGACTGCTCATTGCCCGAAACACGTGCGCAAGCATGTACTCTAGTATCTGTTGTATTCTTGTATAGTTCGGCAGTAAGGTTCCTCAAAAATAGGATGCCCACGTCAGGCTTTAAGGCATCAAAAATCAGCACCACTGGAATGTGCCAATATTTTGTGGGCAATGCGCACTACATGGTCACATACGAGAGAAGCAGACAAACCCCAGTGCAACGTGTTGGATGACGGTAATATCTTTCTGGCGAAGGGAAATGCAGGGCCTCTGCGCCTAACACACACACACACACACATATATATATATATATATATATATATATATTATATATACACATGTATATACAGTCATTTCTCAACCATGAAGTAACGGCCACAGCAAAAACAACATCAAGACTGCAACAATATTGCATAGTTGACTACATATACACAAGCATGACTTTCTGCGTGCCATACCGTGTCGCCACTTACACAGACCAATGCTGACCCGATGCTCAGATGCATAGACACGAATACAGGCACATTCCAGACAGCACTGAATGTACCCGTGGAGTCTAAACACCTTCTAATTAAAGAAAATGTCTGGAACCAAATGCTTTTATAAATCTGCCTACGTTTCTAATGTTAGTATTGATATGTTTGCCTAGTTTGCATAAAATGCTACCTAGATATCTACACATAATAGTTTCTGTGTGCGTGTCGGACGTGAAACCTGGTGACATAACATTTGGGAGGTTAGGACAACTAAGATAATACAAAACACAAAAAAAAACAAGGAGCTGCATATATGCACATGTACCATGGAATCTCGTGTGTTGCCGCCTCAATCTGGTTTTGGGATTCCTTGATTTTTTACTTTCTGTTGCATACTTTGGTGCTTGTTACGGGTTGCCGCAATACTATATAAACATTCACGTACACCGAAACAAGCAGTATTTACCACAAAACTGGCTGTCGAATTGAACTCTTTCATAGTTGATTACATATGCAGCTCGCATTGTCGTAACATCTAGCATTCAGGACTTCCTCGTGTGTTAAAGTTGAGGGCTGCGGGCCTCTGATTTTTGTTCTAGATGCATGGGGGTGTAGTACAGAGTTTAGACAGATCCGAGAAGAGAACTCGATTTGCAGAGGTCCATGCACCTCCAAGACAGGCTTCTGTTGGGATATTATAGAGGCTCTGACAAGGTTCCTTGTAAGACTTATCAGGGTTCTATAATGGATTTAGAAGGCTTCTGTAGAGATCTATTGTGTATACTTTGGATGTAAAAGGGTTGCTGACAAGCAGCTTTAAGGCTAACGTATATACAATATTTGTAAATGGACCTCTAGTGTTTAGGAATGAAAGGAGACAAGGGCCTCAATGTAGAAGCACCAAGTAGTAGGATCCGTATCATAAGGACCCCTTAAAACGGTGCGCCTACCTTTCAAGAAACCTCCAACTAGTTGTATGAAGACGTGTCACCATTCAAAAGGTGCGCCTGCCGTGAGGACCCTTTCGATCGCATTCTTGAAGCAATGAAGGGCTACTGTCAATGTTTGATCTTTGAGGGAGGGGGGTAGCATATGAGTAGCCTCCTCAAAGACCAAGGTTCCTTTAGAAGTTATATTATATAATCTTACATACAATAAGTCCTACTCTATGGCCTTAGGGGACCTTGGGGGCATGGTACTAATCCCAATCCCCTCCGCACCTTCGCATCAACCGAGCAATCCCCTTTGATCGGTGAGATCTTCAATCCGGGATGCGTCACAGCCCGAACAATGGGCCAATTCGGTCATTTCCACCCAAAACGGGTACATAACCTGAGGGGGGAGGGTAATTAGCATAAATCTTGACAGGTATACTGTCACTATCTGGCACTACGGCTTATTCTGTATATGGCTGTACGACAGTGTTGCATATAAACAAGTGGAGGTTCAATGAACGTGTGTGTGAAAACGATAACGGCAGTCAACCAAACATAGCCACCATCAATCATCAGCATAAAGACGAAAACTTGGCTACCGGAGGGGGGGTAGCTCATATATACATTTTTGTATGTCTATATGTATATATATATATATATACATATACATATCTGTATATACACACGAAAAGATGCACAAAGGTGCCTGTACGATGCACAGACATTTGTGCGTCCACAGTTCACAGAGTCCAATGTCAATGTGTTCTTATTGAGTACAAGCTGTAAGACCTGCCGATGCAACAAGCTCTGCGCACAAAGAATAGCACAGCAGATCCTGTCCTGTGCACAGTGCCCGTCAGGGGTGCCCGTCCCTCTTCCAGGGCACCTTCGAGCGACCCGCCGCACAGAAAGGGTCGGAATACGACTGCTTAAATCACTTACCTGTCAGGATAGCTGCGGGCAGTCAGCATTCGTTGCAGCATCAGTGTCTCCACACTGCACTGATGCAGGCGCCCTTGCGACCCTTCTCTGTGTAACCGTGTGCACAGCTCTAAATACCAAAGCTCGAACTCCCAGACTTCGCTCGAAGCCGCGAGGCCTGCACCAGCCACCTCTCAGGCGGAACGCTTTTGAACGACTCAAAAACAAGCCTCTGGAACATATCTAGAGTTTGTGTAATCATGCATCCTGTTTGCAGGAGGGCGTCCGGCTGCAGGGAGGTCTCGAGGGTGGCAGAAATAGGCTCCTTGGACTCTCCGAAACTTCAATCGTTGTGCACATCTACAATGACTTCGATGTCGGTATAGGTCCTTTTCTAGCTTTGGGTTTATAGCTGACCGCACGAGCCCTCTCCCGACTCCGGCTGACGATCTGCAAGGGTCTGCGTCCGGTCTTGCCACTGCTGCCAGCCGACAAGCAAACCAAACCTCGGCGGCATTGGCATGCAAAAACCGGACATGTGGATCGAACTTGTGACACGAGACACCTGTGGCCTAGCTTCGTCATGCGACCAGCTTAAACAACTTTTAACTTTGGAGTTGCTGCTGCCTGCTTGGACAGTCAAGCATTCAGGCATTCAGGCGGTGAGGCTGGGGACTTCTCAATGCAGCAAAACCCTCCAAGCAAGCGACCAACGCTGCAATGATCACCAACGCGGCCGCCTCATACACACGGCTTGTGGGACAATTGCTGCTCGGATGGTTACCGACACGAGAAATCTTCGAGGGAAAGGATCTGTGCGGTATTTTCGGGCAGCTGTCGACTATATGGTGTAAGCAGCATCAGATGTTGGCTTTCAGGTTGTCAGCCAAGCTGGCAGACGGTTGTTGTGGTTGCTGATGATGATGATGATGGTGAGACCAATGTTGGTGATGATGATGATGATGATGATGACTGGTGACAATGACGATGGTGATGACGATGATGACGATGATGATGATTGTCGTGTCATGTGCCCTGCCGGCCACTGCAAGAACACGGCCATGCAGGTGAGAGACCTATGGAATTGCAACTTCGCAGTGTTGATACAGTGAGAGCATTTGTACAGTGTAGAAGTAGGCCATCCATTTGTTAATGTGCCTGGGACATTGAGCCTCGGCGGATGTGCAAGACCCTCGGGTCGGCATCCCGCGCTAAAGGCGCGAGTAGTGGCAAGAGACCCGTGCTGACGTCACACGGCCCTTGGGCCGTGGCGTGCAGAGAGAGAGAGATGATGATGATGGTGATGACGATTATTATGCTGGTGATGACGGCGATGGTGGTGATGATGGTGCCTATCTTCGAGAGTGAGGATGCATGGATCACTTACAACATAGCTGCGTGCATACAACACCACAAAGCCACGGTCGACAATGGGCACTACACACTAGTTCAGAATAGGACCGGTGGTGCTGCAACCGAAAGCCTTTGGAAACTTGATGATGAGAAAAACCCGTGCCAGCTTGCGACTGACTCTCGCGGTGCAACACGTACCTCTTGGTGCTTGTCAATCCGTCAGCTGCCTAAGCCGCCTCGCCAACCGCACCGCCAATCGCATCATCGAGCGATGGCCGATGGCCATTCGACGACTTGCACTCACTCCGCAGAATCTGGATTGGGCGGCCACGCGACTGCAAAACCAGGAGGACACCATCCAACTGCTTCAGATGGACTTACAGAAGCAGCAACAACTGTTGCTTAATGTGCTAGCGAGAATCCAAATGCTGGAACAGAAGCTCGAATGCCATAGCCATCACAGCAAGTGCCCGGAAAACACATAGCTTCAAATTCGGACCCCTCTCGAAGAGATGGATGAGTGAAGCTGCGCTATGCCACGAGCATGAGCACAGTTCTGAGTCGCATACGCAGCTTCGGTGCAAATTGTTGAAACGGTCGCCCGAAACGTGGGCATGAGTGCCTAGCCGCTTCAAGTGGCCAACATGCCGTAAGTGCATGCTGAATGCGACGCAGGACAAGGACTCCCCTTGCTGCGTTGGAAAGAAGATGGCGATGATGGCCTTGATATCCGCAGTCTTGACAATGACGATGGCTTTGCTGCTGATGACGGTGGTGGTGGTGGTGGTGGTGGTGGTGGTGGTGGTGGTGGTGGTGGTGGTGGTGGTGGTGGTGGTGGTGGTGGTGGCGGTGCTGATGGCGGGGATGATGATGATGATGACCTCGGTGAAGACAATGACATTGATCATCCTGCTACGTGGCTTACTCAGGTATCCACTGCAGGGACGTTGACGTGCTGCTTATCCTGTTGTGTGAGGCCTCCGGAGGAAAACATCTCCTTCCCATTCCGCCACTTCGCACCTCCGATCCTTTCACGAATTGTTCCCGTTGTTTCTTTCCGTGCTTCTTGCATGCGGCGACTCCATTGGAACGGAAGCACGGCCATCAGCACATTGAAATCACCAAGCTCTGAGAAGCTGATAAGGTAAGTGCAACTTGTGCCGATCAGGTGAGCTTCAATCGTTCGTGCTGGTCCCTCGCTTGACCTCTCAAGTAAGGGGCCCCTTTTCAGGAGCCGATAGACGGCACGGATCCGACCTTGGCGGTCGCATGGAAAACCGGTGCTGAGTACACCTTTGTGCGTGTGATTCGAGCCCTACCTTCAGCTTCCCTGCGCGACTCGCTGCATTGGCAGCGGAGCACGGTTGCTCCAAGGACCTAACTGGCCTCTAAGGTGATTCCCTCCTCTTCGCGATCGGTGGTGCCAGTCTGCCTGCACTTGGAGTCACGTCGAGTACCAGAAGTGGCAGGCGCAGGTTGCAAAACTCCATAAGGCAGCAGGTCACCCTACGAATCGCAACCTGGCTCGCATCATCAAGGACGCCGGCCATCCAGATTGGAAGGTACAGATTGCGAAGGAGTTCTACTGTCCTAGCTGCGAAAGCCTTAGACCTGGTGGCATGAGTTCTGGACAGGTTCCCCCGGCCAGTACGTATAGCCAATTTCAGGCTTGGGAGGCCATTGCGGTTGACTCTGCAGAGTGGATACCACCGGGCAAAAAGAAGAAGGTGATGTTTCTCCTGTTCATGGATGTGGCCACCAAGCTACGTGTGGCCCATGTGCTGTACCTCTGTGACTTCCTTGAAATGCGAGCCGAGTCTGGAAGCCAGTTGAGGCCCTCTCCGAGAGATGGTTGAGTCTGTTTCCGCGACCTCGAGTGGTGATCTTGGATTCTGCCAAGAGCTTCATGTCTGAGCAGGCCAGCAACTTCTTGACGGACCTGCAAGTGTTGGTGCACTACGTTGCCGAGAAGGAGCCATGGGCCAACGGGGTGATTGAAGCGGCTATTCAGGACGTGAAAGCACACCGCTTCCGCGATCTACTTGGAAGCGATGGATGTGGATTTGTCAGTGACTCTTCACATGGCTGTCGCCGCTCTGAATGCCACGGAGTTTACCGCGGGCTACTCGGCACATCAATGGGCCTGTGGAGCTTCTCATCAACCTACTGATGAGGATCGGCAATCCTTGGAGCTGGTGGACCCCAAGAGTGACTTCGCTCGTTTGGTTATTTGCCGACAACAAGCCGAGGAGATAGCGCGGAAAACCAAGGCCAAAAGAACCTTGATGAAGCTCCACAACAGCAGCGTCCGACAACCTCTACGACAATTCTCACCACTTGATCTGGTCAAGGTGTGGCGCAAGGTTTGGCCAAAGGAACAACATGTGGGGCCACGAGGTGGTTTCAAGAAATCTGGCCGACCGCATTGGATCGGGCCAGGACGTGTCCTATTCCAGGAGGCGCTACCGCACCAGAAACAAGGCGAAGACCGAATGCATGTGGTGTGGGTCTTAGTTGGCAGTCAACTTCTACGCTGCTCCGTTCATTCGGTGCGGCCTGTCACTGAGACTGAAAGATTTCAGCATGAGATCACCACGGAGGAAGATTTCACCCGCTGGCGATCACTTGCTGACGTCCTACCCAGGAGGGAGTACACCGACCTCATGGATCAGACTCCGAATGAAGATGAGACAGAAATGCCAAACCTGCCAGGGCAACCTGGCAGCACAACCACTGTGGTTCCTCATCGACGACTACGGCAAAAGGTGACCTACCGACCCGGTGACTATCAACATCAACCAGTGAATGAGCGACTTCATCGTCACCCATCTGATGGAGAACAACTTGAACCCTCAACGGCAACCTCATCTACTACACCAGTGATGGTTCCCCCGGAACCACAAACTCTGGACGATGTGAACGAGTACCTGGAGCCTGAGATGAAGCGGGCACGAGTGGATGAGGACGGCAACATCATGGACTACGACCTCCACTGGACTCAGGAGCTCGAGACGAGTGAGCCCCAACCGGAGCCCACCATGGATCTCCACGCCGCGATGGCCGATACCAAGGAGTTCCTCAAGATCGAGATCGATCTGCCTACAGAATGGTCCCATCGACAGCGAAAGAAGTTCGAACGTCATCCAGTGGCGTTCTTGGTGAAGAAAATGAAGGACTCCGAAGTCAGCTTGACCCGCCTCTCACCAGCTGAGCGCGAGCTGTTTGTGCGTGCCAAGGCCAAGGAGGTGGACTCGTTCATCAAAAATGAGGCTGTGCGCAAGTGTGTGGACTCCAAGGAAATCCGCGAGGCCTACGACTCCCAGAGAATCGTGAAGGCCCGATGGGTGCTAACTTGGAAGTTGGTACCGCCAGAAGATCGCGAATCAGCCATGCAAGATGCAACCGAAAATCCAGGAACTACCTTGCATGACAAACAAGGGCGCCGCAAGGCTAAGGCACGGATTGTGCTGCTTGGCTTTCAGCATCCGAGCCTGCTTGACCCCAGTTTCAAGACAGCAAGTCCAGTGCAGTCGATGGTTGGGCGAAACCTACTGTACCTAATGGCTGCTCAACATGGCTGGGAACTTGAAGGACTGGATTTGGCCACTGCGTTTTTGCAAACCATGCCTACCGAGGCAGATGCAAGGTTGTGGACAACGGGTGTAGAAGAGCTACGACAAGCTCTTGGAGTCGATTCCGAAGGTATACTACGGATTCTTCGAAACATCTACGGCAGCACCACCGCTCCTCGAGGACTTTGGTTGGACCTTCACAAGACTCTGACAAGCCTTGGAGCAATTGCGATAGTGGGAGAACGATGCCTTTGGATATGGCTGTCGCAACATGAACGCGACGGAGATCATCCAAGGACCATTGGTGCCATGGGTGGCCATGTCGACGACTTCCATCGCATTGGCGACAACGACAGTGCGGAGTGGCAAGCCATTAAAGAGAAAGTCAACAAGGCCTACAAGTGGGGCATGACGAAATTCAAGAACTACCGCCACGCCGGCACAGACGTTAGCACATCAGTCGATGCCCACGGCAACATGAAGATCACCGTGGACCAGGACTACTACGTGGAAGGCCTCATGGATGTGGACATTCGGCCTGACCGACTGGCCATGGATGGCACGATGAATGCTTCAGAGATTGCGGCATGCAGGACGGCACTCGGCGCCCTGCAATGGTTAGCAATACAAACCCAGCCGCAGCTCTGCAGTCGATGCAATCTGTTGCTGACCGAGGTGGTGACGAAGGCGCAGCTTCAAACTGCGCGTGAGATTCAGCAGATGATTGCTGAAGTCCGCAACGAGAGCTGTCGTCTTGAGTTCTTCAAGCTACGCACCGTGCGACACTGGTCAGAGATCGTCTTCGTCTGCATGGGTGACCAGGCATATGCTAACAGGGACAAAGGAGATTCCACAGGGGGTCTTCTTACCCTCGCTGCTGGACCAGAAGCCCCACAAGGCAAGGTATGCCCTATGTGTCTCATATCCTGGAAAACGTGGAAACTCAAGCGCAAGGCCATTGGAAGTAACGATGCTGAGGTTCAATCGATCCTTGAAGCGGAAGACCAGAACTTCCGCATAAGGCTACTATGGACCGAACTACATTATGGCCGAGGTGTTCCCCGGCAACTTCGTGATGACTTGGTCACCAGCGCCGAGAACCAGGCCATGGGTGTGAAAGGCATCTTGTGCACAGATTCCCGTGGTGGCTACGATGCTGTGGAGCGGAACGAGTCGCCGCTCTTGGGCTTGAGCAACATGAGGGCAGCTCTTCAAGCCTTCCAGCTGAGAGACAATCTCCGTCGAGTTGGCTGCGAACTCAGATGGGTGGCCTCCGATTATGACTTGGCGGATGCCATGACGAAGAAGAAAGCAGAGAGTCGCGTTGGGCTCTTAACCTTCTTGAAGACGTGGTTGTGGTCAGTTGCTTTTGATCCTACCTTCACCTCCGCAAAGCGGAGCAAGCAAAAGGGTCGCTCTGCAGTTGGTTACAAAAAACCGCAACTGCTAGACACCAGCGGAAACAGCTGCAACAGAAATATTTTGCACAGTTTGGAAAAAATAGGAATGTTTAAGCCTGGTCTGCTTGAAACTTGACTTTTGAAGTCCAATGTTGAAGAATTTGATTCTCACTCTGTGGATTCGGCGAAAATTGACTCCAAAAACGGCCACTGCTTTGAAAGAACTCTCAAGTCTCAAGTCTTGGAGTGGAGGTCGTTTGCTGAGGTGGAGTCAAGTCCGGGGCTGAATGTGAGTGGGTGGGCTTGCTACCAGGCTTTAGGGTGGCGGGCGTCAAACTTCGATTGGTCGTTGAGATCATTGGTCATTCATGACGATAGATTGATCGACTTGAGTCGAATTCAACTTGGCAGTTGAAGCCGGGATGGTCAAGTCTCCAGATTCTCGACATTCGAATGTTCGACAATTCACCATTCGAGTTGTCAGTCTGTCAGTCAATCGCCCGTGAGGATTCCGATGATGATGAGGATCTGCTGCTGCTTCTGGGCATGAATGATGAGTCTGATGAGTTTGATGGAAGGATAGATGCAGATGGATGGTTGGGATTGGCTGGATGGATGGATTCCATTCCATGGTCCATGGATAGATGGATGGATGGACGAATGAATGATTCATGATTGATCATTGATCATTGATCATGGTCGGAAGGATGATGATGAAGGAGTCCGATGACCGACGGCTGGCTGGCTGGCTGGCTGGCCGAGCTGGCTGGGCCGATCCTGGAATCCTGGCCTGGACCTGGACTGGATCGGACCGATTTTCCTGCAACGACTGAATGATGATGTGATGTGACATGACTCGGCTGCATCATATCATGATCACGGCCATGATTGACTTCAACCAGCATCATCGCACAATACTGACAGCTGGCCCGGCCCGTACCCCGCAAAATGTCAATGCGTGGCTGCTTGGCTGGCAATATTGCCATTGCACACGGGATTTCAACAAACACCGATGGGCCTTAAAACACCATGCCGCACCCGAATTTTTTTGAGTTTTCGGACCGCCCGGCGAGGGAGCCCTCTGGCCGGCCTTGGCGGCCGATGGTTTGGCGATGCGACCACGTACGGGTGCGATCCCGATTTCGGAGTGTCCCTCGCCTAGCATTTGAGCACGATTTCGGCCAGGTCGGCCCTTTCCTGTCAAATCGGTGCCAGCCAGCCCCGGAACGTGGTCGTGAGGGGTTTAGGATGGATCGAAAACAGCCACACGGAATCGCCGAGCATCACGCCGCGGGCGTGCATCTGCTTTGGGGGGTGCGCCCTGCCTATGTTTCACACACTCTGCCGGGCCCGCCGGTCAAAAGCGGCACAGCCAGCCCCGAGAAGGGCCGCGCAAGGCGAAAAAGGCTTGGCCGGGCCGTTTCACCCCAGACTGTGGCGATGGCACGATTTCGGTGAGCACGTCCCCTATGTTTGGCTCAAGTTTTCGTGGCTGGGTGCGCTCAGTGTCGATTGGCGGCGAGCCTGTGGCTATCGCGGACCTGATCAGTGGGGGTTTAGGATGCAGTCTCACCAGATGCTCGGTGCTGCTCGCCCTTTGCTCACTGATGCCGCTTTTGTTTTAATTTTGTAGTGGTATTTCTAGCTAGGCCCGCCGACTTTTGCAGTAACAATTTTGCTAAAGTGCTTTTTGCCGGGGTTGCTTTTGGTTTGGTTCAGGGCACCTTAACCCCTTCGGCCCCTGCTGTAGGATTCGCCCCCAGCTGCCCTGCAAGTGCCTTGTACTCCCTAACCCATAGGCCCCTCTCCCACGGCCCTGCAGTGACATGTGTTTCCGCGCTCGCTCTTTCAAGGTAGGACGACCGACAATGACAAGCAGCATGCCAGCGGCACACGAGCAGCACACATAGCAGCATAGGCGGCATAGGCAGCACACATAAACACATAGCAGCATAGGCGGCACTCAGCAGCATGCCACACAACACCTAGCAGGCAGCACCGGAGGCGGCACACACATCACACACAGTCACAGACACATAGCAGCAGTCAGCAGTAGGCGGCAAACATAGCAGCAGCGGTAGTCAGTAGGCACAGGGCAATACAAGCCTAGGCCTTGTTTTTTTCATGGAGCCGGAGCTTTGCTCCGAGGACAAAAACACGTTGGCGGCGATGCTCGGGAGGCTGTCGGCAAGGCTGGCGCGCCACAGGTTCGGCCGGGCGCCTGATCAGGATGTGCTGGGGGCTCCCGAGCAGAGCGAGATGGAGGAGGAGGAGAGCGAAGGGTTCAGGGGGAGGTTTTTTTTATTTTGAAGTCTTGAAGGGTCTAGGCTTTTTAGGCTTCTCAACTCAACAGTGCAGGCGCTTCGCCGAGGCAAGGTCTTGATCAAGGACGCTCTGAAGGGCATCTCGGTGGAGGACGCGGGTTGGGCGATGGTCAAGGCGAAGGATCTCGCGAAGAAGAACAAACCCAAGAAAGAGAGCAAGAAGAAGGATGACAAAACCAAGAAGGCGAAGGGCTCAAAGAAGGAGAAGACCGGCTGATGCCCCTTAGATGTCCTGGGCTACACACGCGCTGCACTGATGCGCTCCGGCCACGAGTTTGCAATCTTGCCTGGACTGGCCGGGTAATCTTTTGTGCGGTGCACTGATGCGCTCAACGAGTTTTTAATCTTGCCTGGATTGGCCGGGTAATCGCAGCCGACCCGAGGGCCGAGGACGGAGGAGTGGCTTTCTTTTGCTGACACAGCCGAGGGGTGGACTGTTCAAAGGTGTGCCGCTTTGTCTTTCCCCCCGATTCCCCCCTAAGCCCCGGTTTCCCTTCCCTTAAGTTTTCAGGGCACCCTGTCCCCTTTCGGCCCCGCTGGTAGCAAGTGAGTGCGAGTCGAGTGCGCGATTCCCCTTTGCCCCCATAGGATCCCGAACCCCTGCTGCCCTGCCACCCTAGCCCCGTAGGCCCTTCCCTTCGGCCCTGCACGAAACCTTTTTTCCGCGCTCGCTGTTCAAGGGTAGGGGTGGGCGGCTGCGTTGGGGGGTGGGCGGGATTGCGTCGGGGCCTCAGCTTGCTTGGGTTGGTTTTGCTTTTCGGTGTTTCCGCTGCCCTGACCCCTTCGGTTACCCTAGGCCGCCTCTCACTGCCCTGTCTTGTTGCCTGCCCCCCCTGTAGGCTGCCCTTACCCTCACCTTCCTGCCCAGGTCCGGTCCTTCTTCGCGTGTGCCGATCCTCAGAGTGCTGCCGGGTTTCTTCTGATTTTGGAAGGCGTGTGAGTGTACAGTGTAAGCGCAGGAGTGCCTGTTTCTGACCCCTCCCGCCTGTAAGACTAGAGTGCCCTGCGTCCCCCCTCCTCCGGGAACCCCGGGCCCCTCCTCGCTCGTCCCAGGTTTCTTCGACATTCTGCAGTGCAGCTCTTCGCCTTCGAAGTGTCCGGGCCTTTGCTCTGCCGATTGCCGGGTGCTGCTGAAGTTGCTGCTGTTGCATTTTCAACTGTGGTAGTCAAGTTCCCAACAGGAATGAGCATCTTTACTATTGTGGTTGTTCGTATTGTTGTTACTTTTCCTAGCTTGGCAGGTGCAGCATGTTAAGGAGTCTGCCCAGCTGTTCTCCCGATCGTCAGGTCTTCGCGGTTGCAAATCCCCCGGCTCGCGGTTCTGCCTGAGCCTGAGCCTCATGCAGAGCCCGAGCCACGGTTCTATTGATTACTGTTGTGTTGCTTGTATTATAGAGCTATAGGACCATTAGGAGTGCAGCCAGTGTGATCGCAATTTTTGGGTTTGGTGCATGGCTTCGGGAATTCGTTTAGAATTTTGGGCCGTGTTGCACAGGACTCATGTTTCTCCGGCTTGTCTGCACAGTCCTGAGGACGACTTGGATATCACTTTCACATCGAGTGCGGGCCTTGACAGTTTTGTAGCAGTGTGCCCGAACGCTTTATGGAAACCATAGGCCGCCATTCGAGTGACCTTTCTTCCTTTCAGTGACCGGGGGTCCCTTGCTGGGTCATGGGAGCTTTTCGGGGTTCCGGAGTTCAAGGGCTTTCAAAAAGAAAAAAGGCCTTTCCTTGCAGCAGTGGCCAGGCAGCAAGGCATTGTCATTGTGCAGACCATTCCAGCTTGTGCATGATGGGAGTGATGGGAGTCCAACAACAACCGTTTCAATTGTCACACCTGCACTCCTAACACAACTACCGATAACTTCTGAGAACTCTGGGGCTCTGAGCCAGAAGCCTAGCGCTCCCACAGGCAGCAGCAACAACAACAACAACAACAACAGCAACAACGACGGTAGAAACTTGGAGCAGGAAGAAGAACAGCTTCTGCCACCAGCACTGCGGGGGCAATAGTCTTCACATGTGAACCTTACATGGATCATGGGCCATGGATCCACATTACCGGCCAGGTTCCGCCTGGCACCTCCTGCCTCCTGCAGTTCTTTGACTGCCTGGGCCAGAGCATTGACCTTGTCGTGGCTCTCGCTAGTTGTTCACGGCATTTCGTTTACTGCACTTGGTGGGTAGTCTGCGTGTGTGGCATGCGTCTCTGTGCATTGCGCCTTGGGTGCTTGGCGACCTTGGTGCCAGGGATTTGAACGACTTCGTGCATCCGGCATTGGTCGCTGGCATCGGCCCCAGCAGCATCATGTGGGCGGCCGCGATATGTTCCTAGAGACTGCAGCTGCGCTGTCCACTTCCGTGTGTGGTGTGTTGTCGTCATGACGACACCAGCACACCTTGTATGGCTCGTAGCAAACGAGCCTGAATTCTCCAGAATAGGTCCAGGAAGAACCACCATTCCGCAGGAGTCTCGTTATAGCTTGCGCTTGAGGAAGGAGGTGCTGAAAGCAGACATTTTGAATCTCCTTGGCATCCAAACTTCAGTTCGCTCAGCTGAGCAGCTGTGCAGCCGCAGCTGCACGAAAGAGCTGCACCATGAGTTCCGAGCATTTCACAACCAAGTCGTTGGCATCATGCTGGTGAAAGCTGCTCAATCATTCAACGTTTTCACCTGCTTCAGTCCGGCCCAACGTTGCATTTTCGAATATTGGACAGCCACACAGTATGGACAGGATCGTCTTCTTTTTTTGGAGTGTGTGGCTGCTGCGAGGCTAGAGCATCCGTGCAGCATCCGAGATTCAAAGCAGAGTGCAGTGCCAAGGATGGTTTTTCAGTGTACATCATTCAGTTCAGAGAGCCTGCTGCAGGAGAAGGTTGCTGGAACTCCGGGCACAATCGTAGCTGGTGTGATTAATCAATGGGCTCGCAACTTCAGATTGGCGCTGCCGTCAAAGCCAACGGTGTGTCTTGCTATTCCGGCAGCTCATGCATTTCTGCTAGCGCAACGAGCATGGCTTAGTTATGGAGTTCCAGTGCCTAGGACCGGTTCCGGGAAGAATCGTGCTGCTCTCGGGTTAGCACATTTATCAGACTTGATTAAGCAGGCAATCAAGGCTTCTGATCAGGACCAGGAAGGCCTGCTCGAGGAGCGCATGGCGGAATCCCGGACTGACAACTTGCTCCAGCCGAACGTTCTGCAAGATATCGCCGACTTCATTCGTAGAGCTGCACAGTCGCTTCCGGACATGAAAGCCGAAGCTGTTGCACACATCAGTGTACTGCAGTCCACTGTAGATCAGATGGTTCAAGATGCACAAGCTTCCTCACAAAAGGCTTTTGCTTTGAAGCACATGGTGCATGCTTTGATCGTCAGTGGCTATGTGCACAGCTCAGCAGACATGCTGCCAATGTTGCGTGCCGCTTTGCGGACCATTGTTCGAGTGCCTGAACTCGTGAAAGCTTTGGATTCAGATTTGTGCCAGCCCCACAAAGTGCCCTCGTCTTCGACCTTGTATCGTCACAGGCTCACTGTTCACATAGGCCTCTGTCGCTGGGTTCAAGACCGTGAAGTCTTCGAAGTGTATATGGATAAGCAAGGCTTTTGCAGATGGGCCACCTTGGATTCCAGTCCTCAAGGGGCCTGGGATTGGATGCTTTCAGGCTCCACGGCTGTGGGCCTCTCCAAGCTCCGAGTTTGCTTTGAGAAGGCAAATGAGTTGATCCGCTTGGGCAATCAGACATGCTCAGACCAAGAGGCTACTGAGACAAATGTATGTCAGCAGCATCTGGCAGCCAAAGAACTTGCACAACATCTGTGCATGCATCAGCTGACACCCACAGCATTGGGATCAGGACGATCATCGCTAGTGCACAAAGTCCATGCCGTTGCGCACAGCACCCGCCTTTCTGCGGCCGATTGGCGCTACACATGCCGCATGATGAATGGGACCTTCAGTTGGACAGGGGATCTCGGAGTCGAATCTGGCATGCCTGGATTCAAGGGCAACGTCTGTCGGCTGTTCGGAGATTGGGCATTGCAGGAAGCATTCCCTGAAGATTACGAATCTGCAACTGCAAACGAGCGGGAGCAGGAATCTGAGTTTGATTTTGCTTTGCCAGCAGAAGCTGCAGAAGTAAATTCCATGGCCAGGTTGCAGCGGCTAAAGGAATTCAACTTGGATTTTTCGCGGTCCCTATACATTGCAGGCCCACTGCACATCATGCACAATTTGACCGAAGGTCTCGATCGTGCCATGTCTTGGTGGAAAGACTTTGTGTCTCGGATGACGCACCTGTGCCGTTTGCTAGGACGTAAATGGAATCGATCCCGCCTGATAGCAACTTGTTTCATTGATGCTCCTTGGAATGCCTTCGTCGACTTGTACCAGTCTTTTGATGGCTCGGTATATCAAGGTCGATGGGGAGCTGTGCTGCATGCCGTCAGGGAGCTCTTGCCTCTAGAGGCGTCTCTCCGAGGTGCTTGGTCCAGAGCAAAATTCGCTTTCAATGCACAGGGTGCACGGGAAGGACGTGATGCAAGTGGGGGCAGCAAGAAACTTGATCTTGATGTGGTAGATGAAGCAATCCAGAGCAGGAGATTTTGGGCTTATCTGCATATGATCAAACATATCGGGGAGACCATTGACCACATCATGTTTTGGTGCGAGTCGTGCCCTTGTCATGGTCACAACACGGCTTTGCAAGGCAAGAGCAAACACCGTCTGCCAAGTTTGCACTCTCGCATTGGCATGGCCAGCTGTCCATTGCAGGCACGCCGAGCTCCAGAGTGTGCAGCAGGCAGGCTACTGGAGATTGCACGAGAGGGTTTCCAAGCAAGCCAGCGTGAAGTCTTGCTGTCTCCGAGCTTAGCATCCTGTTCTGAAGCAGACCAGACTGCCGTGATCAATGATTTCAATCATGCTCGACGTTACAGCATGCTTGTGTGCACGCTCAAGTTCTCGCATTGGGAACAGCTCCCCTGGTTGTTGTTGGGAATAGCCCATCACGATACTCAAACCGCTCGTAGTTGTGCTGCCCGTGCACTGCAGCTGCAGGATGCTGCACCGTGCGAGCATGAGCTCGCAAGGCTGCTGTGCAGTGCAGGATCGCAAGGCCGTGCGGAGATGACAGCTTTTGTGAGAGGTGAGCCACTGTCCAACCTTGCTCTGTTGAAGACCTATGCTTCGAAGTTCAAATTCGTTCCTATCTCTGAGCGCTGGGTGGAAAGTCGTCATGCATTGATAAAGCGGCACTTGCGGAAGTGCACTCATGCATCTGCGTTGCATGTGGCTTTCATGAGCTGTCAATCCCTCCTGCGTGATATCTTCCAAAACATGCCGCATGAATTTGAGCGGCTTGTGCTACTGTGTGAACTGACCAAGAATCCTCTGCTGGCATTACAGTCCGTGAAATTGCATTGGCATCCCCAAGTTCAGCGAGTCTTGCAGACCAGCCAGAAGGAGTTGGCTCGATCTTATCGTCCATGGGTGATTGAGTTGCTGTACCATGTAGATAAAGCAACCTTGTTTCAGGACCTTCCAGCTGATGGTGGCTTCGTTCCGGATGACAATGATGGCGGGGACCCGCCTGGACCGTCAAAGACAGTCGACCCTGAGAATGTGGGCAGCGCATCAAACATAGCCCGCAGCTCTCCGACCACGCCGGGCACTGCGGGTGGTGGCCTGCAGTTGTCTACGCAAGTGCAGGGACAGACTGAAGTCATGAATCCCACTGCAAGCTCGTCCCGGGCTCGGCCGTTTGCAGAGTTTGCCATGACCCCGCGTGGAGGAGCCTTGCACGATGCCTTGTGGTCGAAGTATGCCATAGCGCACTTGCGTGCCCACTTTGACAGCCATGATCAAGCGTGCCAGGTTGTTTGCTCTTTAGGTCCACGGCTGCAAGCCGAGGACCGGGAAGCTTTGCGTTGCTTGCAGCATCACTTGAACCCCGGTCCAGATGGTTCCGATGTCTCGCTTGCTGCACTGGATGATTTCGATTTTCGGGCTGCTCCTTGCATGATCCCGCAGCAGACAGAATCCGACATCTCTGATAATTCTTTGAAAAGTGCCGCTTTGACTTCTGTATTCGTTTTCACTGTCACTTCCCAGCGACCAGCAAACTACAAGCTTCCGCGGCAAGCTTTGCAAATCGAAGACAAGGATGCAATGGCAGTATGCAAAATGGAGGTGTCGCATGTCGATGTGGCTCGAGGGTGTATGTATGTTCGGATGGAAGCACAAGCGCAGCCCATGCTTTTCAGTTCTGGGATGATGTCCGTGGATGCTTTTAGCTCCTGCCGCTTTTGGCAAGTGGAAGAGAAACTGTTTTATGATTTCGGGATGGAGGGGCGGCCTGAGTTCAATGCCCCTATGCAGAGTGCCATTGTTGCACTCGTGAAGGCGGCTCGCTTCGGTGCAGGTCAAGGCTTCCAATTAAGGAACAACTGCGAGGCTGCAAAGTTGGAAGCCTTCACGGCGTTGGAAGCAAGTGGCATCGCTGAGCAAACTGTTAAGGAATCATGGACCGAATGGCGTATGACGGCTGTGGGGCAGCGCCGACTTCGCTCTTC
The DNA here is from genome assembly GCA_905221615.1 of Symbiodinium sp. CCMP2592. Classification (NCBI taxonomy): domain Eukaryota; class Dinophyceae; order Suessiales; family Symbiodiniaceae; genus Symbiodinium; species Symbiodinium sp. CCMP2592. Next base: position 88,682 of record CAJNDT010003557.1, read on the forward strand.
TCAAAAAGCCTCCAACTCCGCACCTGCACTAACAAAAGCAGCAGCAGATGTGCCACTCGAAGACAAATCAGTGTTCCAGCTCTTGTGTGACATGCATGCTGACAAGTGGATATTATGTGTTCACGATCCTCAGCGTAAGAGGCGTCAGAAGCCGAGCAGAGTCACAGCGTCTTCATCGCAGGCGCCTGTGGATTTGCCAGATCCACATCACACTGTCTCATACAAGCTCGGGGAAGCGAAGCACTGGCGGTTGAAAGACAGCAGTGAGACCATCGATGCAGAATACTTGCGAGCCTTGTTGTCCGCCACGCAGCATCAGCACGAGGTGCCTCATTTTCGATCTTCCTCGCACTATGTCGCTTTGATGACAGGCCAGCTGCCAGCTTTGCCGAACAAGCGAAAGAAGGCAATCTCGGAGGGATTTGCTTATCTTGCAGTGGATGATGACCAGGCTCGTGTATCCATGCTGGTCGACAAGCCCGTTCGTGCCAAGGCCCAGCAAAAGGTGGCTCGCCGCCGCCGCAAGGACAATCCACCTCCTGAAGATGTGGCTGCTGTGGATGAAGAGATTGCCAGCAACGAGCCTGAGCCTCTTTATCACAATCTTCACAGCCCACTTGATGTGAATGATTCTGTAGGTTTCCAGGATGGGGCTGGGGACGAGCCTCAGCAGTGTTGTGAGTCCGAGTCCGAGGGCATGTTGGCACATGAAGAACAGCTCCAAGCTGATGATCATGAAGACTTGCCATCTCCTTGCGACAGCAGTGACAGCAGCTCTAGCTCGAGCTCCAGCTCAAGTTCGAGCCTAACCAGCAGCATAGACATCGGTGGTGGCATTGGTAGCTCGCCCGAATGGGAGCCGGGCACAGATGCGGAAGCTGAGGAAATTGAGGCGAAGGCGGCAGATGCTCAGCATCAGCGGCTTCGGCGTGATGGCCGGGATGTTGATGCTGATCCTCCAGCAGATCCTCGACGCTCTGATGCTAGCTTTCGATGGAAGGGCTTCAAGTTCTGCAAGCTCTTCAACAATGATGGTGCTGTGTGTGGCTTGGAGGCTACATGTTATAAGAGCGGGCATGAGGGTCCCAGTGCCTGTCGGCGCACACGAAACTTTGGCAAAAATCGCAGTGAGGAGGTTTGTGAACGCCTCTTGAAACATTGGTGCTTGCAAGCCAACAATGCCCGAAGCAGGCAGGATCATGTGCACCGGTGTCCGGATCCTGCAATCCGTGATTTGCCATCCAAAGCAGACCTCGACTCGCGTGATGCGCAGTTGCACAACGGTGTCCTGCGTCTAGGCTGAGCCTGTGACATTGATGCGAGGCTGACAAAGAGGAATGGTTGCATACCGTGTCATTCTTGAGGATTGTGAATGCAATGAAATACTGTCCATGAGTCCAGAATCAAGAATAAGCTTTGCATTGATTTCTGCTACATTCCATGTGTGCCAGTGCAAGATGTGGGCAGAATTTCGTGAGACATGGCCGCCGGCATGGCCGCCTGTCGGGACTGTTGGGTCGAGGCGGGCAGACCGGGATAAGGTGGAGCAGATCAGAATCGGTGGCGGAACTGCTTCTGTATGGTTTTGATTGCTTTTCTGTTGTTTTGGCTGATTTTCTATGGTTTTGAGTGGTTTTGTACCATTTTGGATGTTGTTGCTATTTTTATGTAGTTTGGAGCTTTCTGAGACATGGTCTTGTGGTCCGGAGCATGTACCAGGCATCATATGAGGAGCCAGACATGAACGATTCTCCACGACACTGCACGACGCTCGCACGACGCTCGCACGACGCTCGCACGATACAGCACGACGCTTGAACGATACAGCACGACGCTTGCACGACACAGCACGACGCTTGAACGACACTGAACGATGCTGCACGACGCTTGAACGACACTGCACGATGTTGCACGACGCTTGAACGATGCTGCACGATGTTGCACGATGCTTGAACGATGTTGCACGATGTTCCAACGACACTCAAACGATGTTGCACGACATTTGCACGAAGGTTGCACGAGATTGAAGGGAGGGCAGCCCAAAGCAGTTGGTTTTGGAGCCAAATGAAGGTGATTTATTGGATTCTCAACGAAAACAGGGGCCAAATATTCATTTCCTAGCATTCCAGACCCAAAATTGCTTTTGGGCATGCTTAGTTCAGTTGCGGGGGCCTCCGGCCTCGTGTCTGTCATTTGGGCCTTTTGGCTTGTCGGGCCGCCGCGGGGCCCTGGGCAGCACAAAATCACTAAGTACAAACGGAATCCTGCTGTCGAGCGCGTCTGGCGTCTGAGTCTGAGAGTCTGACTCGAGTTGTTGGTCGGGTTCGGTCGGGAGAGTCGGCGTCAAGTGGAGTTGTTTCTTGGGGTGGTCCAAATGTCCAACCTGGGTTGGGGCCCTGGGCCTGGGCCAGCTGCACTAGGCCTGGGCCTGGTCGCTGGTCCGGGCAGGGCAGTGGAGTTCTTTTCGGCTTTTGCACGGAATGAAGGCTGCCATGCTGTGAAACCGAACTCATGATCGAACCCCGAACAGCCTAGACTCGAAACATCATGCTGAATTAAGCTGCTGAAGCGTCAGCTCCCAAATCTCCATGTCCTCACAGTCCGCACATCTCTTGTGCAACCAATGTGACCCATATGAGCTGTATCCATGACAGGACAATGAATCAATGAACTTGAATCCACGCACAAACAGAGAAAAGAAGGCAGTCAAATCGGGAGGCACAGGGCACAGGGCGGGGTTAAGGGGCGGGTTCCGGAGCTTTGCTCCACAAACAGAAATCAGCCATATGCAGCAACAGGACAACTGGGCACATGCTCATAAATCCAGGAATATTCAGTGTAGGCATGCAGTTGACTGACTCCATGCTGTTGTTGCAAGATGTTGCCGCAGTCATGTATGATGATCCAAGACTGACATGCGTGCTTTGTGCTGAGTGTTGCAGCTGCATTGAAGATTGAAGTGTGGCACTGACAGACAGTTTTCGCTTCGCATTTGGCATACGGTCCCTGGAGCAGAGCTTCAAGCCATGAAGATTTGTTTGCTTTCTCGCCCGTCGAACAGAGGTTCAGAGTCAGAGGCTGGATATACCCAGTGTAGGAGCAAAGCTGTCAAGCATTGAACATGCAGGAGTGCAGAGGTGCCACATGCCTTTGCGTTGGCAACACTGACAAGATCCAAATGTCCCAAGCTCTGAACGGATGCAGAATTTTCAAGCAGAGCAAAGTGCTAGCTTTGTGGGCGTGTGTGTGTGTGTGTGCTTGTGCATGCCATGACGTCTCCGGAACCGAAACATGTTGAGGCCGTCGACAGTGATCATGGTGGGTTTGAATTTGCTGAGATGTCTAGCCCTTCGAAAAGGTCTGCCACAGATAGTGACTTTTCACGAAATCCTTCGACGGAGCAGTTGCAGTTGCAGGAATCCGAGGCTGCAAGCTTGGCAGGCTCACCTGCCCCGAGAAAAGAGCGGAAGCTGTCCGGTCGCACTGCCCAGGCAGCTGCGAAGCAAAGTTTCCCTCCAGGCTTTGCAACAGTGGAATCTTTAGAGCAGTGGCCGACAGAGCTGCTGCTACGCATCTTGGGCAAAGAGCAAGGAGACGCTGGCTTCCACCGTCGACGGAGGCTTGAGGCTTCGTTGCAGCACGGCCTGGTGCTGCACACAGATTTCAGTGGCAAAGGGTCCGTGGAGCAGATGCTACGCATGTTTGATGTGGCGGCCAAGGACTGCTCAGTCGAGGGGTCGGGCAAGTTTTGGGGTTTTGCATTTCGGTTTCAGTACCGCGAGACTAGCCACTTTCGTCGCGACAGTGGGAGTTCTTCAGGCCTCTGTATGCTAGTATGTCAAAGTCTGCTCGGTTGAGAAATATATTGCTACACATACATGTATACCAATGGCAGCAGCACCACTCACACGAGGCTATGATTCATGATTCATGACGCAGGAACACGGGGTGAGCTGACAAGAGAGCAAACATCGTGGTTTGCAAAGTGCAAAGCAATGATACAAGCATGGGCTGCTGTAGTAGGACACGGCTGTATCTGTGACATTGAGGAACTACAGAGCATGTTGTTCAGAACCAGAAAGTCAGGAGTGTGGATGCCCTTGCACCGTCCTTCCAATTCTACTTTCACGTAATTTTGTTGCTGGCGTAAAACCGTACGACCTGACACGTGCGAGCCGCAGTTGTGCTGACGGCAGAAAATAAGTCAGAGTCAGAGCCGGAAAGTGGAGTGACCTTGCTTCTGCCCCCTTCTAGTGAACGTCCAGTTTTGCAGGAGCGGCGTGTGCGTCTTCAAGATGTCTGGTTCCGCTGCTTCCAGGCCAATGACATCCAGAAGGAGGCTCTGGATGCCTTGGTGGATCAGTCTGTGGAGTCGCCAGAGCATGTGTTTAAGGGTCTCCTCGAAACATTGCCACAGTCGGAACAGGCGAGAATTAAGAGTTTGAGGCCTGAGCCGAGGGCTCGAAAGGAGCAGGCGGAAGCTTGCCATCGTGCTCAGTTGCAGTACATCTCTGCTTCGCGCAAGACCCTGTTTGCAGGCTCAGCAAGCAATTGCATCAGGCATCCGGGCAAGTGTTGTCCATTATATTTCCCGGATCCCATGGGTGTGGAGGTGCAGACCCCTCCTTTGAAAGTGAATTTTTCGGGTCCGATGTGCTCGCCCTTCACATCGCACGGGCTTCAGCTGGGCTTTGCAGATCCCAGCATCGAGTCGCTGAATGTTTGGTTAGCCAAGATGTGCGAGAGTCCCATGGATTTGGTTTTCTTTGAAAATTCCGACCGGTTTCCATGGAGCCTCTTCGTGGAAGCCATGTCGGCAGAGACACACTGGGAGTGTCATCGATGCGTTTTTGGAGCGGAGGACAGGGGCCGGGGCAAAGTATAGTGAATAGTAATAGTGAAACAGCCTTGACAACTAGATCTGCAAAATACCAAACTCATTGACACAACTGAGACTGACCGACCTGCTTACACAATTACACAATCTTCAGCTCGCTCTGAGCAACTAACTGTGTGAGTGCATCATTGAATCATTGTTCATGGATTGGTCCATGATTTTGGTGTCATCGGCTGCCTGTCGCATTGCCAGGAGCTGGGACTTCCGGTGCTGCGGCGACGTACATACGGAGTGGCAATCAATCGGAAATCACTGGTGTGGCTTGGTTCTGAACAGCCGGACGTCACACAAGAGTTTCTCAGCATCTTTGGTCGAAGCCCAACATTAGATGGAGATGCATATGCAGGCCTGGATTCTCTTGAATCCATCCAAGAGACACGTGCTGAGCTCGCGAGGAGGCGAGGCATCTACGGTTCAGCAGACGACATTGCACTGTCTGCGCTCTTCACGAAAGCTGGGCAGGAGAGGTTCAACAAGGCAGCCTCGCAGTACGAGTCACGGATGAAATCAGGTGACACCGGTGCCTTCATCTTCGATGCCTCTCAAAGTGAGAACCGCAGCAGAATCAACCAGCTGCTTCCAGCAGCTACCAAGACATGCATGTTTGTGTCTTTGTCGAAGGAGCACATTTTCACACAGAATGAAGTCGATTTTTCCATGGGCTGGCCAGTGCTGGGGACTGCTTCATGCCCTCAGTATGCTCCTGTACTTCCGCGAAGCTTGTCGCAGCAGAGTCATCATATGAGGCGGCGTCTGGGTGGCAATGGTATGTGCTTGCAGCAGGTCTTTGCCTGGTTTCTGTATGTGCAATCCCACTGTGCTCGAAAGCAGTTGTTGTTGCAGTGGGTGCCGCCGCTTCTTGATGAATGCTACTACGGCTGCGACCTTGACAAGCGTCAGCAGAAGTCGGGCCAGAAGGAGGATTCGGCAGCAGCAGCCGATCAGCCCCCTGAGCCGGACACATTGCATCGGATGCAGGCAGCCTTTCGTAAAGCAGCGGAAGAGAAGCATGGAGGCCATGGTGACGGTGAAGCCGTACAGAATGGTCCTTCTGACTGATGGTGAAAAGCCGAATCTGAAGCACTGAGGCCGTGCCACCCAACTTTGTGCCCACGTCTTTGCAGGCCACAGGATGCATGTAAGCATTATACATGTTTCATGTCTCGGTTCATGTGATAGTGTGACACTTGGTCACTACATCCTATGTCTGTCGTCCCGAAGCTTCTTACACCTTGCCCGTGTGGCCGTGATTTTGCTGTACAGTGCTCAGAGTCTCAGAGCGCATGGTATGGTTCCATGCATATGAGTGCCAGAGCAGCTCACGTTTGCGTACGTGTGACTGCCGAACTTTTGCAGTTTGCATCCTTCAGTCTTTTGAGGCGGGAGGCTCCTGGACCCCTGGACCCCTGAGACCCCTGAACTTCCTTTCCTTGAGCCTCGAGCTTCAGGTTGTGATGTCACTTTCTTCTCGTACCCTATATCAGACCCACTCTGTGGTACCTTTTACTTAGCGTTGATGAGCAACTGCGAAGCTGTCGGAAGGATGTTTTTTCGCCTCTTGGCACCGCTGGTCCTCGGAACAGAGATGTGCTGTCAGCATGTTGTGAAAAGCAAGGATAGCTGTGTAGCGTGGACTCCATCTGGTCGGTCCAGGAGAGTGAAGAAGTTCAGCGTTGAAACTCTTGCATCGTATTGTCCTGTACTAATACTACAGTACACATCACATAACGAACATTTGTCCAATTATAATTTCTAGAATGCCTTCTTTGCAACGGCAGTTCCACTTGACATAGTTAGATGATGCTCCTTGACTGTATCGGGTTCTTGGGTGAGGTTCCATGTCTTGGTCAAAGCCGAGGAGTGAACCTGCAGGAAGTGTCTTGTTCCAATGTCGGTCCGATTCGGAAGTCTTGCTTGCAACCCAATCTACTCTCGAAGCCGAGGCAGGCATGTTATGTGTTGAATGCAGGCCAAAGAGTGAGGACTCCAGTAGTTGATTCTGGTCCCTTCCGTCCAGACGACGCAAGATATGTCAGTGGCAGGCTGCATTGATGTATCGGTGCAGTGCTCTTCAGTTCAAGGTGATTGCAGGAGTGCCAGCGTTTTGAATGTCATGCATTCCATGATACAGTCATGCTTCTGAGGAGCAAGGGTCTAATGATCTTTGCAAGAGGTCCAGAGTACATGTCCAGTTACCGGATTGTCACATGCATCAGCAGATGCCAGTCAGCTGAGACCCTCATGTGTGTTCTGGTTTGACAGCAATGCCTGAAGTGTCAGTGAAAATCAGTTTTGAACAAGGATTGTCAAACATGTGCACCTAGGTCGCTGCGTGGCAACACAGATGATGGATTTCCTCTGCCAGTTGTCACTTCTCTTCAACACATGAACTTTTCCTCTCGAGGAGTATGGCCTGTTAGTGCGATTTTGTGCGTGCTGTGGGCTTGGACTGCCTTTTCAGGAAGCCTCTCGACAGCTTGCTGTGTCAGCTGGAGAAAGGAGATGTCAGAGCGGGCTCAGGCTAAAGCGGACAAGGGCAGTCCATCCCAAAGTTTGGCTCCGAGCAACAAGGACGCCCCGGAGTCCGAAGCTGCCAGCTTCGTCTTTGCCGAGGGTGCTGCACGTGATCTTCGCAAGGCTTTGTTCAGTCATCGTGCGGAGGCGGACGAAAAATGTGGCGGTGATGCAGCTGCAGCTTCCGGCGGCGGCTCCGGCTCCAGCAAAGATCAGCCAGGTGGCACTGGCTCTCCGGCTCTGGAGAAAGACTCAGGCTTGACAGAGAAAGATGCGGAGTTGTGCAGAGCTTGCGAGGAGCCGAAGACCAAAGGAAGCGCGTTTTGCCAACGCCACAAGAGAGGATTCCAGGTGATATAAAACAGATGCTGCAAAAAAGACAAGCACGGCAACTATGTGGATCCGACCAACGCAGCACGGTTCCATAAGATCTTCGGAGAGGGGCGGGGCGGCCCGCCCAATCTTACGTTGGCCAATCAAGTTGTGCTGGATTATGTGAGGGAGAACCCGGAATTGAAGGACGGGGGCAAAAGGCGAGGAACCGTCAACCTCGCCCGGTACACGGACCAACTGTATGCGAAGCAGTCCACATCCCGCATGGAGGACGAGTGTCTGTGGGATGAAGAGCTCTTCGTGAACAAGTTCAAGATCTTGCGTGGCTGGTCGCAGCAGCAGACCCGAACGTGTACAAGGACAAGCAGGGCATGGGTGGAAGCGTCCGGGTTTCCGTGCCACCAGCTTGGACCGGTGAGGACCGGCAGCGCAAGAATCGGGAAATCGGGCAGCAGAAGATCTTAGAGCGCAGTACCAAGAATACCAAGCTTTCAGATGCTGACTGTGAGAAGGTAGAGGAGGGAATGGCAAGTGGAGGTTTCAAGATGATGGATGTGTCATCTCTTCAGCGTCTGCCTTCCTCTTGGGCAGCTCCACTGCCTTCATCTTCGGTCACCAATTTGCAGGGTAGCAGCGAGTTAACCAACGCCGTGAATCTCGTGGCAGCTGCAGCTCAGAAGCAGACAGAGGGTGGTGAGGCCTCCCCGCAGAAGCAGCTGCCAGCAAAAGGCAGCGAGCCAACCGGCAGCGACAAGGACATGAAGGAGGAATCGCCAGCCAAGAAGGAAGACTTAGACCTCAAGCGGCTGAAGCAGAGTAGATCTTCTGATGCCAATGTGCGAGAGCATCAGAAGAAGCTTCAAGAAGCCTTGCGCAAAGGCTGGCAAGCATATCAGCTGAGCGATACAGAAGATGACGATCTTCGAAAGTTGCTCACCGAACGTGCACAGATCATCATGCATTGCATTGGCATGGAACCCCAGGCTGGTTCCAGTGCCGATCTTCCTGCTGCGGCAGCCGATCAGGCTGCCAATGGTGGCACTGGTGGAGCCGGAGCAGAGGGAGCCGCCCCTGTGGTCGTGTTGAAGCCGATCGAGTACGACGTGCAGGACCGCTGACCGATGCCATGCAGCCCTGATGTGCAAAATTTGAGGCTTTATAGGCATTAGGTTGTGTGCAATCATTCGAGAACAAAGATCTGCATGGGAGGCTATTCTCCGTGTCATGTTGTCATCGCCGCGGGCCGTGTGTGTGTGTGTGTGTGTGTGTGTGTGTGTGTGTGTTTGTGTGAGTGTGAACGGTGGACAGTGAAGATGAAAACAGCATCGGTGTTGGCAGCTTTAATGAAGCTTCACGTATCGGTGTCCGGGCCAGTCTTGACTTGGTCGGGGCGAGTAACTCAGGGGAGCCTGGGACACAGTGACAGTGACAGCGTGCTGGAGGCGAGTGATTGGAACTGGGAGGCGAGCTCCGTTGTTTTTCTTTCGATAAAAACAGGTTGAACAGACACGTATTTCAGAAGTTCGATCCGAGCCCGAGTGTCTTGGTGTGTTCTCAGTTGGAAAATTAGACAAGTCCGAGTGTCTTGAATTTGGGAAGTGGTGTCGGATTTCATTGTTTCATCTGCGAGGCTGGCTGCACATGACCAGCATGTCTGCGTGTACTACAGTGTACTATGGTCTTAACAGTCTTTCCTGAGCAAAGCTGTTTTGGAGACTCTTTGGAAAGTGGAAAGGTTGTTGTCTCGGCTGTCGCAGTCATGGACTCGGCGACTCGGCGATCGGTGATCCTCTGATGTTGTTGATGGTGGCGGGCGTGCGTTGGCTGATGGGTGGGAAACAAGAGAAGGATGAGTAGGTTGTTTAGCAAGATAAGATTCCAGACCAGATCCAAGTGAAGGTGACTCGGCGACCCAGGGGCAGAATCAAAGGAATATTGATGTTTGTTGATTTCACATTGACTGTCTGGGAGGAGCTTTGGAAACGTCCAAATTTCATCCGTGCGACTGTGGACATCGGTGTCGATGAAGCCCAGGCGGCAGGATTGTGGAATGCTATCGTGCTCAGCAACAAGAAAGATGCCACAGAAGATGACTTGAAATCGGAGTCTGTGGACTACAGCCTGCGGAAATCTTCAAGATTGGGCGATGCAAGTTTGACGTTTCAGGAGAAGGCAGCCGGTGCCTGGAAAGAGATGCTAAGTAAGTCGGCCGAGGATGCTGATGGTGCTCGGAGCTGGTTGGAGGAGTGCCCTTTGGGGAGCAAGCATACTCAAAAGGAATGCTTGGCAAATGCAATCGCTGCTGTGGCCAAGCGACTGCCCATCGAGCGGACGCATCTGCAAGTTGTGCAAGTGTGTCTGGAGTCCACGGCAGCGATGAAGAGTGCGGAGACAGAGAAATCCCTCGACGTGTTGCTGGACAGTGTCAAGGAGCAATGCACCCTCATGAGCCAGCTTGCGACCTCCACAAAAACTGTTACCAACGAGCTCATGCAATTGCTGAAGAAGCGGAAAGCTGCACAGCAGAAGGCAGAGGATAAGAAGAAGACGGAGGCAATGAAAGCCGAGGAGCAACAGGGCGAGATGGAAAAGCTTCGTCTTCAAAAGAAGAAGAAGATGAACCCCTTCTTTCTCGACTTTAAGACTTTGGTGGCAGAGGCCCAGGCTACAGTCTTCACGGACCCCGCCAAAATTTCGGATGACAATTACAGCAGACCCTTCATCCTCGCCGGGTCGAAGCTCATCTCTGTGCTGATGTCTGGGTCTGATGAAAGCAGCCTTATGCCCCCGACTATGGGGCGTTGGAAAACTTCTTTCCCAGCGGCCAAGCAATTCCAGAGCCATGGTGCAGTCGTTGCACCAGTGATGAAATCGAGATCCGAAGATCCTGCTCTGCTGCAGCTGATTTCCAAGCTGCTGCCGGACAGCATCAACAACGAGTTTCCTCGCTTTGCTGCTGCAGTGGGCACTTGGTTCTTCTATGGAGAGAGTGACATGTTCATCTGCACAGATTTCGAGAGTGAGCTAATCGGTGGATTGAGGGTCCAGCTTGGCGGTGAGACCCAGTTCTATGGAATGCCGGTGACAGCCATTGTGGACGTGTGCAATGCAACCAAGATGAAGGCTGCTGACATCAAGGGCTTCCTTGCAGAGATGACTCCGGATCGTTTGGCTACCATTGCGGAGAGGGCGCTCCCCTTCGTGCATGGAAGCCTTCAGCCCAACTCGGCATTGGTGGTGCCGCCAGGGTGGGTCATGAGCTATGCGACGGTTGGTGATGGAGAAAGCTCTTATGTGTATGGGTTGCGCAAAGGGTTCTTGTTGCGCAAAGGCTTGGAAGAGAGCAAAAAGCAGTTCCAGATGTTGCTGGCGAAAGAGATCGGTGGAACTGCAAATACATCCTGGTTGCAGTTCTTGCAGACGCTTGCCGATGTTGAGCTCAAGGGCAAGCCTGACTCCGGTGAAAAGCGGATTGCCCCACCAGCTGATCCCACTCCTCCTGAGAGTGAGCCTGCCAACAAGAAGCCACGCGTACTGGAGTAGGTCATCTCTTCGCGATATGATATGATCATATGATCTGAGGCCGAGGGCCTTGCGGGCCTTGCTGAGTGCATCATGTGCAGTGCAGTGCAGCAAGTTTTGGCCCTGCTGTCAAACGAAAGCTTTTGCTTCAGCTGCTCATGGCGTCTGGAGCCGACCTTGAGCCTAGAGCTGCAGCTCTGTGCAAATCCTGGTGCAAAAACGAGAGGTGTCGTGCAAGGTCTTTGCTCCAGAGTCCAGATTGCTGCACCAGCATTGGTTCTGTCCGCCTAGTGCGAATTCCGAAGCATGCAGCCGTGCAGAGTTCAAATTCTTCAGCCATGCAAGCATCATAGAAGCCTGCACGTACGCAGTAGACAGATTCGTGAATCAGAGGCTGGCGGAGTTGTCGCAATGTAGCTCTATTGCCTTGACTGCTTCGACATGACACTCTTGCGATCTAGTTCGGTATCCATTTTGAGTTATTTGAGCTTGCCACGCGTGGACTCTTTCTACATGCATTTTTTTGATGGGCGGATTTCGCTGTGTTGCACATGGAAGCTCACTCAGAGATATGCATGCCGGTAGACATACATTCCGGAATCCACGTTCTTCTTAAGCGAACGATCTCTTATGGATCATGCAAACGAGCTCGCGCAAACCTTTCTGAAAGGAAATCTTTAAATTATTTTGCAGTTGTCGCGCGCTACGCGTGTCAAGTTTCCACATGTCTTTCATGTGCTTCAAGGAGAACAACAGTGTGGCATGAACGTTTCTCGAGGAGCGCAGGGCTTCTGAGCATGGAGCGGGGGCCGCGCCAAAATATGTTGAGGCCGGACGGCCATTTGTTTTAGTTTTTGGACGGAAATGATGATTTTCTCTCGGAGCAGCACAACACTTTCATTGTCCATTGCAAGGGGAAGTCTTTTCAGCGTTGTGGGCGAACGTGTTGCAGTGCATGTCTCGATCACGGGTCGCATGTCTTGTTTTGGTTCGTTTTGCAGGTGCAATAGTGTTGCGAGCATCACATACATTGAAAACATGTGATTCCATGTCCGTTTTGGCACAAAAGTCTTATCACGATATTGCCGGCATACATGACTGGTGATTTCAGGAAGCAAATATCCGATCGGGATCCAAAAACGACTTGACATATTCGGATCCAGTTGTCATGTCACTTCGAAGTTCATTTTGACCCAAGAAAGGCTTTTTCTGGACTGCAGCATGCCAAATGTCGCTGTCAATTTTCGACTCATCGTTCAGGCTACCTGGGGGACCCCGTGTCTGTCATATGCGGGCTTTTGTACAGTTGGTGAGATTACCAAACATTTGAAGCGATCATACGATTGAAGACTCATCTTTGTTTAGGGTCTGGTGCAACTTGTGCCGATCAGGTGAGCTTCAATCGTTCGTGCTGGTCCCTCGCTTGACCTCTCAAGTAAGGGGCCCCTTTTCAGGAGCCGATAGACGGCACGGATCCGACCTTGGCGGTCGCATGGAAAACCGGTGCTGAGTACACCTTTGTGCGTGTGATTCGAGCCCTACCTTCAGCTTCCCTGCGCGACTCGCTGCAGTAAGCCAATGAGCCTCCTCCTTCGGAATCCGCATGTGATGCGGCATTTGCCGACGGCAGTGCCAAGGAAAGTGTATGCCCCATACTGCCATGCAGTTGACAGCAAGGATCCCCTTTGCAAGCGGTGAGCGCACACAGAGCAATGCTCTTTCTGCCTGCAGATGGAGCCCTCCAGAGTCAGCCCGTGCTGAATTCCGTGTCCGTTGAGACCGGCTTGACCAGCCCAAAGAATGGAAAGCACTGTCACAAAACGGCTGCTTTGAGAACTGGTCAGATCTTTTCGCCGACTGCGAAGCTATCTCAGTATGACTCAAGGGCCCTAACGGCAGCGGGATATAATACAGTCAAATACAGCATGCATGTCATGGTCATGGCTTCCTGTACATGTACAACAGAAGGTGCATTCACACTCAACCTGTTCTCATGCCATGACACCGAGGAAAATCTGAATTAACCACATGAGGTACAATCGGCGTTGTCCTCTAGAAGTGGTGCCTGCATGCTACTCTAGCACTGACTCAGCTGCTATGGTACATACAAGGTATGTCCACACAAATGCAGCGTCTGCGGTCTACACCTACAACTTAGCCCTGCTAATGCTGTACTCACCAGATTCAATCAGCTTTATGATGAAGTCTGGTTTCATAGACTTTGTGAAACAATCAGCGGCTTGAGTGGCTGTGTCAATCCAGTCCACTCTGTCTCCTCCTGCTGGGTAGACATCGACGGTGCGTGCGCCGTCGTCCGTGAAGATGGATTGTCGAAGAGCGCTAAGCTCGATCTGCAATCGCTTATCCTGCACACGGGACGGAGCCTCCGTGTTGAGATGGTCGGCTAAGCTGCGGCAGTCCGTCAGCGCTATGTGCGGAACTTGCGTTCTCGCACGAACTTCCCATTCGGGGCCTGAGCTACCGAATCCGTAGATTTCGGCCAACGCTGCTCGTATTCGGTCCCCTGCCTCTTGGGCACTCTGGAGAGCGTAGGTCTCAGCCTGAAGAGTTGCTCTGCATACTCTTTTGATTGTAGTGGATGAAAATGACACGATCATTGTGTCATAACGACTACAATTTGGATCGCGAAGCTGGGCAGCTGGAGCGAGGAAATGGATGCGTCCTTGTTGTGAACGGTCTCCCTTTTCCCCTGCAAAGCTAGCGTCTGAAGCTGTCAGTACGCCTAGACTTTCAAAGTCAAATGCCCCATTTTTGTACCTTAACTTAAGATCGCGACCCTTTAGGGCAAGTTCTAGGACCTTGTTAGCCTCATGGAGAGTACTAACAGTTGCACCTTTTATCGAGCTCTGGAGCTTCGATACACGATACAGGATATCTGGCCTAGCCTGCCTAGAGATCCACGAAAGGCTGCCGACTACGGAACGTAGTTGACGCTCTTCACCTCGGTCAATAAGATCCGAGTTTTTCCTGCCAGCCTTGATGTCAATGTGGGTGATCTTGTTAGTGTTATCGGTAACGTCGATTAACACATCCTTCCCAGATGCGTCGAATTGTTTACCGCAGAAGCGTAGTCTTCCTGACTCGCGGCGGCCGACCTCGAACTTCTTTAGAAGCTTATCTATGATAGTTCCTCCCTTGCCTATCGATGCCCACAAGAAGTCATCGACATGTGTTGTTAAGACGCAAACTACTTTTCCGGCAGCGCGGTAAAAGTAAAACGCGGGAAAGATTCTACTCACCTGGAAGCCGACGTCTCGTGCTTCTCGATCGACTTTCCTCCAAAATCCGCGGCCGCTATCACAGAGTCCATATACTGGTACTCTAATAAGGAGCATCGCATCCGGGTCTACCCCTGGAAGTCCTCCGCTAGGTTGTCTCATTAGTACAACCCTGTCTATGGGTTCTGCCTGGAAATAGGCGTTGCGGATATCTGACGATTCTACGGGAACTCCATTGGATGCAGCGAACGCGGCTACTAACGCGTGAGTTTCAAGGTCTGAGGTTGGAGCGTCTGTGCGAACTTCTGTGGAATCTTCAAAATTGCCACAGGACACCAGTCTGGATTTGAACTCAGGTTCATAATCCGGCTTAAGACGTTCATGATAGTTCTTAATAGTGTCGACCCATTTAGATGGTATCGGCTTATGACCAGCGTCTAATAGTTCCTTAAGTTGCTCTCCTTTCAGCGGAATTGCCGCTTGAAAGTCCTCATACTTCTTCCACTCCTTAGCGCGTGATCCATCGATCCGCGAGCGGACTGCTGGGGTGCTTTCCCAGTATTTCAAGGCCTCAGGGAGATCCTTGAGCTCCTGCTCAACCTGTTCTCTGGAAGAGAACCGGTTAGACCAGAAGCCACGGAGTTTCTGACGAATACTCACGTTAGCTTCCTCCTCGTGTCTACGTTCTTCAAAACGTGACCTAATAGGAGCTGGCAGATCGTCCAGGAGGTCTGATCTGCTCCCCCTTCTACTAGGATTAGGGGTTCTTTCCGCCTCGGGTTCAGCTGTGCTGACCCGTCGAGATCTTGAGGAAGATGCCGGTGGAGGTGACCTAGATCTACCTCTCTCTGGTTGCTCTTGCTGTTCGGTCATCTCCTCATCCTCGAAGATTGACGAGAGGGGTCCTGGACCGTCGAGAAGACCATAGGACGGTTCTTCGATCTCTTCCTGAGGTGCACTCCCCGAAGGTATTTCTTCGGGTTCCTCATCATCGATCTCACCGCCAGGTACATCTCTAAGATCCTCGAAATGCTGCTGTCCGCGTACCAATTCTTCTGGTAGCACGGGTTCTCCTTGGAGAACTGCATGTGCAAGTGCTTCCGCATCTTGCGCGGGTCTAAGATTCTGTGCGGACACTAGAACCGGCACGTTCTGACACAGAACCCACACGCTCTCGTTCTGGCTACCCTCAAAACCGATTACTCTAGACGCGGTAGACCAAACAGTTTTACCCGTTTTATCTCGCCTAAAGCAAACCACGTCTCCTACCGAGTACGTGTACGGCAATGGCTTGGCATTCCTAAGAAGTGCCCGTTGTACGCGTTTTGAGGTGTCCAAATGAACAAAAGCCTTCTTGGCTTCCGCCCGAGCTTGATGGATTAGGGCAAAACGGCTCTCGGGATCAGCCTGGTCGTTCAACGATCCAAGGTCGGCGGCGTTATCCTCCTCTACTAGAGATGGAGGTCCACGCGGAGTTTTCCCGAGTACCCACTGAGATGGGGAATATCCTCCATGTCTCAGCATACTATTCTTGGTGAGGCAACACTCATCCAAGACTGTTTGTAATGCCACCTCGCCTACGGCTTGCGTTTGCGATACTACCTTGCGAGTCATCGCTTTTAGGATTCCACCGTGGCGTTCCACTCGGCCAATTGACTCGGGTGTTTCTAGTGGCGCGTGATGTACTTGAATGCCGTGGGCTGCGCAAAATTGCGCTAGTACGCCACGATTATGTAAACCACGGTCACATCGTATGATCCCTGGCATACCGGCCCATGCAGTCCAGCGACGCTGGATGGCCTCAAGGCAGCGGGCTGACGACGGCAACCCGTCGCCTACGCGTACGGTTTCCGCAAGCTGAAAGCACGTTCCTAAACACACCATATTCATAACTTGATACTTAGTGCCTTGTGCATCTAAGCATTCAAAGATATCAATACCTAGGGCGTGGTTAAAGGAGTACCGTTCCGGCATGGATACGGTATGTGCATTCCTACGAGGCTGGGCGTCTTCGCACTCATTACACCTATGAAATTGAGCTGCTTCTATGTACGACTTATCGATCCTAGCGGTCCTTAAGAGGTTAACTAAAACCTTCTTAGGGCAATGGCCGAATTGGCGGTGTAACCGCCGGATCGCCACACGTATTCGTTGTGGTACTGCTCGCCACTTCGCGCGGCGTTCGGACTCCTCTAAGGGTAGTCCTCGCAGGTCGACGTCGTCGAGGCGTGTTTCCTCCTCGATGGCCTCCTCAGAGGGGTCCATCAACGCGAAGTCGCGAGGTTCTTCCACCTGATCGAAGGATTCTTCGTCACCTTCAAGAGCCGGGTAGGCTTCTTGGGAAACAAGTGCAGTAGCTACTTGGTGTTCTGCTATCTGACGAAGCCATACAACGAAATCTACGGAAAACACGTTGTCAAAACTCAACGGGGCCATGTAGGGATAACTATTCGTGGTCCAGCCATCGAATACATCCATAATCCCACCATCGTTGCCATAGTAGGAGATGTCGCCTACTCCGAACACAGGTTGAATAGGGATGCTAGCCTCCTGCCACCTATAGGTTTGAGCGTTGTCCACCAATAGGTACGGAATGCCAGATGCTTCTGAGTGGCTAACAACCTCATCTATAAGGTCGGACTGATTAAGGCCGTCTATCGGGTCCTTATACCTTACAGCCACTATGATAAGGCTAGGGCTTACGGATTGCAGCTCCTTCCTGGCACCGCTTGGTGTCCAGGCGCCCGTGGCATTCAGGCCCACGTTGATGCAGTGGATCATTGGGTCCTGGAAGTGTTGGGGCTCGCTAGTGAAGACAACGATATGCTTAGGACCAACAGTGGTTCCTACGTTGCTCACATCTAGGAGGCGCTTAAGGGCCTTGTCGTGGTCCCTTAGTTCGTTGATACCCTTGGTTATCAACTTACGCCTTCCCTTGCTCAACACTGCCATTGAACACACAGACCTAAATCCAGCACTCTTTGGTGATTCTGAAGCGATAACTACTCCCTCATCCTTAGCTTCGCTTTTCAAGGTGAGGTTCAACTGCTGGGCAATAGTATCGGACTCAGAGCTGGGGTCTGATCCCGAACTAGACCACGATGCCCAACGTTTCTGTTTCTTGGCCTTCGGGTTCTTGGGTTGAGGAGGCTTTGGTGGCAGGGGCCTACCTCTCAAACCACTAGCACCCGAAGGAACTCGCAACCAACCTGGGTCGTCAGGGTCCTCCTTAGGCTTCTTTTCAAGCTTGACCGGCTTCGGTTCAAGTTCCTGTGGAGGTCCGGATCCTACAGGTTGCGCACTAAGGAGACTCGGTGGTTGCGGCTTCTTCTTGCTTGCTACACCGGGGCCTGGCTTCAGGACTAGAGGCTCACCTAGCTTGGGTGCTTGGGCGTTCCTAGTACCCGAACCTAAACCAAGCCCTGCGCGCTCCCCTGTGTATGCGCCAAAAGCGGTGCGCTTCTTGCTCTGCCCTTCGGGCTGCTTCTCTCCTTTATAGGTAGAGTGAAACGGCATCCTCTGGCCGGCAACGCCTAGAGGTGGCCTCGCGAGACAAAGGAATTTGTTCTCGCCCGCTACGTCACTGTCCTCCTCTACGGATGGACAGGGGATATCAATGTCAACATCCCGAAGTAGGATTGTTAACTCACCCCGCTTGAAGAGAACGATCGTCTTCTTCCATTGCTCGAAGGCATAATCGTAGCGGTAGTTGGCCAAAGTGGAGCCACCTCGTGGTCTCCACCAAAATCGCACATTATGAAGCAATGTGCGATCGTTGCCGCCTCCGCGACCGACGGGGCCTCGCCAGCCGTCTTTGTTCTTGAGCCCATTCCCGGCTTCAAGCTGCTCCCTCTTGATGGTCCGTGCCAGATCCACCAATTCGGGAAAGGTCAAGTTGGCCGCCCACGGAGTGTTGTCGTCGGGCTCATCGTCGATCCCGGGGATCGCGTTAATGACCTCCTCCGCAACAGCGTCCATTGGATCCAGCCCGTCCGCATTGGCGGTACGGGTCTCCTGGCCAGCATGTCCTGGTCCAGGATCGGCGCTGCTCCTTCCCGGCGTTCCTGACCTCTGGCCGTGCTTACCGGGGTGACGTCCCTCCAGCCTTCCGGACCTTGATCTCGGTGTCGAACTCCTCGAGATGTAACTGCCTGTAGATCTGGATCTCCCTCTACGGGTAGATCCTCCCCTGCCAGATGGGCTTTGTGCAGGGGTGCGGTGATATCCAGTAAGGTACCCCGCCTGTTGTTGCTGCTCGAACCACTGATCCCACTCGTCGGCAACACAAGCTTTCCCGTACAGGTGCTTATTCTCGGTCTGGAGCTCGCGGTTGGCCGACTCGAGGGCCGCATTGCGGTCCCTCAGTTCTTGGTTCTCCTTCTGAAGACGATCTAGAAGGGCTTCCGCACGCACTGCACGATCGCGCCAGTCAAGGTCGGCGGACCGTCCAGGTGCCTGCGGATTGGGAGGTCCGGTATAGGTACCTCCTTCCTCAGATCGCCTCGGTGGCCCACGAGGGGGTCCACGCGGTGACCGATCCTGAGCCGGATTCGGCGGTGGCGGTGGCGCACCCGCGGATACCGACCCAGGCGTAGTGGTCGTTGTTGGCGCGGGCGTCTTCGGCTCCTTCGGCTGCTTGTTTGGAGTCGATGCCCGGCCTAAGGATCCACTAGGTGGATTCCTTGGTGTCCCCGTTCTGCCCGGTGGACCAGTAGAGATCGAGGATCTTCTACTCGGCGCTGGTGGAACACTGTGCGCCGCTGGGTCTGGCGGTGGCTGGCGACTCTGCCGATCGCGTTCCGCCGCCGCTGGGTGGCGCGCGTAACTGGTCATTGACGGATCCAGATAAGAACCTTGTTCCCCAGTTCGGTTGCAGAGGCATGTGTAAAATGTCCTCTGCACCAGGCGCAGTGTCCGCCGCACGACATCTGGCCCCAGGATGCATAGGCGTGCAGATGGCCTAAAAAGTGGTCCATCCCCAAGACATACAAGCCAGCCGACACGCAGGTTCCCATCGCAACACTACGGTGTCGGTTTCCGTTACAGAAAGGCAAGATGATCGCAGGCGTCCTGGACTTCACTGCCTTCTCGATGTCCCTAAAGATCATCGAGAGGATGTATGTGGCAGCTGGCATGAAGATCTGTTCCAGTATCTTCGGGTGCCTGCCCACACATCCACCATACTCTCCCTCGTGAGGATCCTTAAGATTCCTCAGGTCCTGCAGGTAGAGCTTGTGCGACTCCTTGATCGATGGGGGAAAGCTCTCCTCCCATCCGTCGCGATAATGGATCCTCATCCTGTTCTTGCCCTTGGCATCGAACTGGTATCTTGCTCCACCAGTCAAGATCGTGATGTCGGTGAAGTAGTCAGCTCCCCTGTCGAAGTGGACGGAGTCAGGGCCAACGCAGCAACCGTTAACCAGTCCTTCGTGATCAGGTACTGGTGACACGAGGACCATTGCTGTTGGGGAAGGTCCCTTATGGGTACCTTCCTGAAGCAGCCCTTCGATTGGTCCCCTTGGGGTACCAATCTCCGGGTATGCTTCTGAACCCTCCGCAACCAAAGCCTTAACTGCAGGCCTAACTCTATCAATGGACCTATGCTCGGTGGTCCTAAGTGCCTTAACGCAAGCTGGCAAGTCTTCCTCGAATGCGCTTAGACAAAGTAGTAACAGCCCTGTTTCTGAGCACCTTGCGAGAGGTACCCTCGATAACGAGCTGTCACGGTTGCGGATCATGCAGGTACATGTTTTCATGTCCTTAATGAGTCCTAAGGTACTCTGGGCAAAGAGGCTCAGCAACAAGGGGTTTCGGGCAGAGGTGTCTACTTCGTGAGATTCTAGTACACCGCCCATTGTGGTATCCCCCTTGGTTATGCTGAATGGCAAACGACGTTTTCCAAGGGTGTTAGATGTTGCACCTAACCCCGCAAACGACTTTGTCCTAGAATCAACCCAAGGGAAACTTAGGCCTAGCGCCTTAAGTCTTTTCTCGGCTAGCGCTCCCCAGGATGCACTGTGGCAGGTGGAATTGCAACCTTCATCAAGAGCACCCCATACGTGGGCCTCCAACGGGTCCCACATGTCTACTAGGGGTAGGTTGTCAATTCGGACTAGATCGCTACCAGAAGCTGATCCTGCACCTGCAATATTCCTAGGGAAGACCTTAGGTTTTCCATCGCCCTTTCCTTTAGCCTTTGCCTTAGAGAGGGCCTTGGGCTGTGCAGGTTGGCTTGGCTCTGAAGGTGGGGTTCCCCTACCTTTACCTCGCTTAAGCCACCTAGGTTTAGGCTCTATCCCTGGTCTCTTGCCCTGCCCGATTGTCCTCGCCGGTGCTGCGGTCGAGGCTGAGCTCGCACTGCTAGGCAGGTCCTGTCGAGAGGCGGAAGCACTGGCCCGGGAGGGTCCAGTGAAGCGGTTAGGCCTTGCGACGAGGCTCCTCGTCGGCTTGCACATAGGCCTGTGCAGCATCTGCCTCCCATCCAACCGACCTATCCCTAGAGTCACCCTTAGGGTTTTCCTTAGGGGTCGGTTTGATTGGTTTAGGGGCCTTAGGGATATTTTGGTTTTGGCTCGACGACGAGGATGCCTGAGCATTCCTCGGAGAGGATGAGGAGGCTTCCGCCTTCCACTTGGCGCGGATGTACTCAGGTCCTGCCTTTGCGCAGGCCTCTCTGTACTCCTCCTCGCGCCTCTGCGCGTCGAGCTCTCTCCTCCTGGCGAAACCTTCTGCCAGGATCTGTTCCCGTCTGCGTCTCCACGCATCAGTTGGATCCTCCCACCAAGGGACCGGCTCGGTTCCCTGTCGCTGGCGTGCTTGGAAGTCCAGCTGCATGATCTCCCGTCCTGGGACGTGTCGCACCTGCAGACGATTTTGAGCCGCTGACGCTGAAACCGGAGGCGTTGCGCTGTCGGCTTCGGCGTCATTCTGAGTCTGCTGACGCGCCTGTTCAAAGGCTGCGTCCAGATCCTCTTGAGCCTGTCTGGCGATATAGTCGTCCAGCTCTGCAACATTGTAAGATCCTGGTGATCCGTCGTCAGACGAACCACCTGGGAACGGGTCGTACAGGTCGTCATCGGCCCGGAAGCTCTCCAGTAGAATAGCTTCTCGATAATCGCGATCGAGGTCCGGGTCCTGACTGTACACAACGGGATCGGTCCCCAAGGGATCCGAAATGTTGTACAACTCCGGCAAGCTGGGAGTTGGTTCAGGCTCTGGGGACGGATCTGGCTCTGAGGCAGGAACGGCTGGGACAGGCTGTTTAGCCTTTCCCTTTCCCTTGTTCCGCCCGGGGCTACGCCCTCGGGCCACCATTGCTGTCGGGGCGAACTCCCAGGAGGGACTTATGGGACTAGACCCGACTACCATGGTGATTGCTTCCTTAAGCCACAGGTGAAGCCCTGTTGGGTGAATCCGTTCCTCCAATGCAATGGCCTGGTTGACGCGATCTTGGTACAAACCCATGATCTGCAGCACTGCCTCAGGGTCGAGATCAGCGGTTGCGTCGTCAGCGGTAACCGCTTGAACCAAAGGGAGTGCAAGGTCTGTCGCTTCCAAGATGCGCTCCGAGACGGCCTTCCGTTCTCGGTGAAACTCTTGCGGCACTTCATCAACGATAGTGCCACACATTCTACAGAAGGTTCGGGACGTGGTCCTCGAACTACCCCGATGGTCTGTTGCTTCGTGTGAGCATACAGAGGGGTCTACGGTGTACACATGTTCCCGCTTCTCCTGGGATACATGGCCGCAATCTCTGCAAGTCTTGCGGACGTAATTTGCGGAACTTCCTTGGTAGGAGAATTCCGTGCACGAGCTACACTTCTCCGCCAAGGGCGGATTCGGTGGAGTCTTCTTCTTCGCGCCCTTTCCCCTCGGGCGAGGGTTATAGGTTCCCTCATGGGATACCTATCGAGGCACGAGTCTCGCGATAGTACTGACCTCCTACACCCTGCTGAATGACATAATATCTATTAAACCAGGTGAGGAAATCCTTAAGGTGCGCGGCGGGGCTCGGCTGGACGAGGGCCCAGCGCACGAATTCAGTCTTACGGGATACCTCCTCGTAAGTCTGGCCCTTATGCTGACCGAGATTAAATCTTCGGTCGGCCCCCTCCATCTGCATTGAGCTAGATGGTTGTGATGGGGTAGCCTTGGATCTAGCTTCGCTTAGATCCCGCACCATGTGGCCACTAGGGTCCACATCGTTCCCTGAGGGAACGTACAGGCCCCCGTCGGGGTCCTGTCGCGGCTCCACAATTGCTATGTGGGCCCGAGGCTTTCCTTTCCCTCCTTTAGCGGTAGGGAATTTGCACTCAGGGTCACCTGCCCAGTGACCAATAGCTCCACACCTGAGGCATTTCGACCGCGCCTTCAGGTTCTTCATCTTCTCGCGGCGTTCGTCGAGTGTAAGGTGTGATCGCACTACCTTACCCTTTCCTTTGCCCTTTCGGCTCTTGCCTTTGCGCCCTTTCGCTTTACCGAACGCGGCGTTTGCGGCGAGCTGCAATTGGATGACATGGCCGCTGTCTGCATCCTCGGGATCGAGCTCCTGAGGCAGTTCAGGGCAGTTGCTTCTTCCTCTTCGAGCTCGAATTCCTCATAGCCCGGGTCCTCTTCCTCCTCCCCGGCGGGGTAGGAGTGAGCATCGTATTCGGCCTCGTCCCCATAAGCGGGGTACGATGTGTCGTCGTATTCTTCGGCGTCGTCGCCATCGTCCTGCGGCGCGTCGTCGTAGTATTGCGTCTCGTCCTCGGCGACGTAGGCGCGACGGTAAAACCCTTAGACCTAGTTTTACCGTAGCCCTTAGGGTTTCCACGTCGAGCACCGGGGTGGTGTTGCGGTCGACGGTCCTGAAAGGTACCGCCACCTAAGGAACGACCTTCCTTTAGGTGAACGCCACTGTAGTGCTCCACAAGGGTAGCAGCAACAGCTTCAAAACTCCGGTTGCCTGCTGTGCATGCCTTAATGACAAGGCACTCTTGCCGAGTCAATCCGGAAAGCTCCAGTAGCAATTCTACGCGCATCGGCTCGGAGAGCTCGATGCTGGCGTCCAAGGTTTTGAGCAGTTTCCACCAACGTCGTCGCCGGCTGACGTACGACAGCATCGACTCGCCGCCTTGGCGTGCGAGGACACCCTGCTTCTGGCCCGCACGGAAGAGCTCTCGAGCTTCTTCGGTGGCACGAGGGAAAACGACATTTCTCAACTTGGTGATGAAATCTCGGAGGCCTCCCGGGGCAGTCAGGGACTCGATACCGATGTCCCGAGCAAGTTCGAAGGCTTCGTCCCGAAGTCCTTCTAGCACTTTATGCACCATTTCGGTTCTTGCTTTAACCGCATAGGATGACATTTCGTCTGCAATCGGCAGTCCTGATACCGAGTCGGACGACTTCGGTGCAGGTGGTCTCTTCTGAGATCCACCATCAGAGGCTGCGGCTGCGGCCTCAGTGACATCCATGTCGGGCCTGTCCTCGGAAGGTACAGGGGCAGTGGCTCCCGCAGTCGGACTCTGCTCCACGACGCGGCTCTCGCCGTCACTGCCTTCCTCTTCTGGCTCCACGGTCTTCTTGGCCTTGCTCCTGATGGCATCCTCATATGGTTTAAGCCTCATAGAGGTCCTAAACTCCCAGTCGTGAAACGTACTGGGGGTGCCATCATAGATGTAGCTCCCGCTGCGAGTCTCCAAAGGAGTACTCGAATACGTGGAGCGATTGTACCTAAGACCGGCCACGGACATTGTTGGGTGAAGGTTCGCAAGAATTGAAGATTAGAGGGGGGAGTACGCACGGGTAGGATCGGGCCCTCCCAGGCCCCTTGCACAGGCTAAGGCTACTGCGATCTACGCAGAAACAGGTCCCGGAAGATCCTGCTCCGCTACCAGTTTGAGAACTGGTCAGATCTTTTCGCCGACTGCGAAGCTATCTCAGTATGACTCAAGGGCCCTAACGGCAGCGGGATATAATACAGTCAAATACAGCATGCATGTCATGGTCATGGCTTCCTGTACATGTACAACAGAAGGTGCATTCACAGCTGCTTTCCTCCCAGAGCCGCCCCCGGGGCGCACGGGCCTGGACCACAAGTAGACCGGAAGTCCCGCCGACGCGATGCACGAAGGTGGCGTACAACGAGCCTCAAGCAACGAGCCCCACTTTTGCTCTACCGGGATATTCTGTCGTCTAGTTGTACTACTACTGCCATGACGTGCCAGCAGGCTTGAAGTCTCGCTCCTGCCTGCGAGACCGCCCACTTGTCCGGCGAAGACCAGTGCGGGATATGCTACCTTCCTTGGAAAGTAACAGCGTGAGAGGAGCGCTGGGCTGTTAAAGCATCTGCTCATCGCAGCCTGAGGTCCGAGCGAATACTGGGTGGAGGAGAGGTCGTTCATTACCTGCAGTGCTCAGCGTGCAGGGAGGGAACACCCAGACCGACCGGGACCGGGATCACAAATGCGTGGTGGCTAGGCGGCTGGGCTGCGCCAGAAGACAAACAAGCGTGCTGTCGGAAAATAATGTGTAATTCTAGAAGAGCACACCAAGGAAGTGAATAAAGGAGGCGAAGTGGATTTAGCGAGACAAAACCACAGAGAAGCAAGCCATCACTCTCGAATCTTACAACACTGCTGAAGCCTCAACCGAGAAAGATGGAGCCCAGCCAAAAATCAGCAACAGCTTGATGCTTGCGTTTAGCAAGCGCCCGGATGCCACATGATATAAACTACGTAGAGACCCAACTTCGCCAAAAGCCACTCTCGAACGGATATCATGAAGCTGCCAAGGGGAAAGACATGTAAGGACGAGGCAGCAAAATGCCGTGTGCACTAAACGAAGACTACCATGCTTCTGCTCGAGGAAATGAGAGCGACCTCGAAGCACTACACAAGCATGAATGCGGCTTTCGGCTGAAGGAAACATCACCGCGCATGCTTTGAGCAACATAGTCGCCGCTAGGCAGCAGCGAATGGAGCCAACAAGTTGAACACTCCGACGAAGCCCCCAAGGCCTTCACAGCAAGAAGATTCTACATCACACTTTTTGCATGCCTACCAGCCTACCATCCACCTTGAAAGTACGCGCCGTTGCATAAAGATGAGGGGCGGAAGGTATGCCCGACATCAAACGGCACGAACATGTTCAGACAATTCCACACGAAAACGAGATGCAGCAGCGATTTCGAAGCATGACGATAACTTCTGCTTGTTTTGCGAGGCTACATCCTAGTTTTCAGGCCTTAAGCATCAAAGTCCCGTGCTGCCAAAGGCAAAGTTCTCAAATCTCCAGTATGTTCTGCTGCCATGCGACGCTCCAAAGCATCACCGGGAACAATACCGACTTGGTGTTCGTGGCATAAAACAATATCCAAGCAAGCCTCGGGATACGAGGATTCGAGTCTGCCGTCACGGTTTGCTATGACGGAAAGGTGCTTGGCTCGAAAGGACAAACGTTATGATCCCGGGCGTCGGAGCATTAGCCTGCTTCAGCCTTCAAGTCCGGCTCTGAAAGGAAGCGTATACGATAAAAATATCAACTTCATGCTGCAATGCGCATATCTACACTCACTATCACAGCACAGTGAATATGAACACGAGGGTGGCTTCAATGTGCTGCTTCGTCGAGACCGACCCTGGCTGGGCGATACGACATGATATGAACACCAGCAGCCTAAGTTGATACACCCCTTCTTGCGCCTTCGCCCTCCCAGCATGGCTCTCTTCTCGGAAAACCACGTCACCAAGTGACCACGGTTCGATATGTGGCCGCATCAACGATCGAACTGCAATGAGAGCATACACGACGGCGTAGACCGTGCAGACCTGGCAAGCTGACCCAACGGCCTCCCCTGAACAACTGTTGCGCACTTACGGCTGACGAGCCACAATAGTGACCAGAAGCTGCGGGCTCCGGAGTGCTGCCCAGAGGAAGTTGTAGAGGAAGAGAATGGGGAAAAGCACCAGCCTGGTAGTGCGGTTCAGTGCCCTTCTTTCTAGCTTCCCTAACATGCGCTGACTCATTAGACATGCAATCACTGATTGCGGCAATCACGTCTCGCAGCAGCTTCGCTTTGCCGTGCAATAGAAGCGGAGCTATCTTCAATAGACACTGAGCTGTTCGTCTGACCACTTCACCATGGCAGAATCATGTTATCCCTTGAGGTTTGACCACTTCATGGCCCTTCGGATGTAGAGATGCACTGCAAACCCTGGCTGGATCGAAAAGGGAGGCCGGTACTGCTTGTGTGCTCTCTAGGAAACCTGCCTGCCTGCTTCAAGCTAAACTCACCCAGGGAGTTCAAGCCAAGCAGAAACAAAGCGGAGGCCAAGCTGAAGCGGCTTTCTGCTCAGGTGCGGCAAGTATGTCTGCGCAACGGGCTGCTGATCAACGCCCACCTCATCTGCGCAAGCACAGCATGCATGGCTCCCAGCCGATCCCAGCCACACGCGCCCACTCGGCTTAAACAGGACTTCATGCAAAGTTGTTTCGGACTTCCCGTGCTCCAACTCGCACAGTCTGACTAACTTCATCGAAGGCACGGAGTCTATGAAGGTGGATATGGTTGCTGGATTGATCATCAGACCTGCAGTTGAAACGTGTGGGGCTCGCTTCGTTTGGGGAAGTGCGGATGGATGGTCGCTTCATGGGGTTAGACAGGGTCCTGCTGCACGCCTTCTGACCGAACTACAAGGTGTGCGGAGCATGGGCGCCCCTGCAGTTCTATGACTTGGAGAGCACGAAAACACTGGGAAACGCGATAGATCATGGATGTAGGCTTCAAGTGGGGCTCTGGGACACGCTAGTTTAGGCTCGGAAGCAGAACTTCTCTTAGCTTCACTCTTTGCTCTTCGTATGAGCTTCACTGTTTGCGATTCGCTTGAGCACGAGTCCCCGTTGTTCAGAGCATGACCGCTTGAAAGCAGTCTTTTCTGGTGCTGCTGTGAGGATCTTTCAGGCTTGGGCTTGCACTTATCTTAAGTGTCAGGCGAAAAGGCTTGGGCATTATAAGGCCTGAGAATTTGTGCTTGCCTCGGAATTTACGTTTGAAGTTTCGGGCTTGCACCGTACTGTAGAAGAAGCTGCTGCAAGGTGTGAGAACTTGAGACAGGTTCTACGCCTCAGGACTCAGGCTTTACGGAGAAGGCCTTGCTCGGCATCGTCATCATGAGTCATCATATATCATATCTGCCTCGTCATCAGCAGTATCGTCATCAGCAGCGTCGTCATCATCGGCAACATCTCGCAAACGGTAACATCATTGTGACTCCAATCCTGAACGTCATCATCCCCCTTGGCGAGAAGGACCATCAGCATGACCATACAGCAAACGGCACCATCAACACATGCCCAACACGGTGAACATTCTCAAAAGGATGGAGGTTAGCCCCCCATCACCGAAATGGCGACTCCATCTCCGAAAGGCCCAGAAGATCGCTGAAAATCCGAAGACCTTGAACCGCGAAACCCTCATAAATACCGAGTCGAGAAGGCCACAAGTGACGGATAACACAGGGCAAAATGCGGCAGGGTCTTACTATAAGGCGAACTAACCAGCGAAATCGTCACACACACACACAGTACAGAGACTTGAAACATTGCTCTTTCACCGTTCACCGGATGCTGTTGCTTGCTGATGGGAATCTTGCCTGTACCTAGCACGAGCATCAGCGCCAGTGCAAAGAACAGGTATGCAACACGCCATTCGTTGGGCAGCTCTCGCAGCAGCTGCCTGCCGTTCAGGCACAGACTAAGGACGATGCACGTCGTCAAACCTTCTCCACCAAAAGAAGTTCGCTGTATCTTGTAGAGCTGCAGAATCCGAGAGTCTTTGTCGCGAGGTTCTATTACGACGACCACAATGCAGGTATTCGATTGCTGTCCTGTCGACCCAGCTCGCCCTGGCCGGTGGATCTTCGGCAGGAGGCATCATGGCTTTGTTGCCACTGTCCGTCGCACCTTGCTTAAAAGACTGGAGTCTAGGTCTAGGTTAGGACCTAAGGGTGTGAAGCCGAAGCTGCATGGCAGAATGCCGGTCCCGGGAACCAGGTGCGCAGGCTACGGCTACCCGTAAAGCTCCTTGACAACATCGGTTCTTTCACGGCAACTCTAGAGGTTGAGCCGACTTGATGTTCGCTTGGCTCTAATCAGGCAATAATGCTGCGGTGGAGGTCCGATCCCTGGGCATCCCACGCTGTTCCGACTTCGATGTTTCAGGGCTGCTCAGCAGATGCAGTCTTTTGATGATCTGCATCGGTTGTCCACTGGTTTGCTCCATTGGTAGAAGCAGACCACCTGCCAGTTGAATTCGAGCCGCCGTTCACAAAAGCTGGCTCCAAGCTGGTCGGATTTAGATGGGTGCTGTGCTCTGCCCTGCGACCGCTTGTCGGCCTGAGACCTGCCAGCTGCCAGCTTCGGACCCTTTGATCCGAGGAGAGTCAAGCGGCAAGCGACTACAGACGGCCAGAGCGAGAACTATCAGGAACATTGCAGATAAGCCGATGCTTTCATTGCTCGCAACTCCTGGCAATGTAAGTCCCAAGGCACGGGCACTGACTCACCATTGGCTGATTCTGCAATAATGAATAATCTTGGGGTTGAACTCACGAAAGCTTTTAAACAACTCCGAAGCTGAAGAAGCTGTTCTCGAGGACACCAACTCAAGTCAGCAAGGTATTATTTTGATCGGCGGGAATTCGTTTTCAGTGTCTCAGGGTCCCGGGTACATCGGGAGTGCTTGCTCGAGAGATCTCGAGAGACAATTCCAGCAGCTTACAGCTAGGCATACAAGCCAGACTACTTCTAGCGTTAAGGACGTTCTCTGTGTGATTCTCTCTTGAGGTCGGTGCCTAGGAAAACAAGCTTTTGCATTGAATCTGTATGGGCGGTCGTCTGCACTGGTGAAACGAAAACATCGACAGACCCGTGGGCCATGTGCTCCATTCACGAACATGCGCGGCTCGCGCTCGCGAGCCTGAAGTGGATGTGCAGAAAACCAGCTAGCAAGCACTTTGCACCATGCCGACCACCGGCACGTAACAGACTTGCAGAACGTCTGCGGCGGTACTTTGTAGCCATACAGTGAAGGGAAGGAAAAGACACAGGATGTGCCAGAAGAGTACAACAGTTGTGGCCGAAGTCCTCAACGCCGCATGGCACGTGCCCGCATGATTGGAGCTCAGTTGACACATCCCATCGACACCTGAGCCAAGCACATGGGGATCTCTTGAACACTTGGCCCACCTGTGGATGTCCTAGGGTTTATGTTGTCTTGAATGCGCAATGGGTTTCTGCAAGCCCAGCCCAACCGTGAGTTCCGACAAGTGCTTGGGGTCGTCTGTCATCAGGCCTTCTGAAGCAGCAGCAGTAATGTTGACTTCCTATTAATAACCCCCCCCTCCTCGCTTGATTGTTTGCTGGCCCCCGGGTGGGGGTGATTGACTATTGAGGGGGGGTCGGTCGTCGTAGTACTCTCTTTCTTTCGCCAGGGCTGTGGTGTAGGGGTTACCCCCTACACCGCGCGCGTCAGCGCCCCCGACTGGTGCGGGACGCACATGTTACACTCTGCCAACGACTCTGGGAGTTCGAGTTTCGAAGCTTCCCTAGGCGACTGGAATACACCCGATGAAATGCAACTGCATGCCACAAGATGCCATAAGATGGAAGTGCAGGCATTATCCTCGTCGGTGTATTCAGGATCGTCACCTGTGCAAGGGGGTGTTCCCCTCGTTCTTTGTCTTGGCAGTGTTGACTCGGAATGGTTTACACTGCTTTGGCGTGCTAGGCTGCATGGCTGGCAGACAAGTGGCGGGGGCAGCAATTATTAAAGGGGGAGCGGGGAAACTAGCTAGCACGCCCGTATTTGCAGTGGAGTTTGTCTTCGAAAGAAATGCGCAATCGAAGAGGCAACTGGCGGCTCCCCTACAACGACCCTCAAAGGTAAGAAGTGAAGATGATCAGCAAAGCGAGGTGGATGGAGGGGGCCCCCGAGTCCTTGGAAAGTGAAACCTTAGGGCCCTGGGAGGCCAGTACATGAAACAAAGTAGATGAAAGCATGGGAGCAAGTAGATTGAATAGTCGCAAGAAAAGGTAGCATGAAAATTGTTTGCTGGCATGGACAGGGGCAGCAACAGGAACCAATGAGGGCACCAGTATACCATGTGTGCAGGTAACGAGTACGATTTGCCAAGCACGCCTCCATAGGAATTAGGGCCCTAGCGGGGGGCGGGTGCATTGGGCAGCAAAGGTGCGGCTTGAACAGAGGCAGCAAAAGTAGAACAGTACTCAGAACAAAAACGTACGATGCAGGACTCAGTATGCCGCTTGCTGTTCAAGGGGCTCGGGAGGGGTTCTAGCAAGCTGGAGGTCCAAGTGCGCACTGTGGCCCCGGGCTTTCAGCTTAAAGTGTGTGAACTACTCCGGCTTCTGGACAAAGGCAGCAACACTCAGAAGCACTGCAACAAAAGAAGACATGTGCAGGAACGAGTACGCCGGAATATGTTCCTGGTACCCCGAAGGGCTTACACTATTGCGAAGGGGAGACCCCTCTTTTGGCGGCTCAGTGCAGCACCCCAGTGGTCAGTCTTTGTCAGGTTCGCCATCACCGGTTTCAGGCGTGCTTGGCTGCAGCGTCCCGGCGAGCAATCACTCATCACCAGGTTCGCCCTCATCTGTGTCTGGCGTGCCATAGAAGTAGGCATGCAAGCGCCTTCGCCTGTGTGAAGACGCCCTTGCCAATCTCGGCTCCCCACCGGCTGGTCAAGGCCGGGGACGACGCGATCCGAAGATCTGTGTGGGGGCATCCGATGGCGAATTGTTGTGGCCGTCCTGGCGAGGTAGTCCCCCGGCCTCCATGTCTCGGGCTCGTTCTTCTCCTTCTTCCCCTTCTGGCTCCACCAACCATATGGGAGAGCCTCATAACGAAGAGGTGCACGCGTAAAATAAAGCATGTGCATCAGCCAAGGCTGCTGCTGTCTCCTGCTTGAGGAAGGGCATCATCTTCTCGATCTTGTGTTGGGCTTTGAGTATTTGGTAGGGAGTTGAGCCTCCCTGGGTCGTGCACTCTTCTCGTTGACCTTGTACAGGATCGCTGCGTGCGTGTAGAGCTGCGGCCCGAGGTAGAGCAGGGGGTTCACGGTCATGGCGATGTGGTGACGTGTTCGCGATGAGCTGGTCCAAGTAGGCTGCTGTGCGGTCGATTGTGGCCAAAAGGGTCTCCGTCGCTTCTCGAATCAGGGCTAGCCCCCCTTCTTCAATGGCGTAGTACTTCGCTTCGCTTCGCTTCTTCGCTTCTCGAGGGTAGGGTCTTGCAGGAAGACCCGGGCCTAGGCCCCCCTCTCCCTTAAACGAAGGTGGGAGAGTGGCTTTGGGGTCGAAGCGCTAGGGGTTGTTCCCGTTGGTTGGCTTGTGTGGTAGAGTACGTCTGGCGAACATCCCCCGACCCTGAACTTTAGCCCGCATCCCGGCCTCGTCCCCGCGCCCTCTATGGCAGAATCCTTGGTACCTTCGCCAGACGCCTCCCCCAAACAAAGCACAACGGTATGTGGCCGGTCCCCCTTTGTTTGCAGTACCAACAACAGCTAAGGCCAGGACGATAGCATCCGAACAACAGGGAAGGTACTATAAAACGAGCAAGCAAAGAGGATCGTGGGGTCGGCTGCGAAAAGCTTCCATCTAGGTTTCCTGTTAAAGGGTTGAGCGAAAAGGTCGGCAGGTCTCAGTCTCGATGCCAATTGTGTGCATATGGTGCATGATGGGGCATACGGCCCCGGTGGCAATAGGTTTGTGTGGCTCCAGCGGCCCGTCTTGAATTATGGAGGTATCCCCCAAAAGTCTGCTTGAAAGCTGCAGTGTGAGGGCGGTACAGGTCACGGCGGATAGGGGAGGTCAGCAAGCCAGAAAGAGCCCTGAACCAACACAACCGAAATCCGAAAGGCCCTCCACTATCCCCCGCTGCGGCCGTCACTGGAAAAACTTTTTGCCACGCTCACTCTGTCTCAGTTCTTCACTTCCGTGTCGCCTCCC
This sequence comes from Symbiodinium sp. CCMP2592, assembly GCA_905221615.1. Lineage (NCBI taxonomy): Eukaryota > Dinophyceae > Suessiales > Symbiodiniaceae > Symbiodinium > Symbiodinium sp. CCMP2592. The sequence continues at coordinate 121,196 of CAJNDT010003557.1, forward strand.
CTCTGTTGCGTGCCATGTGCTGCTGTACTTCTTGTACCTGGTGCCGTAGGTTCGGGATCAGGGCGACGGCTGGTCTTCCCCCTGTCCCACGTGGTTCCCCTACTGGAGGAGGTCGCGTTCGCTTGGCATGTGACTTCCCCTCCGGTCCGCGTGCTCTTTCCGGAGCTGGCCGAAGGTCCTGTGGCTGTCTGGTCGGCGGCTCCCCCGCCGGTTCGGAAGGACGTCTTGGGTTCGTCTCCCGGTCTGACGGTCTGCCTTCGGGTCCCCACGGCCACTGCACGTCACCACTTGCGTCTGGCTCCTCGTCGTCCCCGCTGTCGTCTTCGGTGGTTCCTCCCCAGTCGGGCGGAGTCTCTTCGTCCCTCTCCACTGGCATAGGTGCGGGAGCGGCGGGTCCCACAGTCTCCCGTGCAGCCTCTGGTGGCGTGCGGCTTGCTTGGGCTTGCCCTTGTCTCCCCCGCTTGGGTTGCTGAGTCTTCTGAGTCTTCTTCTTCTTCAGCCTGCGGGCGTCCCTCAGGAGTCTCGGAATGCGGTGTGGGAAGCGCATTACGAAAGCGCGTGTTTCATTGGCAATCCTGGGTAACAGCTTATCTGCAGCTGCTCCGAGGGCTCGCCGTTGGAGGAGTCTCCCCCTATAAGAAGCGTAGGTCTCCTGGTCATTCTCCCCCAACGCCTTCTCCCCCTCATAGAGCTCGCCAGTGTCTTCGTCTTGTTGCACATTGCGCCCGATCCATGCGTCGAGCGGGCTTGGGTGAAAAAGCAGGTGAAGCCCTCCCTTTGTCTCATGCTGCACCATCCCCCCAAGGCTTGGTGCTCGCCTGGAAGAGGAGCTAGCTTCTCCCCCGTCTTGGCTTTGTTGTGTCTCACGTGGTTTCCCCTTTGGTTTAGGGGATGCCACTGCCACATTGGCTCTGCTTGTCACACCGTGCAAACGACACGCAGGATCACTTCTCACATGCACTTTCCTTATACCAGGCCTGCAGATCCCCCCGGCTTCACGACATAGTCTGCACTGCATCCCTTCCAGGACGATTGCCTTCAGTTCCGCGAGGAAGTAGTATGGCGGTCCTCCCCACTGACGGGCCACCTCCCGGAGGAGGGCCGTGGTCAAGCGGTCCCGTGAAGCGCAAACCCCTCGGGCCTCTTAAACAAAATGAGCTGCGGCGTGTGACTCAAGCACCGCTGGGGTTAACGCTCCGGCTCCCCGGAGGGCACAACCTCCGGTGAACCTTCGCGCTCCCCCCCCGATGCCAAGAGGCGGTACAGGCCCCTCAGCAAAGGTGCAGCACTTGAGCCAAAATGGCGTAGTACTCTCTCTCTCTCTCTCTCTCTTTTGCTTTGCTTTGCTTGGGGTGTGAGGAAACTCTCTCTCTCTCTCTCTCTCTCTCTCTCTCTCTCTCTTTCTCTCTGCCACAAAACAAACAACACAAGACAAGAAGTAGCTAATCTTTTTTTCGGTTCCCGGCTGCAAGTTTCGTAATTGAAGGGGGTTTTACAATTGAGTTCCGGGGGTGGGGTTTTGTGATTGAGGGGGGATTATAAACGTGAGGTCAACATTAGCAATTAGTTCAACATCGCATCCCATGGGAGAGAGAGGATAGTCAAACCTGTGTCGTAAGCATCAGCGCTGTGCATTCCTGCATATGCAAAGGCGGGGGCAGGTGTTGCGCCACCGTCCCGAATGTCTTCGTCCACGCCATTGATCCAGTTTGTCAGCCTCTCATCTGGCAAACTTGGGTTGGAGTACCGAGATCGTCAACGAAAGCCGAGGTCAGCACGTCCGGAGAGGATCAAACTCCTGCTCCTGAGGGTTTGGACGCACAGGCGTCCGGACCTGGAGAAGAGCGGGGGTCTGAACGGGCAAAACCTTCCAAGATCGAAAGAAGGTGGGGATGCATGCCACCAAGTCCAACCCTGCCCAATCAGGAGGGCCAAGTTGAAGCACACCGTTCACAGGCCCTGGAAGCCTGGAAGGGGTCTTTGCGTTCCAGACTTCAAACCCCGAAGGATGCCCGGCATCTGCCTCCGTGATGTGGCACTTGGTCTCCAACAACAAAGGCATCCGAGCGTCGTAAAAATGGGAGGTTCGGCTTCAAGACTTTGTGCGCTTTGGGGATCTTTGCGCTGTCTGTGTTCCTTGCTCAAAGCCAGGCCTGGTAGCGAACTCTCCACAGCTGCTCACCCTGCAGGGCAATGCTGGGCTTTGTGATGAGTTTTCAGTCAGCTGATTGGACTGCCCTCCGCTTCTCCACTCGCACCCTCTCCGTAGCAGTGCAGTGCAACATGCTGTTTTCTCCAACGCAGGACGTGTCACAACTCGCGCTTAGCTACGACAATTTGGTTCGACATCAGTTGAGTCAGCAGCTTCTGCAGTTTTGCATCCAACCTTAGTTCACAGCTGTGTTCGCCGAAATCTTCTCCATCAGACGGCCCTCTACTCGCCTTACTATGCTCCTTGACTCTTGACACGAGGCTGTAAAACTGGGAAAAACCTCTGTCAAAGCAGCGATGGAAAAGCGTGAAGACATAATTAAATCCCGCAGCAACACATTCCAGCCTACTTTTTGTACGAGAAAAACCTGCGCGTCCCTACTTCGGCGATGTGTCAAATTCAGAGAAGACGACGATCAGGACGACGATGGGTGGTGAGGGCAAGGTAGCGAAGAAGGCGCACGAATGTGAAACTCACTAGACGGTGCGAGTGGGCCAAAGCCGGGCCTGGCAGCCTGGCAGCCTGGCATCCCGCGGGTCCACGAAGAAAAAGCAGCGTTACCTTTGCCCTCTCTGCAGATTTCCAGGGTGACCCAACGTCTCCAGCTTTGATCTAGATTGACGCTCTGCTGTGACAGTGCAAGGTCATGCAAGTCCAGGCAATGTATCAATCCGACGAAAATGCAACAACTTGAAGGGTCGAAAGCTATTCGTGAGAACTGAGTGTGCTGTTGTCGCAGGGACTTTGCAAAGCTTTTCCGAAGCCGGGCCTAGTCCAACCCACCCAGCCACCCTCTCAAATTGAATAAAGATGGCGCCTTGAAGCTTTCAGTGACTTATCCAACCCAGATCAAGCAGTGCAACTCGATGCATGCGTTCATGCGTCCAAGATGCTGCTTGACATCATTCTGAAGCGCAAAGGTGTCGATTGCTCGGGCGGCGCCCTTACATCCTGAACCCGGGAATGCATTCTCCGTACAAATCCAATCTTCAAAACTGTTCTCGCGACTTTCGTCAATGTCGAGTATGCAGGTGTCCACTCTGCGGGAGTTTCATGGGCAAAAGGACGCCGCACCAACACAGAGTCCTAATAGCTAAGAGAAACACCCCGACATACGGTATGTGCTGCGTTAGCCAGACAAGTGGCTCATGATGCCGCTGATGAAGTCATCCAGTGTGACCTGTCATTTGCGGGTCGAAGCTTCGAGTGTTGACCTCCTCTCTTCGGCACGTGTCTGCGAGTCTGCGAGTGCAGTGCTGTTGTCAGATCGAGGAACGTATCAGAGCGGAGCTGCAGAGTACCCTTTCGACAGCGTGTTTGGTCATGTGTTTGCAATTCAGATCTGCATGGGCGTTGTGTGACACATCACTCATCTAGCGCCTGCTGGGCGATGCTGCGGGCCGTCTGCACGCAGCAATTTTGAATTTTGCCGCAGCACGTTATACAAAACATTTTGCAAAGGTTGCCTGTGTTGTGCGTCTGCTGGAGCTGTACGGAAGGCTTCTATCATCTCACCTGGACTGCTATCTATTCTACAGGGTGCTGGTCGCCAATTTATGTCGATGAGTGGACCTAACAGCCCGCATGTATGGCAAGTCTTATTGCAATTCCGCACTGATGTTTATACAGAGCGGGTTCGGCGGGTGGCTGGTCCTTTATCCTTGTCTTTGTGGCGTTGTTTGCAATCAGATCAGAAACTTGTGCTTGCAAAAGAGCATACTACCTACGCAAAGGCTTTCGCTTCTTTCGTGTGCCTCGGGACCAGACTGTCCTTCTGGCTGCGAAAAATTCCAGGCTGCACGACAAGAGTTGCAGGAACTACCAAGAAGCAGTACTCAAATGCCATGACCGACCAACAAAAACTGGAAAATACCAAACAAGACTGGCACATCACCCCGAGACAGGCAATTCACGACATCCCCTACTTTACAAGTCTCAGCGGCTCACCAAAACAGCCGTCTTACAGCATGTTGTGTCTCCACGTGTCAGCATTCCAAGCTGGTAGCATCGGACAACGCGTCGGGCAACAATACCGCCACTCTTTTCGACTGGGATTCGTTTGCTTCTTTGGCTTGACCGATTGAGAAATCTTGTTCATAACCATGTCATCGGCATAGCCTACCCCAATAGGTGTCCTTCTCACTTGGACACCGACCGCCTGCATGCATGAAAGTTCTCAATGACAGTGCCTTGATCCGTCTGTGTAAACACGAACTTTTCTGTTCGGCGCCGCGGTCGTATGGCCTTTGACAAACCTTCCAACTACTAAGTACTGATTCTGCCCTTCCGTGCTAGTTACTCCTGCACGTGCCTTGTTATTGAGTAGCAGCGAGTGACCACGTTGGAGTCAACGGAAAAAACGCCCATGTTGTAAGCCCGATGGTATCAGGCACAGGGACGGGCCAAGTCCAAAAACTAAACGATGTCGATAGTAATAGTTCCACATCATCGTGATCATCACTATGACCCTCATCACCCTCATGACGAGGGAGGAGGAGGAGTGGACTGGTACCCTCACAGAGATTGAACTGACGCCAGAAACGCCTACGAATAGGCCCTCTACGTGGCGTGCAGCAAGACTTGTCAGCCATTGCATAGACAAGGTCTTAGAGGTTGGAAAGCTTCAGACCCGTCGGCCCACAGTCAAGAGGCAGGCAAGGGCACCTCTCCATGGCCGTTGTCCAGAAGGTGGAACAAAGCGGCACCCTCCTTGGAGAGCCAGAGCAGCTTCTGTTGCCATGGTGCTTTGTCTCCCTAGTGGAAGCACAAATCCGTTCGAGGCAAGGCGAGAGACACGTTTCATTTATCTACGAAAATTTATTTTTCCTGTCTTCAAGCCACATTGCTCCAGGCACGATCTATTTCCTTACGCTTCAATTCAAAGCCCTGCCATTCCAGTATGGGACTCGCGGTGCTTAAAGCAGGCACCAACACAGCTTGAACAGTGAAACGGTTGCCTCTGCTATACCCTTCTGTCACTGTCCCTGCCGGAGGTCTACCAAGAACTGAAACCTTGCAACATCCTGCCGCCGAAGGTTCTTGCACGTCAATCTCCAATGTGGAGAAGTAAGCCTTGACCTTCCTGGGCGTTGAAGTCGCGAGGGACAGCAAAGCTTGCGCTCAAGGAGTCTGGTGGCTGTCTTGGGCTTTGAAGGTTCCAGGTCTGCAGACCTGCATCGTTAGGAGATTCGAACCGTACAGATGCCTAACATCTGGGAAGCTTCAGCAAGCAACCAAGCCAAGTGACCAACAGAGTTGAAGACCCGCGCTTGTAGTTGAGGCTGAGTTCTGCTTCCGATTTAAGCAACGCAAGCAGAGACTTCGCGGTCCGGTCACCCGCGTCCGAAATGCTACCAGGAGACACTGCGGCAACACGACACATGACCCTGCTCCAACCCGTGCTCCGGAACACCAACACCAGCTTGTGACTTGTAGGCTGGCGGGCAAGTGTCGGGTTCGCGAGAATCTCTGCAAGCCGCTTCTCCGTGAGGATGCCTGAAGAAGTTTCTTCTTTTGAAGCAATTGGTACATAAGACGGTAAACGTTCCCATCTGGCTGGACTGGGTTGGCTTCGCTGCCCAAGGAGTTGAAGGAGGGCTTAAGAGTTTAGGCTGAGGGTGCTAAGTCTGGTGGAACGGCTGAAAACACGATACGCACGCACAGCTGAGAAGGCAGACCTTAAGCCGGCATGTAGATTGTATTGATCGCTCAACGTTTGGTTCGCATGCCCACAAACAACACTAGCTGTCGTTCGTTGTTTTGCACTTGGGGTGCCAGGCAAGCAGGGCACCTGCTTCTCGGCCTTCATCATCAATGATGGCGTTGAATAGACCTTCCAGCCTCCACAACGCATGCGTGCATCCCTCCGTTGCAGGAATGGCGGGATCCATTTGATGACAGTCACAGGGTAGCAGATGCTATCGATAAATTGTGCTAGCATCGAGTTCTCAAGAGCCAAGCAAACTGTCCTTGGGATGCACGCCTCTCCACGTATGCTGCTCGTTTTCGAAGCCTATCCAGCACCAAATGCTGTGCATCATTGTTCGCCTTGCCAGGCTGACAGGTGCTGGCAGGAAAAGCTCCACAAGAACCAACAAGTAACAAGTGTTAGTGTTGCCACCTGCTCGGAAATTCAACCGCTGACTCGTTCCTCACAGTAAATGCTTTCGACTCCGCATGGATTCATGAGTGAGACGTGTCTGAAATATCAAGCAGGGCATGCTAGTAATGATAATTGTTTCCCGTTTATGGGAACTTCCTGTGGCTGCACTCCATCTGGCTCGTGCAACTTGACGAACTCATGAGCGATTTTCCTTCTAGATCAATTCTGCCTCGTCCAAGGTGTCCTTGAGAAAGATGGCAGATATCACGCGGATCACAGCGAAAACAATAATTGTGACGTACAGGAAGTAGAATATCACATAGGCATGACTCACCTTCTCGAGGATCGGCCTTACGTTCGTAGGCCAGTTCCTCAGTTGAGGGATATGTCATGTACACAAGAACAGACTTAGATTGAGATAAAATCGAACAAATTGTGTAAACCGGGCTGCCCAGGCACCCCGCAAATGTTATTTCATAAAGGGTATAAAAAGCGCGGTAGGTGGTGCCATAGCGATTCCAGACCCACAGGCGATCCTCCAGCAATCTGGTTTCGTCTTTGATGAAATCCTGCAGTAAGTTGCCCAAAATCAAAGCGCCCATACCTCAGTCTGGAAAGAAAGCATGGCAAACACATCATCATGCACTTCCGTCTAGGGGCCACCAGCTTGACTGACTGAATGGTCGAGGAGCACATGAAAACAGCCAGGAGGAGCATGGACCAGCACAATGAGGGTAAACAACACTGGCAAGCCTGCATGTGGCTGTGGGGCTTGGGCTTGCTCCTTTCTGAGATTTGCTGCACGCCGTCGCAGCATCACTTCGGTCGATCCTGCTAATGTGTCTATCCCGGCTCGTTCGCTAAACATACCTTCGTCCCCGATGATGCTTGCCATTGATTCGACTGCAACAAGATCAGTGAATATTCCACTGTGGGTCCTAGAAAGCTTGAAACAACCGTGATCTTGGCGTCTTGGCAATTCCCGTGACTGCGCATCACCTTGTTTGGCCTGTTTACTCTTGGTTGGCCGTGCCAAAGTGTTTGCGCTCGAAAGTTCTGTCGCCGCAAGACCTCCTGCGGTGAGAGAAGACGTGATTTACCTCGTTCCCCATCCTGAACCCCATATCCTTGCCACTAGTTCTCAAACTGGGCCATTTAAGCAAATCCGCTGCAGCTGGAATTTCATCGTCCTTCCACGGACAACCAACCAACCGGCGAGCTTAGCAACTGCTCTTCTTTCTCTGCTAGCGGCAAGTGGAAGGCTGTCAGAAATCATAACAGCGAGCTGCTTCTAATTTTCTATCGACTTTATCGAGAGCGAGTGCTATCCATACGAGCCTTGACGAGCATGCGAAGGCCCGGTGAGAATCTGAAGCTCCTGGCGCAAACAGAACCGGAACAAAGCTGAGCAGAGGCCGCAGGTTGATAGAGGCCTCTCGGTCAGAAGAAAGAGTAGCAAATCTAGGCAGCAGCGACCATGCGTGACACGGTCTGCTTAACTCGCTGGATCTCTCTCCTCTCTGTTCTGGCTAGGAGACTCCCGTGCCCGACACATGCATGCTTGAGATCTGCTGGCCTCACCATGCGAATGGCACGGAAAGCTTTCAATGCCGAGACGAACCGTAAAGTCACCTGCAAGCACATGTCCAGCATCCCAAAACAAATTAGGATGAAGGCCGATCGGGTCAAGAGCTGCGAACTTCAGCACATTTGGCAACACGCGTCTGCACGATTCTACACGGGATCTTGGTCCGTATGGTCTGTAAGACTAAGACCTCAATGACTCGGAGTCCAAAGGGGGGGCTAGCGATTGAAGCGTTAATTTACGAGTGGGACTCGTCATTCCCAGAAACCGTGCCCATCTTTTAAGAACACTTGACATTCGTGATCGCTATACAAGCTTCTGAGCTTCTGCTGCGCTTAACTTACCTTGTTTGACTTCTTTCTGTAACACGGGAAGTAGAATGCAGTCCGAGACTTCACCTGAGCTGTATGGTGCTTCGGCGCAGCTGTGCGCCCTGCCCAATGCTGCCGAAAAGGCACCATGTCCTGATCTCCTGGAGCGGCGGATGGAGCCAATGTCCTTTGTTGGTGCTTCTCTGCTGCGTCCATTAGCCACGCTGTGGACTTTAGTGCTGCCAAGCTGCAGGGTCAGGTCCACCAATCCGCCGGCTACCAGGATGAAGTCCAGCCAATTTGCAATGTCCTCCAAGATGAAGCAACTACAGTACTCCAGGATCCCCCTGTGGCCTGCAAGTAATCAGTGAATCAGACCCTCTGGATGTGTCCTTCACAAACTTCCACCTTTCCAGGACGATGCGAATGAGGAGCTCCGCTAGGAAAATAAACACGAACACGCTGTCCATCACCTGGAATGTTGGCAGTATGCCATCGAAATTCTGTCGCTCGGCGTGAACTCCCAGACCATGGGCGATGTGGCGACCCTCCATCTCGAGCTGAAGCATAAGCAAAACTGAATTCAGCAGGACGA
>CAJNDT010003557.1:135000-210000 GCA_905221615.1 Symbiodinium sp. CCMP2592
CTCACAACCAGATGAAGCTAATCCGTGGAGTTGTTGGAATCGGGCCGTACTTCCAAGATGTACACTGCACACACCGCCTTCCTCTTACAGTCAGGCGACTGTGTACTGCGCCTATCCGACTCCGGAACCTCGAGATGCTCCAACACGGCCAGGCCCCTCAGAGCAGGGGCTGGTCGAAGATAGCCAGATTCTCGAGTGACTCCGTGGCTCCGATATCCCGAATTAACCTCGCAAGCCAACTGGCCTTGGCAATATCCTGCAGGACCCTTCACATGAAAGCAGAGTTTGACTTTGCCACTATTCGTCGTTAAAATGCCCAGTGGTTGTGGCGTTTCCACATGTGTCCCAGACTTTTCCCACAGCTGGCAAAAAAAGCTCTGTCGTCGAACATGCTCCCAAAATGCGTTGCCCAAATCACTCTCATGCACAGCCCGGATCCGGGCGGACGTGGATCTTGGATTCAACACACCACTTGGCACTTTGGCTTACTGGTTGGCCATAAGGGCAGCTGCAGCTTCAAGACCCAGCCGGCGCATCCGGCCAACGACAGTACAGTCGCCCAACCCTGCAGACCTGCGAGTACCGGCAGTGCTCCCTGTTGGTCAGCTCTATCAAGGCTAATAAAAACATGAAAACAACTCATGACACATGAAGATAATGAAGACAAAGAAGCAGAACCTCAGTCAAATGATAACAACGCATTAGAAAAAAGCTACATAAAACGATGTAGTGGCCTTGAGCCAACAGCCCTAAGGTTTGAAGGCCTGCGGCTTGAGAGCGCCGCCAAACATTAGGGAGTTCCACACCGAATACCTAAACATAATGGTGACACATCGTGAGCTTGTGCCGCGATCCCAACCGGTCAGACTCTCCAAGACCCTGCCTGGCGTCTTGACATCCGCAGCCTGCTGCTGGATGTTCAAGCCCTGGAGTTCAACCTGGGGGCGCCCGTTGTTAACATGTAAAGCACGCTCGGGTATGGGCCAACTTCGCCTACCGTTCCCATGGCATCGGAGTTTGTCGCATCTGGGTGGGCTGCGGGAATAGCTAGGAGATCCACCTTCCCCACCGGATCCGCGCTCTACCGGCACATACAAGAGCATTGGAAAACATCTGCTATGCGTTTGTTCATGTAAGCACAACTGTCTATTCATGCATGCGTGGGTATAGATGTGGGTGTGGGCATGTGTACAACGTGTGCATCATACGTAGAAATCTGTATTTATAAAGCTGTATGCATGTGCGCCTGCGTGTTTGTACTTCTATATATGTCTGCATCCGTATGTGTACATATACTGCATCTACAAATGCAGAGAATGGTCATTCCCGGGACAGCCCTCTCCAGCCGTGGGCAACCGATCCACAAGCCTACAGTCCCAAATCTACCTTCCGTCTACAGTGCCGTCGGTGACAGTGCCGTGCTTGGTTTGGGGCGCAGATCGTGGTTTTGCCAGTGCGGCTTAAGCGTCGGGGTTTGAGGGCTATTGGGTTGATGGAGTTGGGATCTTGGGATCACGATCTGGGGCTTAGGGCTTTGGACTTTGGTTTTTGGCTCTCTCTGTCAATGAGCAAACATCGTCGTGAAGGATGGGAGGCTGCCGCTCTCGCACCCGGTCCCCCCCCGGCCACGAGATGTTTTCGGTGATCTTCCTTTTTGAACGTTTGGATTTATCTGCTCTCGCTTGGTACGAAGCTTTGGGCGAAATCTCCTGGAGGTTTTAGCAGTCATTGAAATCTAGGCAAACACAGTTGACGTTGGGCTAACGTACATAGGCAGCACCTGGCCAAGTTTGGACGCTGTAGTGAGGTAATGTAGTAGTTACAACCTGCAAGCACTACTTCTGTTCAAATACAATACACAAACCAGTTGAACAGGATTCTGATGGCTAACCTCTTGAAGCTCACACAACGCTTAACTAGATTTCAAGCGCTCTTTCATTCATATCTACTCCACAGCTCCAGGAATGATTCAATCTTGGTGAATCGTCGTAGTTGATTGCAGCAATACAACTTTCATTTATATTTATGTAAGACATAGTAGTCCAGCACCAACGGAAGCTTCGAGATGTGGACTACCGCCTGTTTTAACAGCTGTTTCATTGAGAAAGAAACAACAGCAAATACGATAAGAGCGAGTAAAATATTACTCATTAACGACGAGATCACAACATGTTGAACTGTTACACACATGCCTGTAGCTTCCATAATACATGTTTGAATAGCGAGATGAGCCAGACGTTCGGTTAAATATCACACGAAGGCTAGTTAGTTAATTGGATAGTGACCGAAGGCCAGTCATGTATGATTCGACTTTAACTACATGGGCATTGCATGTGTGCTGCTTCAACACACACTTGAAATTGCTTATCAATGAGCAACATACCAATATCAATCAGGTTAAACGAAACAAGTGATTTCGTGTGATGACAACCTCATGTTGAACGAGTTATCAACTATTGCTACTCGTGTCAGAACTCTTTCAGTTTCAGTTGTGTTAGACTTGGAATTAGACAGGGCTATACCAGTTTAACTCAACTCAAGGTTAACCATCAATTAGGTATCATGCGAATATGTATGCAAGTGTTCCCTGCAAACTAACTTATAAATCTGCGGCATATAGTGAACACATGTGTGTCTGTATGTCTATGTATATATATATATATGTATGTATGTATGTACACCGTATATAAGCAGATGTCATCAAATATATACGATGTTATAGCATCATATATCAGACTATATCATACGATACTTTAATAAGGAAGAATATTTACATGGAACTTGATATACTCGCTTAGTTCTAAAACTCTGCATGTATATGTATATGTATATATGTATGTATGTATGTATGTATGTATGTATGTATGTTTATGTATGTTTATGTATGTTTGTGTATGTGTATACATGGATACCTGTGTGTATATATATATATATGTATGTATATAACTATGTATGTATGTGAAAACATAAACATGTACACACATCATATGTACATATATATATATATATATATATATGCCTGTATGTGTGTATATATATATATATATATATATATATATATCCCTGCATACACACATACAACCTGCCTGCATACACACAGTCATAGATTTATGTAGGTGTGTTATTAAGCTTGCGGAACTACCTTCCGTCTGCTTGCGGATCTACTTTCTGTATGCGTCCACGGTACTCGCATGGACTGCACGGCTGTGTCCAAGTCTCGGCGATGCTGCTCCGTCAAGGCCGCCAGCCTGTTTGAAAGCGATTACCGACTTTGCGACATTGGCTGATGGCATCAGGCAAGTAAGTCTCCATTCGTTCACATTTGCCGGTCATTAGCTGAGGGGCTGCTGCTCATGTCGGGCCACCACTCTGGCCACCACTTGGAAGACGTCCTGAAAAGACGGCAAACAGGCTAACAGTGCTGTCGAGACTTCAATCGGCAGGCACCGAGGCACCGTAGTCTCTGTTCGAGATGCGGTGCTCAGCCTCTGTTGCGTTCACAAAAACCCCTCTTAGATTGCAGACACGGTGCAAGCATTACTGGCATCGAGTCCACAAAGCTGTGTCCGCCCTGCAATGTCTTCTTGGGTTGAAGCGAGTCTTGCTTTAGGCGATTCGAGGAATCACTGGGCTTGGAAGCTTGCCACCGCCGCACAAACTAATCTTCGACACCCTCAAACCACCCTTAAGCCTGAGGCTCGAAAACCCCGACACCCTCAAACGCCCGAAGGGCCTCCATTCCTTCAGGAAGGGGCGCGGTGCAGTGAAACAAGTGCGGAAGCTTGGCTGTTGCCTCTCTATCGTCTTTGTGTGAGCTTTGAAGGATGGGATCTTGATTCCATGAGCGCAGTGTGCATGAGGATATTCGGAACGGGGAGTGGCTCAGTCTCATCAACTGTTTGGAGCATGCAGTCTAGCTTCCGCAGGTTCTCCGAGCCTGAATTTCGACGGATGCGAAGCAAATTGCAGGACATACAAAGGCCAAGTCAGAAGGCGCCCTCTCAGCCTGAAACTCGGAACACGACGTTCACTAAGCAAGCGCAGTTCACTCAAGCGTGGGCTTCAACTAAGATCTGTGTAGACCATCTGCTCGCCTGAAGAACTTCTTCGTTGGCAATCGGGCGGTTGTCAGAACCTGTCGCAGCATCGCATCCGGTGCGGCATCCTGACACCAACACCAAGTAGCCGTAACCACCAGCAGCGCAGTTCTAGCTCTGCAAGCGATGCTGACGCTCCTCAGCAACCAACCAACGCCTCCCATGCCTTTTGATCGCAGTCTTCAACCCGACGTGTTGCTCGAACAAACTATGGTGTATGGTAGGTTTCCTGTTGAGAAAGCTGGAAGTCAATGCAACCTGGTTCGGGCTTGTCGCGGATACCAGGCAGGCGCGATCGGAGTATTCTCTCACATATCCCTCGGGCTTGCATTGTGCAGCAATGATATGTATATCCATGCATATCCATTCCAGCAGGCCGATCGACCTTTGCGCACCATTCACATGAAGTTCTTTGCGCCGACACACCAGTCACTAGTCGTCGTGGGACAAAACTGAAAAGCCTGTATGAAACTTGGCTGAACCAAACATTGGAGCATTGTGTCGGATCTGTTTGGGGCGCGTGCCCAGTGGCTCGTCCCAGCGAGGAAAGCTCACTCCGTCGCCTGCAATTAGCATTGGAGATGCAGGATTGGTTATCAAAGCCTTCACACTTGCGGGTTCATGATTGGCCCGAAGAGCAACTCCCCAAAGCATTGGGCTTTGGGACTTTGAGGTGGAATAGGTAGCGAAGGCGCGCCCTGCGGTTCGTTGCGCTGCCAACCCCAACGGCCTAGCGGCTCGAACGGCTGCACTGGGAAGAACCAATCGGGCCTGGCAATGGGCCGGCTAGGTTGCGCTAACGGACATGTCTGGCTCAGCTTCCATTTGGGGCAGGAGCCCGAACACGCCAAAGACCTGCTCCAGGTTGGCGAGCTTGCTGCCTGATTTCAGTCATTCTCACGGAGACCTGCGCATCATCTGCGGTAAGGTCTACCGACAGAGCCAAGCCACCCAAGTCGTAGGGATTTGCCATGTTGTCGTAGTTGGCCTGCTCTCATTCAACCCTCGAGTTCGTTTTCCCACCGTGCCCAAAGACACATGGACCCCCCGCACGTCAGCGCAGCCGAATAAATTTGAAGTTCTGTGCGCGTGAACTGTATAAATTCGTCCTGACAGGTCTCCATGTGCACCAAACTAATGCTCGTGCATGCGAAGCTTGGCTCAACACAAGGCCGCTAATTCTATGCAGCAAAGCATCGCCGCGCTGTTTTCGCTCGGCTACCGCGAGCCGCCCTGCTGCGGAATTGTAGCCACGTTCACGCTGAAGGAAGTGCCCTACACATGCGGCAAATCTTGATTCCACATTGGTATCAGCACTTGTCTGACCCGTTAGCTGTACATGGGTTTTCCCCGCCGCGCAGACTTCTCATGGAATAGCATACCTTTCTCCATTTGATCCCGTAAATCGCTCGCCCTAAATGACCTAGTCAGACCGAGTCAGACCATCGGCCAACTGACGCCGAGTGGGGATCCACATCAGTCTGGCTTTTGCGAGGTTGCTTCCCCGAGTGGTGAAGAAAAGTTGATGCAAAAGCACTGCGTGCACGAAGCTTCCCTTCTCACTGACATGCTGGCCGTGCTTACGAACCGCATCATAGATGCTCTTGCAATCAATGGTTATCGTGACAGGACCCAAATCTTGCCAATCGTCCTCTTCGACAGCCGACAGCCGAGATAACGTCGGAGCCATACAAGATCTCGAACATGAGCACTTGTGTGAATCGTGCCAGATTATGCTTCATCAAGGCTCCGCAGGTCTCTGCGGCGAAAGATGATTCGACCACCCTCCGATTCGTCGCGCTTCGCCAATCAATCAAGTTCAGATGAGCTCTCGCCATGCTGAGTCTGAGTACTACCCCGCTTGACAAATCCCAGGCAGACGCCCTTTTGCGAATGCGCGAGTTTTTTGCACCAACACTGCTACACAGCCCGGCAAGCTTGGAAAGTGACTATCTCAGCGTCATGTCCAAGGGGCCTGAAAACGATCTCAACACGATTCTTCACAGCTTCCTTCACCGCGCGGTTAACCCTCTGAAGATCTCTGACTCTCAAGTCGACGATGTGTTTCTGAAGCTGGCTGCACTCGAAAGCGAGGTCCGGGCGGCTCTGACCAGAAACTAGCCACTGAAGACTTCCTATCGCCGAACTGGAATTTGCGATCCGTGTCTCCGCCGCGCTGGCATCAACATCCTGAGTCCTGCTGCTGCTGAGATCGATTCGCATCGGCTGCAACCTTCCGTCAACGAATGCATTCTGGGATAAGGGGACACAGTCTTCGCCGCCCTGTCGGATAAGTTGAATCTCTTTACCACAGTATGTTACTCCCGACGGTTGCTCCGACACCTGCATCCGGGAAGCGCTCATGAAGCTTAGAAGCGGCCTTATTCCCTTCAGCTGATCCATCATGACAAATCAACACACCATCAACATGTACAATCATTAGCGCTCCCAAACGTCCCTGCGAATCCCGCAAACAGAACAGAACCGGATCGACTGCGGATTTCTGGAACCCGAGCTCGGACTGAAGAATCCTCGACAGCCCGTTGTACCAAGCCCTAGGAACATCAGATCTACCATGCACAGGCTTCAGAAGCTTCAAGATCTGTCCAGCAACGAGACCCTTCAAACCTTACATCACTTCAGTACCCTCTAGGACTCTAGGAGTGCCTTGCAGAACAGCGTTGGGGATGTCGAACCGAAGCTGGTGACAAGATGAAGGAGTATCATGGTAGAATCTCTCTCAATGGTACGTGAGTCCACTTGGAGTTTGCCTGTCTTGCTGTCGGTGCACAAATGCCCTTGTAGAAGCAAAACCTGGCCTTAGCTTTTACTCGGAGGTCTTTGCCCGAGCTATCCTTCAACCCAGCATGCTTGTTTCTAAGAACATATCTGCTCGGAAAGACTCTGCCGCGCCTCTCCCTCTCCACTCGCCGACTCCAAAGTAAGAAGCTCAGAACTGGTGTAATCGAGCCATGATTTCCACTCCTTCTCTTCAGCAGCCCTATACAGTTCCCGACCCCGATCGCATGTCGGTACCATCTCAAAAGGAATCTCCTTCTCTATCATCCGACGAAGCTTAGCCTGACTCTGAGTCTTCCTCTTAATTACCCGACGGGCTGTAGGGATATTTTGGTTTTGGCTGGACGACGAGGATGCCTGAGCATTCCTCTGACCCGCGCGATATGCAGGTCCTGCCTTGGCGCAGGTCTCTCAGTCATCAGCCTCTGCGGCTTGACGATCCAGCTCGCGGCGCCTGGCGACAGCTTCGTCCAGGATCTGTTGCCGTCGTCGCTGCCAGGCGGCATCGTGCTGTGCCCGGTTCTGAAAATCGCGGTCGGCGATTGTCGGTCCGTGCCAGTGCGGTACCGCTTCTACGCCTTCGCGCCGGCCTTGCTGATACTCCAACTTGTGGAGTTCACGGCTCATATAACGTGGCGAACCTGCAATCGGTTTCGCGACGCCGATCCTGAGACCAGGTCGGTCTGGCTATCGGGCTGAACGTAGTCCAAGACTTATTGACGAGCGTGCGCAAACGCTCGAAAAAGTTCTTGCTGTGCCCAATAGTCACCCAGCTCGTCTATGTTGTACGAGCCAGGGGAACCGTCAGATGATCCTCCAGGGAACGGATCACACAGCTCTGCGTCGGCTCGGAAGCTTTCTAGGAGAATAGCTTCCTGATAGACACGCTCCAAACGGGGGTCGCGACTTCTTGCGAAGTTATCGGTAAGATCCGGGCCCCCGGGGCTAGAGAGAAGAAGCAGCTACTGCGAGAACACATCGACGCTAACGAGGTGGCCTTCTCCGTGGTGGGGGACATCGCTAAGGCCCACCGACGCTACAAGCACGCCGAGGGCGAGCAAGGCTACCTCGGTTGCCACATCGACACTGAGGAAGCTATTCCGGGGGACCTCGACAGCCTACGTGAATCTGGTGGGGACCTTCGGGCTATCCTGTGCTAGCTACTGGTGGACCCGTATAGCGGCGTGTGGGCTTCGGCTCACGTACCACCTGCTAGGGCCTTCGTTCCCGCTAGACACTACTCTACGCCGACGACCTCGAGTCTTTGGGCCGAGGGTCTAGAGGCCGCATGGGGATCCCGCCAAGTTACCTCTACCTCGCTAGTCAGTGGCTAGGCGTGGAGACGGAGTACTCCACGTGGAGGCTAGGTCCGGTCTTTCACAGAAAAGGACCAACTGGCTAGTGGAGTGGCTGCGCGGGCTAATGCGTGAGGGGAAGAGCGAAGCCCGCCCTTTCGCACAAGCGACTGGGTTTCGCCTCCATGGCGCTAGACTGGGAACGCCCCTTCCTGGGACCGCTACACGCCTGGTCGTCGGCTATCCAAGGGAAACCGGGCCTCCTGACGCTACCCACCATGATCCGCGTCCTGTGTGGATGGCTAGCAGACCGTCTCGAAATGGTGGCCGCCTGCAACGTCCGGCCCCGCTATTATTGGATGGTGCGGCACCGCTATCCTTCTACACCGACGCTAAAGCAGAAAACGGACGGGCCTGGATTGGAGGCTTTCTGGAGCTAGTGGGTGGCTGCCACGGCCCTCCAGGGGATCCGATATGCGGTAAAACTCCGGCTCAGCGGTAGTTGGCTCGGGAGGCGGCGTCTCCGGTCCATCACCGTAGGCGATCGGATGGATCCGCTCCTCCAGGGCCAACGCCTGCGTGACGCGCTGCTGGAAGAGACCTAGAGCTGTTCCACCGCCTCGGGATTGAGGTCGGCGGTGGCGTCATCAGCAGTGATCGCCTGCACCACAGGTAGCGCCAGCTCCATGGTGTCCAGGATGCGTTCCGAGACGGCTCGCCGTTCTCGGTGAAACTCCTGTGGCACTTCATCAATGAATGTACCACACATTCGGCAAAATGTTCGGGACGTTGTCCTCGAACTACCCCCGTGATCTGTTTCCTCACGCGAGCATACAGCGGGGTCGACTGTGTAAACATATGCTCCCGTCGGTCCTGGGATACATGGCCACAGTCGCGGCACGTCTTGCGAACGTAGTTTGCAGAACTTCCTTGGTACGAGAAGTCCGTACACGTAGTGCACCGATCCGTTGGACTCCTCGTAGCTCGGATCTTCTTCCTCCTGCCGGCAAGGCAGGAGTGCGGGTCGTACTCGGCCTCGTCCCCGAAGGCAGGGTACGAGGTGTCGTCGTATTCCTCGGCATCGTCGTCTTCGCGTAGGCGCGGCGGTTGAAACCCTCAGACCTGTTCTTATCGTGGTTGCTCCGGCGAGCACCGGCATGGTTGTGACGGCGGTCCTGAAAGGTATCGCCACCTAAGGAACGACCTTCCTTTAGGTGAACGCCGCTGTAGTGCTCCACTAGGGTAGCAGCAACGGCCTCAAAGCTGCGATTGTTGGCAGTGCACGCCTTAATGACAAGTCTTTCCTGCCGGCTAAGGCCGGACAATTCGAACAACAATTCCACACGCATCGGCTCAGAGAGCTCGATGCTGGC
Organism: Symbiodinium sp. CCMP2592; assembly: GCA_905221615.1. NCBI lineage: Eukaryota > Dinophyceae > Suessiales > Symbiodiniaceae > Symbiodinium > Symbiodinium sp. CCMP2592. Next base: position 144,565 of record CAJNDT010003557.1, read on the forward strand.
GTCCAGGGATTTGAGTAGTTTCCACCAACGTCGTCGCCGGCTGACGTACGACAACATCGACTTGCCGCCTTGGCGTGCGAGGACACCGTGCTTCTGGCCTCCACGGAAGAGCTCTCGAGCTTCTTCTGTTGCACGAGGGAACACCACGTTCCTCAATTGGGTAATGAAGTTCCTGAGACCACCTGGTTCGGTTAAGGATTCTATACCGATATCCCTGGCAAGCTCGAAGGCTTCATCCCGAAGTCCTTCCAACACATTGTGAACCATTTCCGTCCTCGCCTTGACGGCGTAGGACGTCATCTCATCCATGGGAGGCATGGGAGAAACGGAAGCCGAGTCATCAGACTTCGGCGTGCTAGGCCGTGGCCTCGTAGGAGATCCAGCGGCCTCGGCAGATGCTGTAGGTGCATCCATATCGGGCCTGTCCTCAGAGGGTACAGGTGCAGCGGATGCGGCCCGCGTGGGGCTCGCATCATGGAATGTACTGGGGGTTCCATCATAGATATAACTACCACTCCTAGTCTCCAGGGGAGTACTAGAGAACCTGAGCAACGGACATTGTGGCGAAGGTGGATTCCTCCCCGAGGAGGGGTAGGAATAAGGCAGGGGAGGTATCCGGAGGGTAGAGGCAAGTGGAAGGAAAATGCGAGAATTGAAGGGAGTACGCAGTGGGTCGATGAAAGGCTCGCCCGGGCCTGCACAAGGCTACCTGGTAGCTAAGTCCCGCGGGCTGGTGCACCGGGGTACCAGCGCCGCTACCAGTTTGAAATTGGCGGACTTTTCACCGAACTGCACAGCCTGATATGCTCAAGGGGCCCCTACGGCAGACATACAATCACAAGCAGACATGTCATGGTCATGGCTTCTACACATGCACAGGCAACGGTGATTTCACACAAGGCTTGGTTCAAAACTAGGCCGGTACTTCTATTAGTCTATACAGAAAAGCATCGCGCATCGCCGCGCATTTTTTTCACTCGGCTACCGAGAGCCGCTCTGCTGCGGAATTGCAGCCACATTCACACTCAAACTAGCTGCCCTGAACATGCGGCAAATCATAACAGGTCAGGCATCCACACAATCTTTCACAGTGCAGACCATTCGGGCATCATGAAGGAAAGATCGATATGATTCGTTGAACAGAAATGTCAGCAGCTGGCTGCAAGCTGATCGTATGTTTACCTAATGGTCATCAGGCATTGTTCATGTGGCTTGACACAGCTCTACTTCGGACCTGAGACACTGCACATCGGTATCAGGCTCTGCATCGTGCCTTTCGTGTCCCAGCCCTCGCATCTCTTGGCGGTGTCGGAAGGGGGCTACATTAATCTTACACTCTCACCGATATTCCAATTTGGCTTGCGAGCCCAATCCAGATCCGATGATGCCCTCAAAGTCAAGCCGCTCAGCCTCAATGGCCGTTGTGTTGCTGAGTGCCAGTGGCACGTGGGTAAACCTGCCAAAGACGGATTGCAAGCTTTTCTTTGAGTATGTAGGAAGTCAACAGCATGATGGGAGTGCCATTGGGTTGTTTTTTGGGGTTGTTGCTATGTGCCCTGCCCTGCCAACAGGGATTACAGTCTCTGAACACCAAAAAAACCGCAGGTTTGGCTCCAGCTCCTTTTGTTAGGTTTGGCCCAAGCCTCTTGATGCCTTTATTGTGAATGACCGCCGGGACGGAAGCACGTGCCGTCGCATGCCCTGGATCGCGATTGGGAATCCATCTGATTGGGCTGGCCTGCACTGAAGACGCTTCACACTCGTTCCGATGTGTTTTCCGTTTCTGACAAATCAACGGGAGACAGCTTCTTTAACATTCTGGAGAGCGTTCGCAAGAAACATTTTCGTTTTGGGGAACAGCCTCCTCACCCAGGCCTTCCCGCATTTTCTGGAAGACAACCCGGCTGTGCCATGAATGATTTATGAATTGCTGCTCCTCCCAAGCCAGGACCCGGTCACCCCTGAAAAGCGGCTGAGTGCTTGTGCAGCACTGCACATCTTAGGGCCGCACAGCATTGGCAGCAGCAAGATGCAGAGGAACACGGCGAGACCTGCATGGTTGGAGATTACGACATCAACTCACCCCGTGCTGGCTTCAACTTCCTAGCACAGCCGCTTGGCCAGTAATTCATGAAAGATCGCATCTGCAAGCTGGCGTGGCAGAGTGATTCTGAGGCAGGGTTCTTCTGTTTAACTAAACGCTCTGTGCGACTCGCCTTCAAACATCATAAAGGCCACCATGTCCGTGATCTGAAGATCTTCCTGCCCCGGCGTGCTCACTCATCGGTCGAGCCCGAGGTCAAACAAAGAAAGCCCGACCGCGCCTTTGAGAACAAATATACTAGTCTTTGAACTGGGTGACTGCTACAAGGAGCATTGACTCAAAGTCGAATGCGACTGTGCCTTCCACAGGTTGTCTTCAATGCCGGCGAGTTTGCCAACGCAGAGGAGAAATTCCCGGAAGGACGTGGCGATGCCAATGAACTGCAGAGAATCCAGGATAGCAGCTGACAGGGAGCAATTCAAGTTGAGCTCTGAGTGCAGGTCCGATGCTAAGCTGCCGTAGATCACAAGCTGCAAGAAGAACTTGTAGTTGCCAAGCCCAACCTAGGTCACAGCAGCGATACAGCAGCGCCACGCAGTTGGGTGGCACGGAGCCGCAGAACATCCCGCACAGTAAACGACTTCGATGAGTGACGGCTTTGTCGATGGCAATCCAAGCCAGGCTTGGAGTTGGCAAAGGCACCCCCACACACACAACACACAGACACAGACACAGACACACACACACACACACACACACATTCCCCGATGCGTCATGAGCTGCAGGTGTTTTTCAGCACATCGGACTCTGATGTCGACAATACAATATGGGCAACCACCCTTACGGCACAGAAGAAACAACTCCGTGACACAACTCCATGCTGGCTTAGCCTTCCTTCACCACACCTCGTCGAAGCGACAATGAACTGCAAGACCAAGCCAAGGCCCAAGGAGACCCGGTGCTACTGGTATCAGGCAGATCCACGGGGTGCAAAAGCATCGAACTCAATCAAATCGACACCGTTCATCTCCGTTCAGTGCGCCGTTATCGACATACCGTACTCCTTCTGCAACAGACAAACGCAGGACGGTCCACGAGATCCGCAGCAGCTTCAGCTTCAGCTAATGCAGATGGGAACACAACTCAATCCCTTCCGAGCGACACAGTTGTTGACCCAAGGGCAGTAGTGGTCCATGCCTGGAAGAGAGGCTCATTTGGACGCCACCGGGCTTGGGCAGACACTCCCCGTAAGGATCCGACGCAGGACGCAGAAGCCACTGACGTTGCAGTGGTGAGCCTCTCACCAAAAAAAACACAGACACACATGGAGACAGATACAGAGCAAGGCGCTGGGCCGTGTTGGCCAAAGCAGAGGCTGAGCTCCAAACCCGCTCGGGTCGTGGGATGCTGCATTTCCGGCAGAAGGTCGCCTGCCAATCCACATTTCAGAGTCAAGGAAGGCATGCTCAGCTCAGCACTGCCATCGAAAATGCCGCACTCTGTCTAACTGCTCCGGCGCGTTACACTCACGATCGTTGCCGAGCATGACCTGAACTCCGATAACTCACCCTGCTGCTAAATCCAAGTGGACAAAGCCAGGCTGCTTGGTCCCACTTACCAACATTTACCAAAACGTGCTTCCCGAGACACAAAGGCTCACATCCCAAGTGCCGACTTCCAAGTTCCGCCGTGACGCCTTCCCTGGTGTCCATCTGGCCGTCGAGGGGACGACAGGCAGAGCCTCATGTGCGGCCCCGTCCCGAAGTCAGGGCTTTTGGAGACCTCCAAAAATCTCCAACCTCAATTTAACGGATGATGCTGCATGATGCTGCAACAGCTGCAGGCTGTAAGTTTTATATATTGAATACTGCGAATTGTGCAGCCCCTGGTAGCCGCCCCACGAAAGCAGTTGGTGCATAGGTCTGGTAAGGTTGTCTTGGACGTTGAGACCTGTTGACCTTCCAAGTTACGAACAAACCATGGGTATCTCACCACAACCGCCACAGGCTTGTCGCGACAGACGCTGAGGCAGAGAAGTCCAAGCTCTTTTCTGCAGACTGTGTGCTCAAGTTCAAAGGCCAATCTGAAAAACGAGGACAAGGATACAATACTCAGCCTTCTATTCACGGGGCTTTTGCAGATGTCTTAAAAACCCAACAAGAAAGGTCGAGGCTTCGGCGGATCCGACCTCAAGCACGAATTCATGCCACGAAGTCGGGACCTCAAAGCCCACATGACCATGGCTCACCCAGCAGGGACAATGCCGTCCCAACTGATAGGGAACACCTGCTAGGTAGAGCACAACCTTGGGCGTACTCAGCACTTCTAGTGGAATGATGCCTTCACTCGCTACCCGTGCCTACCGTACCCCCGCCCATGATGTCGGCTCTGTGCATGACTCGATTTGGGGACATCCGCTGCTCCTCTCCTACAACTCCTCGAAGGAAGCTCAACGCAACCTGATCAAGCAGAGAGACCCGCTTAGACTCTAGATTCTAGATGAGACCCGCGCCCGCCCTGGATCAGCCAGAAAGGCCCGCAGGTAGGCACAAAGGGCCAAGACCTTGGGAAAAGGCCGGCAGGAGAACCCTGGGCCCTGGACAGAAGCTGAGGACGGCTCGGAAGCTCAGCAAAAGCACATCGTCATACCAAGGCAGCCGCCCAAACGATGTTGAAAAGCAGAAAGAAGAAAGGCACTAGACTTGCCTGACAGCTACTTCTCGAGACTTCCACGACATGCGATGTGGCAGACCTTCTCCCACAGGAATGTTGGACATCTGCTTTTGAAGACCTGCTCCCGCTCCTCTTTCATGCACGAACTGGTACCCTGCCTCTCCCAAGGCGGGCAAGACTCGTCCCAAAAAAATCCTGAGCGAACTGAAGGGAAAGGCTTGGGGAGGATGGCGATCACGGCCCGAAGATAACACTGTCACTGCACTAATCCGAACAGCCGTCACGTGTCAAATTAGTTCTCTCTCGAAACTCACTCACCACCATCAAACACGCGAGATGCCGTCAAGATGCAAGTTGTAGGACGTGCCCTCGTAGATGAAGACGCAGAGGGTGACGGACATGGTCATCTGCAGGCAAGCAGCTCAGGTTTAGTTTGAGAGATGCCTGAGATCCAGAAGCCATCTTGTGCAGACAAACATTGCACAGCAAGCCGGTCATTGTAGAACATCTTCTAGATTCGAGATCTGTGTAGTGTGGGAGGACATCGTACCAGTCGTCTCGAAGTTTTCGCCGTGGGATCTCCTGCGATGCACCGCCTGGAAGAACATGGCCGTGTTCGTCGTCACGTCGCACGAATACTCTTTGTCTTTGGCATCCTCGCTGCGGCTACTTGACTTCTCAGCAGGTCAAAGACCGACAACATTGCGGCTTGGCTTCCGTACCACACAGAGTCCACATCTTCCAAGTAAAGCAATGCACTCACCAATACTAGTATCCTTCTTCAAGAGTCAAAGAAAGAAGCGGAAAGCCTGGTGTCGTTCTGAAGCCCTGTCAGAGAGCTCCTCCATCACATGTGGTGTCTGCACGAGGCGCACCTGCTCCTTGCAATCAAACATTGCCAATGCTTGCATTTCCCCTCCATATACTGACTCACTACGCATATATTCTACAACATACATAACTACAAACATACATAGGTACAGGCATACACCTAATCAAATGCAGAAATACACACATACACATACATGTACACGTACATGTACATATACACATACACGTACACTTACAGATAGATGTGCCTACAGTTATACATATACAACATATACGTACACATACAGACACACATATACACACAGACACAAATACATACATACATACATACATATAGACACACATATGCAGACATGGCTAACCAATACATGCACATACGCATATATACATCTTCATTTTTTCTTTGATGCGGCTTTACCTTTTCAATGGGTTACATAGTTAGTTCGTTAGCAAGTTAGTTAATTTGCGTGTTTGTTAGCTAGCTAGATATCGAGTTCGCTACTCAGCTAGTTATAGCTGTCACGGCTCACCTGCTGTGGCGTGGCCACCTGGTCTACCGTAAGTGCAAACTTCCGCGTAGTGGTAGCTGTCCACTCAGGAGCACATGATGCTAATATACACCCTTGTTTGTGTCGTTAATGTTGCTGTCTTGTTATGCTTAGGGGCTGCTCACTCTAGAGCTTGGGCTATTGTAGGTGGTTGGATGGTGAGGGGTTTTCTTCTGATTACTTCCGTAGTGTCGTAGGCCAGCTTGGCCTAACCATGGCAGCCAAGCGATGTGCGTGGGAGACCAAACATGATATCTGTGGGGTTACTTTGTCTGATCCGGCTGAGTTGTCTCTCGTTACAGGGACAACATGCTCGGTATGGCTTCCATTCCTGCAGCTCAGATCAACGAGACTTCAGAGGGACTTGCCTTCGTGACCCATGCAAGATTGCAAGAGCTCTCAACGATACGAACCAGCCGACCGCGCGCTCTGATTCTCAAAGGGTTCATTTCCCAGAAGATTGTCAGCCTCGGTATCGCATCGAACCGCACGTGCATCAGATAGTTCTTACGTTGTGGGATGGCGTAGCTTCTTTAGTAGAGGCTCGCGCTGTATCCTTGGTAAACCTTGCCGTTGATGAAATGGATTTCATCAACAAAACCCATTCAGATGATGAGCTTGCGTTGCGTGATGAGTCAAAGCAGTTTTGTTTGAAATGCGTCAAGCAGAGGCGGCTTCTTCTGATGGGAAGGCATACGGAACAGTGGAGGTCCTCCACAAGACTACTGAGAAGCAAGACTACTTTGTGCGCAGAGTTCAGATTCCATCCGGTTCTCGCGATGCCGTTTACCGGCGTTCAGGTGCATGCTCAGTTCAGTGCCGTGCAGTTCGGGGACCAGGGGATCCACAAGAAATCGGTCTAGAGGTTATGAAAGCGCACGGTGAACGAAACCTCGCGGAATTCTTCAGGTTTGGAGAGAAGGTCTTGCAGGGCACTTGGGAGTATTTGCCTCGCAAGGCGCAACGTATGTTAGGATTGCAGAGCCTCATCTAGCGGCAGCCCGTGCACACTGGTTTCCTGGCGATGAAAGGTTCAACGAAGCTAACTCTGCAGTCAAGCGCTCCATGACGTTCCACATACAAGGACTCCCCGCAGGCTCATCAATGAATGACGTGATCACCGCGGCTAAGACGTTTGACTGGGATATAGTGCCCATTCGAACTTACCACTATCAAAAGCTAGCTTCAGCCATTACTGCAGCACAGGTTGAGCCGAAGCACCCGTGTTGCTACCAGTCTTGGCACTCTTCTCGTCACCGAGGAAGTACGACAGTATCGGAAGGCCAACAGAAAGGATCCGTCGCAGTCGCAGCCCCAAGGAGAGGCTCTAACACCATCCTCAATTTTTTCGAGCTCTCAGAGCCCCCAACTTCTCCACACATCGGCCAGGTCCGTCGTTGTTGCCTCCACCCGATGCGGTCATCCATGGCAGAGCGGATGCTCTAGAGAAGCAGTTGGGGCAAGCAGTTAAAGATATTGAGGCTTCACTTCGTGATCAAAACGACACCAAAGAACAGCTGAGGGACTTGAAAAGTTCTCAAGATGTAGGTTTTAGGGATCTTCTTATGGCGATTCAAGAGCTCAAAGCTGGCAGCTTCGCATCAAACAGCTCTCCGGCGCACGCCGTTTCACCACCTACGAAGCAACAGCGAGTTTAATACTCGCGAGATCAATCTGGAGAGCCGTTGATGTGTTGAGCTTCTTCTCATCCGCGACTTTGAGAGACGCTCGCATTGCCTGTATCGTAACCGCTTATGCTTGCTTGATGCTCATGGTCCTTCACATTAAGATTTGGCTTTGCGGGCTTCTTGTGGTGGTTATCCTCGCGTACTGGGGGTTTCCTTATGGGGTGTTCAAATCTAAGGTTAAACAAGTCAGGGTGAGACGAGTTTTGCGGATTAAAGTGCTGTCTGTCACCATGGCTTTGTTTTTATCTTGCTCCTATTGCCCGTTTTATGTTAATGATGCTGTGCCTTTGTTTAACATGGGTCATGGTACAGACAAAATTACTGACAGCGTGAATCAGCCCGACTTTATTCATGTGCACAGTGTTAATCAACACTTCGTTTGCAACTTCAGGTGCGAAGCACCAATCGTAAAGGCTGGCCCCATCCGTGGGGATTTTTGTCATAGCTTCTATGGGACGATTGAAGACGCCTTTAGTTTACATTGTGTTTCGCCGAGCCCGATCTCTTTGGAAGTGTTTGTTCCGTGTAAAGGATACAAGGGTGAAGGGCCTTTAACCATCGTATCTGCAAACCTGACTTCATGTGTCAAAAATTTTGCGCGCATCGCCACCATAGATGCCCACATCGGCGATGAGGGCGGTGTGAGTTGCATGTTCCTGCAAGAGAGCAGAATCCCACAATCGCAAATTACGAACATCGCGCGACGGTTTGAAAAAAGGGCTGGAAGTTAACTGCCGGGTCACAGCCCAGTACTAGGAAACTGAAAGGCGGACAGGTGGCGAGATACCGTCAAACTACAGGTGGGGTGGCAGTAGTGTCAAAAACGCACTGTGTCACGATCCCGGTCTCTGTTCCTGATTCCTACTCTTCTATTCAAAGCTGTGGCCAAGTTGTTTGGGTGTCGGTTGGGTGTTTCGGTTTTTACGTGTTTAATGTGTATTTGCCTACAGGGAAAGGTGCTGCTGCAGATAGGAACGATCTTGTGGATCACATCTTCAGTTTCGCAGCTTCTCTTGGTCATCACCCAATAGTGTGTTGCGGGGACTTTCAAAGCCCGCCGGAAAGCAATGCATCGATTGTCACGTCGTTCGTAGCTGACGAGTGGTTTGATGTATATGCTGAACAGCAACAGGCACTGGGGTTACAAATCGAACTCACCTTCCAAAAATCCAACTCGCCTCATCCCAATCAAGAGTTTGGCAAGACTAGGATACACTATTTCTTGTTGTACAGGCATGCCTTACCCCTTTTTCAGTCTGCATCGGTTCTCCGGGGCGCCGGTTTCCCTAATCCTTCGCCGTGCACGCTTACCCTAAACATTGAACCGTTTCAAACCAGCATCCTTGTTGTCAAGCCTCACCCTAAATGGTCACGCGAACCCTTGCCCTGTAAAGGGCCCGAGTGGGAAGAGCGTGAGAGCGCAATCAAACCAATAATTCATGGGTTTATGCCCTACCTTATTCAACATGCTGCGTGCCGTGATGTTGAGGCCTTGTGGACCACTGCATGTGCCGCAGTTACCAGTATGATTAACACAATTACGCAACAATCTGTTCCTCCAACTAGAGGTAAGAGTCCGTCGTTTAGGAAGGCTCCGTTATTCAAGCGCGACATCCAAAAACGCTCTTCCAGTTGCTTTAACACTGCCCTTAGATTGGTGCATGAGATTCGATGCAAGGCTAGAGCATGGAAAGATGGCGCGTCTTCAGGGTGGATCTCACAACTGTATGCTACTATTTCTAAGGCCTCTAATGTTGCAGCGAAATGCGGGGTTCATGCACTGTTCAACACAATGTCACCCTTACAGCTGCAAGCTTCATGTGCATCCATTAAACAACAATTGGTGAGTGCTTTTGATGTTTGCGAGACTTTTCGGAAACAGCAGCTGATCGATCAGTGGAAGAATAAGCTAAAGTTGTCTGCGCGAGGCAATAAGTCCAGGGTCCACAGATGGCTGAAAGGTGAACGTGTTGGTCAACCCAGGTTTTTCCGCCGTGATGACAATAGCATTACAACTGATCCTAACGGACATGATCTCTGACCACATGGAGTTTATCTACAAGTATCATGGTGACAAAGATGTAGATAGAATGGAGAGTGATTTCTATGACAAAATACCAAACAGCTATATTGATAACATAGCAGCTGACGCCGTTGTCCCAAGTATTGTCCACGACGACTTGTTTCGGTTGTTTCAAAAAAGGAGTAGTTTTAAAGCCTCGGGTTTAGACGGTTGGAAGGTTTCGGAGCTCCAGCAGTTACCACCGTCTGGACGGATCCCGTTTGCTCTTGTCATGATGCTAGCTGAAGCCACGGGCATATGGCCAGAGGCGCTTACGTTTGTTAGTATTGCTTCAATTTCCAAACGTGTAGATATGTCTACCCCAAAGAACATTAGGTGTATTGGCATCGCCTCTGTCATTTATTCCTTGTGGTCCTCGTTGCGATATCGTCATCTTGCACGGTGGCAAGCTTCAGTTTTTCCCCCAAGTTTAACCGGAGGCATTTGTGGACGCAACGGTGATGAATCGGAATGGCTGTTATCGATGGATCTACATAGTGAGCATACCGACACCATGGCACTGTTTTTGGATCGGTTCAAATGTTTCGATATGGTCATACCGCAGGTTTCATTGGGTATTGCCAAATGTCTTGGGTTGCCGAACCACATTCATAGGGCTGCCTTGGGCTTTTATGCGAACCAAACCAAGTTCCTCAAATTGGGCTGTGCTTTCGGTAGGAGGGTTCTTCCCAGTAACTCGGCTGTAGCTTGTCCATTGTTATGGTTAATTCAGCATACGCAGTTTTTGCCACCGTCTTGAGCACTTTATGCCCTACTATTCACTGAGATCGTTTAATGATGATGCCAAGTTTTGGACCCCAGACAACAACCATGCTGAACTGGCTAATGCTTTATGCTGTGTTGAGCAGCTTGACCAAAGCATCGGGCAAGTTCTCAATCCGGAGAAGACAACGCTAATGACAAAACGCAAGGCAGAAGCTGACAGATTTCTTCGTGAAGTTGGTCGTCAAAACTTTATAAGAAAACTGTTAAATCTCTAGGCTTTACGCAGTCGTGCAAACTCAAACGCAGCGTTGCTATTCAGAATGGTAGGGCCGCTAAGGCTCGTCAGATGTTGCAGAAGATCGCTGTTTTACCTTTGTCGCAGCAACAGAAAGAAATCCACATTCACTCCAATGCTCATTCCAAGTGGGTGTATGGGTCTGAAATACAAGCCCCTTCTGCGCGCGTCCTTCATAGCATCCGCTCAGCCGTTGTGGCTTGTTTGTTCAAAAAGAACCATGTTCGGTGTCCGTTCTTGAGCATGGCTACGCGAGCTGATGCTTGTATTGACCCTTTTGGCAAATGGGTGTTACGCGTGTTCTTCAAGCTTAGAAAAATGACCCGCAGCAACCCAGCTTTAGCGGTCAGAGTTTTGCAAGACGCTGAAAGGCTCGTCGGTAAGGTGCAACATACCAGCAATGGCGTTGCAGCAGTCTTTGCCTTTCTTCGTCAGGAGTTGCAATGGTCCATTGTTGATGTCGACAACTTCTTCATTAAAACCCCGCAGCGTGGAGAAATCTGCTTAGCAGCGGGTAGCACACAATTCTTCAGAGAGGAGTTAGACGTTGCGGTTCGAACTTATTTGTTGCGCAAGCTTCGATTCGGCATGACTGCCAGCTTCCGGCTAACATTCCGGACATGGACATTTTCTTGACCAGGTTTTTGATTGAGTCAGACTTCCGGTCTGATGAAGACTTCCAGTTCTTGAAACCCTGTTGACAGCGGTTGCCCTCCAATCATGCCCACACTCGTGCTATTCTTGAGCCGTTTATCACAGGCGGCATATATACCGGACCGCGACTCAGAGCTGCTGGTATGACTCAATCGGATGAGTGTTGTTGCAAGCAACACGCGGAAACTCATCAACATCTGTTTGTGGCTTATGGAGTGTCCAGTATATGCAGCTACCAGGCCAATCAGGGGTGAAGAAAATGCCGTCTTTTGGACAGCCGGCATTTTCTACTCCCCGATTGATGCATTTGCTTCGGAAGGGTCACGTGACCACTTGCTTGAGTTCCCGAGATCTCCGAGACCTTCTCAGTTGACGAGCCAGTCTTTCTGGACGGGTCTGCTTTCATGAAAAGTGGCAGGCGTTACGCTCCGCGGCATGTGCTGTCGTGGTTCCTGGTAAGATTGAAATGTCGGTGCTCCTGCCAGGCAGGATCTCACATCCCAGCGTGCTGAGCTGTATGCCGCTGTTTTTGGCCCTTAAGCTTACCCATGTTTCGGTTACATCGGTCAGCGATTGCGCAGGGGTTGTCGACAGGGCGACATCTCTCAAGCAACATGGCATTCGGTTTGAGGCTATTGTCAAGTTTGATAATCACGATTTGTGGACAGCTTTTCTTGAAGAGGTCCACAACAGACCGAACCGCAATATTTCCATCGTCAAACTGAAGGTCCATGCATGTTCCACGAGGTCACACAGGACAGCCTGCATACTTGACTCGTGGCAATGAGCTTGCCGATCGGTGTGCCAAACGGGCGCATGATGCTTTCGTGAAAAACTTGCAAGAGCTCAAGCCTTTTATCCAGAGAGCTGTTGACATTCAAACTCATGCTGTGTCAACGCTGGTTTCAAGGAGAGCCGAGTCCGAAATAGATATGGCTCCAGACTGCACAGTGCCTGCGCCTTTTCGGGATACCGCGATGTCTTGCAAGTGTTTGTGTCGCCCTACAACCCGGGTGGTAGGCAAGGTGAAACCGATATGTACAGGGTGCTGTATCATGCAAGTTGGGGGTTTGGAAGAGGCTCTTGTCGATAGTGTTGTAACAGGAGTCGATTCGACGACACAATCTCCGAGAGACTTTGGTCTTTCCATCCGGTATTCCGAAGAGTGGTGTTCGTCAATGGTATTCTCAATCCTCCAGTTCAACCCGTCGACTGCGGTGTCATTAAAATCATTAAGATTAGGAAGGCTCCTATATCTTCAGCAGCATGTCAAGCATTCTGTAGCTTCATATGTGATGGTCGTTGGAAGTGGGGGACTAAGCATGCGCAAAATAGGACCAGTTGGGTGGTTCTTGCAGTTGAATTTGTAGCGTCCTGTGGCCTGTTTCCAGGACTGTGTGATCAGGAAATGTTCGTAGGAATCCTTGTCCGTAGGTTCAAGGATGTGTTTCTTCAATTCATCGACAAGCATCATGTCAATGCTGATCACATAGTCGGCATCAGGCACATGAAGTCATTTGGGTTCGGAAATCAGTCCGGCCTCTCGTGTTCGAGGCAGTTTCGTCATCATGATAAGCTTTTGGCTTGGATTCTGAAGGTTTCCAGGGGTATTTCCTGTTTAGACCGTACCGTCAAGATGAAGCCTCTTGCTTCCATAGTTCCATGCTGGGATGGCATAACCCCCGGCAATTGATGTCCCAATAACAGCGCGTTTCCTTCTTTTCCGTTTCAACCCTTCGGCTTGCACGCTGATACCAGCGAAGATTGGTCCAATTTGACTGGCAGGAGGCTCGTGAGGCCGATTGCAGTTATGCCCAAAAAAGCTACTCAGCTAGTTATTTAGCTAGCTAGTTTCGTTGTGGTTGAATTAAAGTTACCTAATGTTACCTATAAAGTTTTAGTTAATTAACTAGTTTGTTTGCTAGTTACTCAGTCGGTGAGTTAGTTCGTTGGTTGGTTGGAGGCTTGGTTGGTTGGTTGGTTGGTAAATTAGTTAGCTAGCTCCACCCATCTTTCCTTCCTTCCTCCTCCCGTCCGTCCGTCCGCCCTTGCGTCTTTCCGTCTTTCCGTCTTTCCGTCCGTCCATCCATCCGTCCTTCCGCCCGTCCGTCCATCCCTATCCGTATATCCATGCATCGTCTGTCCATCCCTCCAGCCCTCCGTCAGTGCATCCATCCATCCATCCATCCCTCCCTCCATAGGGCAGGGCACGGCGCAAACGTACATGCCTACATACAATCATGCGTAGGTACATGCTTACCTACCTACGCAAGTACATACATACATACAACAAACTAAGAACAAAGTGGCTCTCCCGCCCAAAACCAACTCTCTCCCACAAGAACGGTTTTTCTACTCGACACGAACCTTGTCGTATGGAAAACAAAAAGGCAAAACACTTTTGAAGTTTGGCTGCGTAGTTCCCCAAACGATGCTTGTGTTTTGGTGATTTTGCTTCTTCCTCGGGGAAATTGGCTGAGCGAACACGACCAAGAGCACCTTTTCTTAGGAAAACTGTTTTTCAGCATGGTCTTATCTTACGAAAAAACTGTTGTTTCTGCCCAGGCGTTTGCTTCCACCTCACTTTGCTGTTCTTGCGCATTACAAACTAGAGATGCCAATAAGACCCAGCAAGGTTACGGTATCATTACCGTTGAGATTCGAATCTGGTTAGCACTAACATTTCTGATGTGAATAATGGCCAGGCCAGTATTCGGATCAGGTCTGACCAAAAAACAATTACTGGCGTCACGCTAAAACATGTCCTCCGATTTATAACATAAACCAGGATACTAGACCGGGAAGTCACATTATCACAATTATCACTACCACTTCCTTTAGCCATGACTAAGGTTGTAATAAAGAGAGGCAACTTTTATCAAATTATGAGCGGCGCTAAGCCTACTAGGGATAGTCTTAGGGCATGATCTGCGCTGATATTCGGGTCACCACTGACATAAGGGGCTACTGGCAAATATCTTGTTAAACTTGGTATTGTGAGGAATCAGGAGTCCGTTAAGGACCATGCACTATGAGGCGGTTTCTACTTACTAAAGGGGTTGGTACCTGGTATATACCTGGATCGCCGGGGTTGAGCAACTTTCTTGGGACCAGTCACTGGTGATGCGTTTTATTTCGGTGGCCTGAACCCCCTTGCCCAGAAACGAGGAGAACATGAGAAAAGTCGCTGCCCTCACTCTTTTTCATGCCCATGCCTTTGCGAGTGCGACCTTGTATAGGTACAAGGATCTCTCCGGCACATAGCGAGGGCTCACACTCCTTGCCAGAGTCGCAATGCGGTTGATGAAGTCCTCTGGCATCTGGCAGGAGTATGCCAAAGGGTTCAAGGGCTCCCGCATGCCATCCTTGTCCAGCACCAACTGGTGTACCACATGCATCAACATATGATACTTCGGTGTGAGCTTGAAGCGAGCCAGCGACTTCGACAATGCCAGAGCTGCACACCTGGTGTACGACTGAATCATCTCCAATCCAAGTCGCACAACCTTCACCAGTCGCCGCCTCTTGAGAAATAGGCCAGCTTTATACAAAGAGCTCAAGAACCCATCGGAAGCCTTCAAGCAATCCAGAATGCTCGAGAGATACGGACGATCGTCCCCCAGGTCATGTGTCGACTGTGGCGACATGACTTCCTCGAATCTATGAACGAGGAATTTCAAGACGAATGTCGTATCAGCTCCCTTGAACCATGACCTCGCCACAGCACAGAAACCGAGAAAGACGGTTAACTTGAAGGTTCCACATAACAAAACTTAAGCAACTATAAAAACAGATGCGAATCAGCGGGGGCACCCAGTGGGATAGTCTGCCGCCGAAGAGATTCCCAGCATCCCTTTGGTCAATTGGTTCATGCGCAGATAAAGATCTTGATCAGCAGCGAAAGATTTCATCTCTCGAAACAGATGAGCGAGGTTCTTGTCGAGACCCTTTGCAGCACATCCGGTCAGTCCGAAATCACGGAGAGTCATCTCAGCTGCGAGCAAACAAAACTCTTGAATTATTAGACTATACATACATGAGCAGGCTTTAGGGGGTTTAGGGCATTTAAAATTCAGGGTCGACTATAAAAGCATACTATGCAAGAGGAGCTCCAGGCCAGAACCAGCAAGTTCGGCATGTACACCTTTATGACAGGTATGGAACAGATCCACCAGAAAGAAAGATGCTTTGCTTTTGACTGCCATCGGTATCTTTGCAGTGAGCCCAGACTCATTCTTCGGATCCCAAGGAATTGTGGATGTAGCCATGCTTCGAATCCAAGGAGCCGTAGAAAAGTCAGATTCGTGCCAGGTAGGACACTCACGGGTGTTGGCCATACACAAGTGGCAAATCCCAACTTTGTAAGGATAGGACTCACGGCGAAAATGCCGTAGCAATCTTCCCAGCTTATCCAAAGCCGGCCAGTCTCCTTTCAAGCCTAAGACCACGACATGCCATGTTTCCGTGGAGCCGCCACGGCGGATCGGCAGGCCATCGTAGAACAGCTTTGCAAAGTCTTCTGCCCAGATGTTTATAAGCTTGGGCAGGGGTCCGTCATCGTTGCTGTAGAGTTGCTTCGGCATGCATGCAAACAGCTGCCTCGTAAGTATGGTATTGCCACGGAAATTCATCTTGAAAGCTTCCTGTTCAGTCTGATTGTCCTGTGCATCACAGCCAGTGCCGAGCAGCGGTTCTGATCCCAGTACCATAACAGCTGACTTCTTCCAGCCTCTGCCTTCATCCCCTATGAGATAAAGGGGAATAGCACGTCCAGCTTATTGTGTTCAGCTAGGGCACGAAGGTAATCAGAAAACAGAATGCAAGGGAAGGGGGCCTCCAAGCCGATGTCAACTTCTGTAACTTTTACGGCTGCCTGTATTTCGGGCATTGCATCCAAAGCCAGTCGGGTCCTCTGTGCTGCATGGCCGGTAGCGAACCCACGACTCATCTTCTTGATAAGCCTGGCAGATTGAAGCTTTTCAGAAGCCTCCTCCCCAAAAGTTCGGTTGACTTCCTGTTCCACTGCATTCGCCAGTTCTGCAAGCACCTCATGCGGCACCTGGGTTGCTAGGGTTCAATCTATGACTTGCGAACTTTTCAGGGCTGATTTGGCTTACATGCGTATTATAGAAGCTGAGATTTTGGGGTTTCTAAGTTTCGGCGCTCAGACTCTTTAGAAGTTTAGGGGATTGGGCTTTTAGGGATTTATAAAAAAATTAAGTAGAGGGTTGCCCAGGCACACCTTTGATCAGAGCATTCGTCAGAGCAGATTCTATAGGTGCTGCAGCACGAGAGCTTGTAGCAGATGAAGCTTTGGAGATGTTGCTGTCCAGAGATCGCACAGATAATGTACCTGGCAGCATTTGTCATTCACACCCCGGATCACATTAGCTCTGCACACTCGATGATGAAAGATCTTTTCTTCGGCTTTGCTCGCATCAACCCCTTCCCCGGAAGTTGCACGTGCAGTGCACATCGTGTGGGACACCATACCGAGGTAACATCTGTGTGGCTAGAGATAAGACATGTATCTTAAGATAAAGGTTTATCTTAAGGTAGGGGTTGAAAGCCTTATGTAGTGTGCCCACATCTGCAGCAAAACAAAGGTTCACTTGGCGGCTCTCTTCGCCTTCGGCGTCGGCTTTGCCTTGGCCTTCGAGGCTGCTGGGTGTGCATCGTCCTTGATCTTCAGGGTCGGCAGCACTGTCCTGAGCATGTTTGCGTGCAAACGGTTGTGCCGTGGTCACACTCTGCATGTGTCTGCTGCTCTGTCTGAGAGCCACTCTTCTTGATCTTGTTTTCTTCCATCGTCACCCGGCTCGCCCTGCAGGGCTGGAATCGGCGATTCCAGGCGATGCGTGACGAGGAGAGGTATTGCTTGCCGAGCGGCAGCTTCGTCACAGTGTTGATCAGCTTCGTCAGCTTCCTTAGATAATGCTTCTAAACTCTAAACCCAAGAAGCAAATCTATTCTAGAATGCCGGGGCTGAATCAGCGGGGTTCGTGCTGCCGAGGGTCGCATTGTCGATCTGCTCTTCACAGTCATAGGCAGACTTCATGTCGGCAAGATCATCGTGTTTCCCGGCGAGCTCCTCGATCTGCTTGTGCAATGCTTCCACTTTCCTTGGCATGTGACATACTAAACAAGGCTGCAAAAGACCCTACAATTAGACATGCACTGCATAATATCGCGGGCCATGTCGCTCTCCAGCTCCAGCTTTCTTACACCGATCCAGGAGCTTGGTGACTCTGCTGTGCAGCTTCAGGATTTCATCCAAAAGGCTGGGCACCCCGTCGATGTCCTGGTTTAAGGAGGGATCAGGGTTCAGGGGTTGGTTCAGGGTTGAGGCATTACCATAGCACAGAGCGAGTGGCCTCATCCAAATCTTTGTCTTCCTGCAAAGTTTCTTTGCTCCTTCTTTTGCCTAGCTTGGGCTGCTTGGGTTCATCGGCCTCCTCATCTTCATCTTCTTCGTCATCTTCGTCATCATCACCATCACCCGGGCTTTCATCATCGGAGTCCAGGTCCGGAAGGCTCGAACCCAAACCCAGAGCCACATCTTTCACGTGGCTGCCCTGGGATATGGCAGTGTCCCGGATGAGCTCTTCCTCGTCCTGGTGTCGGGCTCGGGCTTGGTCTCCTGGTACAAATTAATGGCATGACAGAAGAAACCTTAAGTAGCTGCAGCTTCGCATTGCATGGGTTCCACTACACATTGCGAATCGCAAGGACCTTGCACGGCGTCCCGTAGGCATCCACGTCCTTGGCCAACAGGAGTGCATGCCACACACAGCAGCTGGAGCAACATCCAACTGTACTGCTAGTGCAAACCGTGATTCCGTAGGCTTCCAGTTCTCCTCGGCGGAAGAAACCTCCACCAGTGTCTTCTGCAAAGCATACCCCAGCATCTCGTCATCAGTGTCTGACATCTCAGGTGCTGCAGGAATGCTCAAGACGTGTGTGGCAGCAGGCGGATCCGATACTTTCTCGAAGCTGCATAGCAGGGACTTTC
Source organism: Symbiodinium sp. CCMP2592 (assembly GCA_905221615.1). Taxonomy (NCBI): domain Eukaryota; class Dinophyceae; order Suessiales; family Symbiodiniaceae; genus Symbiodinium; species Symbiodinium sp. CCMP2592. The sequence continues at coordinate 163,098 of CAJNDT010003557.1, forward strand.
GTGGCGATTCTGGGTTTTCCCTGTATTGGGCTTTGGGCTCTTGCTAGGATCCCCACTTGCCAGCTTGGGTGGCGAAGGCTTTGGGCTCTTGCTAGGATCTGCCAGCTTGGGTGGCGAAGGCTTTGGGCTCTTGCTAGGAGTTGCAAGCTTGGGTGGCGAAGGCTTCGGGCTCTTGTTAGAACTTGCAGCAAGCTTGGGCGGCGAAGGCTTTGGGCTGTTGCTAGAACTTGCAAGCTTGGGTGGCGAAGGCCTTGGGCTCGGCTTGGGGCTTGCAAGCTTGGGTGGCGAAGGCTTCGGGCTCGGCTTACGACTTGTTGGCGTTGGGCTCGGCTCGGGGATCGAAGTCTCCGGCTTGGAGGGGCTGCGGGCAGCCGTTGGAGAAGGGGTTTTGAGCATCCTCCCCTGTATCCACAACATTCATTGGCCCAACACCACCACCCGTATCGGGAGAGGTCCAGGGAGCCTTCTTCGGAGCTTGGGTCGTGTCTTCTCAGAGTAGCCTTCTCCTTCCCGAGCCCTTCATCCTCCTCCTTTCCCTCATCTCCACCATCAGATCTCACTGAGACCTTGGACCGTTTCCTTCTAAGTCGTGGCCTCTTGTTGGGAGGCTCTTCGACCCCATCAGCATCCGAAGGCGGGGCACTGTCTGCTTGAAGCTTTTGAAGCTTCTCTAGCACGGCCTTTGCCTCCTGCACATACCAGTATACAGGGTTGATTTAATTAATGTAGGCTTGAAGACAACTATAGAAACCCTGTAGCACGTCCTCTAGCTGCTCGGCGACCGACTTCGGTTCTTCTTTCACAGCAACCTGTAGGCCCTGGGCTTTCTTCACTTTCTTTCTTGCCATAGCAGCAACCCGGCAGCTACACTTCTACACTCGGCTTCACCTAGATGAGTGGCAGAGCAAACGGGCAAAACACATCACAGTCGAGGCTGCCACTTGTTCAAGTCTCTTGCAATGCAGAGCAAAAGCACACATAAGTCGACCTACGTTTTTTTGCGCCACTCCTACGGATGTTTGCGCCACTCCTACGGCTGTGTGCGCCACAGGTCGGTGTCTCTATTTTACATATATTTTATATAAAACACATCCAAAACACTTCAACCTGCAGGGGCACCACAGCAGTTCCCTAAAAAGCCCAACCCCAAACCATTGTAACTATTGCATACCCGACCCTTGTCCGACTTCCAGACAGCGGGCCGGCTCTTCTACGGAGCCATATCGTACTCATGGATCACCGATCTCCTGGAGACAGAGCAGAGGCTTCTATGGTTCGAGTTTGGGATTTATAGGGGTCGGGCCTGGGTTTAATTAAGGGTGTGAAACTTTGGGTTCTACAGAGGATATAGGGGGGGTGGAAGTTTGGGATCGATTGGGGTTTGGGTTTATGGGATTAAGATTTCGGGACGGGGCTCGGCGTGGAGAGATGATGGGTCGCTCTACAAATAGGACTGATAATTTTGGTTTGTTGTTCTGGGTATGGGGTTTGAGGAAACCACAGGAAGGGCTGGATGTTAGTTTAAGAGATTTGAATGTGGGGGTATATGGGTTCCAAAGCTAGTACTACTTTTCTGTAGGTCTCCATAGACAGAACACACAAGAGCAACTAATGATATCGTACCGATCAGTCACTACAGCAACTGCACTGAATGTGGTTTGTAGCTTTTATGCGGCTATCTTTTATGATCGCTCCTATGCTGTGAGGCGGGATATCTGCCCTACACAGAAACACAATTGTATGTATGTACATTATATATATATATATATGGACCCCAAACCCTGATTATTATGTGGCTGTGTATTCCCGATGGTTGTGGTTATATGCACTTATAAGTGCGACTCGGCGAGGCAAACCACGAACCGGGCCGCCACCATTTCTGGAAGGTGCCCTTAATGAACATCCGAGAATAGACCTTGCAAAATGCTGGCGTGGATCGCCTGAGTTCTGTAGATTCCAACGACATCCATGCATGTTGCCTGCTGCCACTGTATACTACAGCAGCCAAACTATGTTGCGACCATGTGACCCATGCTTCCTTTTGGCCCTAGAGGCATCCATGCGGCACTTCACCTTCTTCGCCAGGCGGGCTTGCAGTCGCTGGTGGAAGACCAATATTGCTCGGGAGTTCGATAGGAGCCTGAGTTTGCTCGGACACAAAGCCCCCCAAGAGCTCACCCAACATCCAGCTCCAAACATCTTCGTCGGCTCAGCAAATTTGGACCACCGAGGGTGCTCTCTCAGATTAGGAGGCATTTCCACAGTCCAAGTGAGTCCCAAAGCCTGTGCCAGGAAGAATACCAAAGCCAACCTCACATGAGCATGTATCGAGACAGCACATGGGCAACATGGGCTAAAGCTAGTGCAGACGGGGTGCCGGTCGGCCATAAGATAACCATCAATCGTTCTTCCATGGACAATACTGCCCGGTTTCATCTTCAGGACAATAATCAGCATCAGCCTCAGATGTTAGGAAGAGTTTGAGTTTCAATGGTTCGACGACAGCAACAAAAGGCTTGGAAAGTATAGGCCATGACACAGGAAATCAGTGGGCTCGCTCCCCCATCGAACCGAGACCGCCCGGAGACCTTTGGCCTTGAGGTGTTTGGTCACGAATGGAGCATCATTGTTGAACTCCACAGCCTCATATTCCTGGATCGGAATAAAGAAACACTGTCTTTCACAGCAAACACTCTGCAGCATAACTGGCCGGCAAGCCCCACCTGCTCGAAGTCGAAGGGCATGTTTGACACCATCGCCACCATAATGACGAGTATCTCAGTAATCATGCAAGCATCAGAGACTCCACATGCCTCAGAAACCAGCCGCTAGTGTTCAAGCTGAAAGGGCACGCGGCGTTAATGAATCTTCGAAGGTAGTATCCGATGGGACTGAACTTGTATGGTCTATGCCACTTAGTGGTGCTATGGCTTGCAATTCTCTGCCTGCAAAGAAGTGGCGGTTCATTACTTACAATTGCCTATCACTTAAACAAGCTGGTCGACAACATGACATCTGCAATGCATTCAAATCCGCTACCGCATTCGGGTTACAGGGCACTCGTATCCCATACTCTGGTGATGAGGTTACCTTCTCCGTTCAAGATGGTTTCACGCTTTTCAATTGGGGCTATGGGACAGGGCCTGCAACCAATAAGTGTGCTGGTATTCAGATTGGGATTCGTACGAAGGATTTCCGAAAGAAGCATGTGGTACGTATCTGGTCTGCTCCTACACAGCTTCAGGGTCGAGGTGGAGCAGTACGTGTGCGGAATGGATCAGTTGATTTTTGTTTCATATGCTTGTATGTTCGACCCAATCCAGACAATGCACAAGCACGTCAGGGCATACATCAAATTTATGAATGGGCTGGCCGTGTTATGGCGGAGCTACCAAGACGCTGTGTGCCACTACTTCTTACAGATGCAAACGGGCGAACTGGCTTGGTACGGTATGGTGGAAATGCTGGTGAAGTATGTCATGTTGCTTCTGATGCAGTCGGGAGTGGGACACCGGAAATGGAGAATTATAACGGGGCTTGTATTAGACAGTTTTGTGAGGAACAATATTTGTGTCTGGCCAATACATTCTGGGACTGTGGACACACGTATTGGGGAATGTCCCCTACAGCACGAAGTCGCATTGATTATATTGCGCTCCCAGTCTCTTTGCTACCAAACATTCGCGATTGTTCTGTATGGCATCGCACTGGGGCTAAATTACAACTCATTGCGGCGAATACTCCTCGTGATCATAGACCTGTGGTTTTGGATGTTGAACATCGGTTGCAGTACACCTCGGGATCGGGATGCGATTATGGCTGCAGTTATGTATGGAGAGAAGAGAGACATATTCTTTCAAAAGGTGGAGACTCGTTGTGAACAACAGAAACATAGCTAGGCTGAGGCTACGAGTAAAGTTTTTCCTGATGCGGCTTGGCAACTGTTGTCTAACACTGTTTCAGACTGTGCGCATGAGGTGTTCGCGCTTTCTCATGCCAAATCCTGTCGACCTGCCGACACTCAGCACGCCATTCGAGAGAGACGTACCGCCAGGATGGAATTGCAGAATGTTCGCACTCACCCGCGTAAGATTATTGCTCTCCCTTCTTTACACTGTCCGCCTTGGCGCGGGTACTTGTCAGCGTGTCTTCAACTATGGATGGCAGTCTCAAAACTTGAACGGGTATCCAAATCCTGTAAATTGCTATGCAGACGCGATAACAAGCAACATCAACAGCAAGTGGTTCATGAACTCCAGGAAGCATGGCGAAAGCGTGATTTGGCGTCAGTTTGGAAACTGGGACGTAAACTTGGTGGACGAAGTGCGGGACCTAAGAAACGAAAATACAACGTACTACCGAATTCCACGCGACCATCTTCGGAGAACTGGGCGACACATCTTAAACAAACGGGGCCACTGGGAGGATGCTCAGCTGATGTTATGGAATGGGATGTGTTGTTACACGATCGTTTGCACTGTGCCACTGACACTCGCATTTTATCCAACTTCATGCGAATGGATGCTCTATATGACCTTCGTGAACTACGATGGCAACTGCGGCAGTGCAAAACACGACGTAGCGTTCCTGAATGGTCTGTTCCCGCTGAGCTCTGGAGGATGCTTGCCTGGCCAAACCTTTACGATAGTCACCGCCGGCGTGGCCTTGGATTTGAGACCCCAAACTTGGAGCTTCCCATCTTTCAGGAATGTATGCGAGATCTCATGTGTGTTATTCGCCGCACCAAACAAGTTCCACAAATCTGGCATTTGGGATTGGGTCATGAGATTTCGAAGCACAACAACAAGCCGGGATGTGCAGGTATACGGCTTGTGTGGTCATTGGATCCAATTGGCAAGCTATACTATAAAGCGTTATGGAGTAGAGGAAATTGCAGTGCCGCGCGTGAGTATGCATCTGGGTATTTGGGAGGACGTAGGCGTGAACAGGCGATCGCGACACAGCATCTCCTTCGCTGGCGATTGCGGCACTCTCAACAAGGACATTGCACAGTACTACATGATGTGGCGAATGCCTTCCCTAGTCCGTGTCATGCTGCACTGGAAAAGGCTTGCAACGAAGTCGGGCGTGATCCCTTTGACCGTCGACTGCTGCGACGACGACATGAGGATGCTGTTCTGTGTATACGTGCTCATGATGCAACGATATATATGCGACCAAAGTCTGGTAATCTTCAGGGTGACTCCATCGCGTCCATTGAGTTCTTACAAGTATACCACCCATCCGTTGACGCATATGTTCAAGCTCGTGGTGAGGCTGCTCAACCACTATGTGTCACACATCCGTTGGACGGCTGTGTTATCGACCCATCCCTCACCACGTTTGCTGATGATTTGGCCGAAACCTTCCTCGTCAACTCTGCCGCAGACCTGCAACGGCTTGAGGTTAAGATGGATGCTGAGCTGTCAGATGCCTTATCACTGTGTGGTATTTCCTCAAATGAGTCCAAGAAAGTGTTCTTACCAAGATTTTGTGGTAGAGGTTCGGGTAAGGAAATGCGGAGTCTGTTTCATGGCCAAGTCCAGGTTGAAGCACAAGTACAGCGAGTATCCAGATATTTGGGAAACATGTTGCACATCAGCGGCTCGAACGCAGAATCTGTTGATGCGCGGCTGCAGGCGATGCAAAGAAATTGGTACATGCTACAGCGTTTTTGGCATAATCCCGGTGTGCCACGTCGTGTTCGAATATTGGTCTTTGCGTGTATGGTCTATTCTACGGCATTATCTGGACTTTCAGCACTTGTATTGGCTCGCTCAGAGTACAAGGTACTCAATGTGCGCATATTACAGTACGGCCGCAAACTCATGCAAGGACGAGCGTGCCAAAAGACTTTTCATGGTGACGGTACAACATACAAGTCTGTCCCCAACCTCTCTGTTTGGCGATGGCTGGGTCTGGTCCCGGTTGAAATTGCGCTTCGGATTCAAAGGTTGCGATGGTTACAGCACATTGTCCGTGTCCCCTCGTCTAGTACTCAGCTTGTGGCATTGTTATTTGGAAAGATGGCGTGTGAAGATGCACCTCAACTTCTTGATGACGGTAGTCTCCACTCTTCTGCAGGCCCATGGCTGGTGCAGCTTGTATCAGACATTGATGCCCTTAATGCTATTGATGATACTGCTCATATACCCACTCGTATGCAAGGCAAACCACTACGGCTCTTTGCTGACGCTGAGCTTCGACATGATTTTCTATTGCTTGATGTTGGTATCCTTGCGTCGTCGTTCCTCTCTGTATCCGTACCGCCCCCAGCCTTTCAAGCAGCTCCCGCAGAACCCCAGCAGGCAAACCCAGCTGAAGATACTTACAAATGCGATTTTGTTTCTGATGATGGTGTTTCATGTGGAGCTTGTTTTTCCAACGCACGCTCGCTCGCCACCCATCGTTGGAGTGCTCATGGAGTCACAGTGCAAGTTCGCAGACTTGTGGTCACTAATCAATGCCCCTGGTGTATGGCAATCTTTACGTCCACAGCCGGAGCCCGAGCGCATGCACAAAATAGCTTCAGGACAGGTTTATGCCAGGGGATTGGGAGCAATACCGCCGTATCAGTACATGAGCCTCCGACCTTGGTTTGCCCGGAGTGTTCGCAACTCTTTCCATCTTTCGTGGCTCTTCAGTGGCACATTGCCTCCCATTTGCCAGGGCCTGACATCCTACTTTGAACGAGCCATGCAAAACTGGTTTCAGAATCCAGGTGAAGCACCGGCTCCTGCCGCCAAGCGCGCACGGGGCAAAGGCAAACTCGATGACACCAAGATGCAGCAGATGATGCTTCTATGCTGCAAACTGGGGCTGGCGAATGCTCAATCCCTCCGGAATGTCATGGCTACCGTGTTCATCACCTTTCTTTTCCAGGGCGATTCACCCATCATTATCGCGGGTATGAATGCGGGCAAGGAATACGCAGACCAGGCCAAGGGTAACAAAGGTCATAAGCTGGGTGCTCCGCAATTCTTCGTATGGGCGGCGATTTCAGAAGCTTTGGTGCAAAGCGAGAAGGGTAGCGCAGAGCACAAAGGCATCCTCGACAGACATCGGCAATCAGTGACGGAAGTAAGCATGCTGAAAGGCCTCATCTTACATTGCCGTATCTCCCGATGCTACGACCGGGCCATGAAGCGGCTGACTCTTGCCTTTGGACCTGAACATGCGGAATTAAAGAATGCTGTTGTACAGTTGCTCCGTGATGCCGGGGGTGATGAAAAGGTAGGACAAGCCCCGCCGGGCAATCTCGAAAGACAGGTCCAAGATCTGTTGGACGAACTCACGGATTAATGTCAGTTCTTTTGCAGGCGAGGGTATCTTGTGCAGTGTATGTAGCTAGATGCCGTTGCAAGCCAGGGCACCATGCCCTGGTACTGGGTTAGCCACCTTGGCCTTGTGCTGTGTGCTAACTACCCGTACCGTTGGGCCTGCGCCTCTGTCTCTTGGGAGGCCCGTAAGTGGCTTACTGAGGTTTTGGTTGAGCGCAGGTCCCTTCGGAGTCCACAGATGCGGCTCCTTGTTCACGAACCGTCTTGACGCATCCGAGTGGTTGTCAGTCAGTCAGCCAGCCTCAGAAACCCTACTAACATAAGCCCCATACATGCAACCCAGAAACGGCCGGTGCCCCTGCATCCTGCAGGGTCTTCATGATCATTTCTCTCCGGTCGGCACCGAGCATGGCTTACCAGGCGGGGCTGGGCACTGCGAGCACAGAAGCTGCACTCAGGTAACGAAGCATCATTCCAACAACAGACAGCCGAAAACTGGTCCCACCGAGCTGTGTTTCATAAACCCGAGAAACCCTAGATATTCTAAAGTCTATATGTACTGTGTTAAGTAGAAGCCCTGTACAAACCCAGAGCCACATCCTAAAGGAAGCTAAGTCCGATTGAGCCCCAAACCCAAACCTTATGTAACCCCAAACCCTAAGTAACCCCGAAACTATAAAACACGAGATCGGACCCTGGACAAACCCGCAGACACAGAGGCGGTGGGGCACGTTTCGGGAGGCCCTTCAGGAACTTCACCATGTGGCCCAGCCTGCAACAGGGCTCTAGAGAGATTGTTCAGAAGTGTACATCATAGCATGCACCAAACAACTGCGAGGACATTTTGCGGCGAGGCTGCACTGTGATCGCACTTTGCAGCACTACCACAACCGGCATACCCCTCGATTTGAAATTGCGGAAATCTCGCATGCGAGATGCACCGTTCTGCAAGGAGTCGGATTCGCATCTGAAGAGCCATATAGAGGGTTTGTAGGGCCTGTAGGGTTTAGTGTTTTTTTTTTTTCAGGGTTTGGGGTTGGAGTTTAAGAGAGGGTTCTGGGTGCATTCGGTATCCCAAGATTGATCAATTCCCGTGCTCATTGCAGTATTATACATTGCAGTCAAGCAAAAGTAAATCAGTTAAGGATTTCATGCGACCCTGGTTCCATCGGTCCTACTAGTAGCACCAAATGTGCTCCTTAGCCACCCTCCTGTGCAGAGTCTATGGCACAATCGCATGAGGAAAGCTTCCGGCTGCACAGTGGCAGCGAAGCATGCTCAAGCCACGAGTGGCGAGCTCAGCCCATTTTGCAGCGAACCAGGAAGTTCTTCGTTAGAATGCTTTCCTAGACTGCACAACAACTATTCCTGGCAAATGCTGTCCCCGATCGAGATCTGTGCTGCGGCTGTGACAACAACCTGCAGACATCATGACAACCTGTGTAGTTGAAGCCTGACCCCCAAGTGAAGCTTGTACTGGTGCTAGCCATGCAAGCACAGGTTTGAAACTCCAGCAGGCCTAGCCCTTCGGGGCCTATAGTTTGGATTTCTACAATTGGAGCAACCGGTACGACTGTACCGACATTTCGGGCAGCCCAAACGTCGCTCCTCTGGCTCACCATCTTCATCATCATCATCGAGATGCCTGCGTGCACCCCCAGGCTTCCGATTGCCCGGCGAATCTCCCTTGGCCGCCGCCTTTCCGGTGCGGGACTTGGTCGTGGATGCCTTTGCATTTGCTTTTGCCTTTGCCTTTGCTTTTGCCTTCGCTTTTGCTGTTGCCTTAGCTTTAGGCAAGGGCTTGCCCTTGGGCTCATACTCCTCGTCCTCCTCGTCCTCCTCCTCCTCCTCCTTCTTACTGCGTTTTTTCTTTCCTGCTCCTTGCTTTGCCTTCCCCTTGCCCTTCCCTTTGGCTGCCGCTATGTCAGCCTTTTTTTTGCTTCTGAGCAGCTTCTGCATCTGGGGATCCACAGCAGGTGTCGGCTCCTCCGGGCACGGAAAGGGATAGGGTTTGGGATTTATATTAAGGTAAATCCACACGACCGGTCAAGGCTTTATAAGGCTTCAAGGTTTTTTGTTTCATTGTAGGGTGCATATAAAGTAACACTGATTGTTTATAATAACTGATGGTATCCAGGTTTCCAATACTACGGCGGGGTCACCGAGTCTTCCATGCTGAGCTTCCGGATGGGTGTGCTTGCCGGGGATGCAGCAACCATGATGTCGATGGGCTGGATCTCCAACTGCAACAGATCAACAGATCCAGCTAAAGGGGAGCAATCGATGCATGCTGTTGCTACAACAACAGCCCTCTGCCTGGCTCGGGTCGCAGGTGCTGGCTTCCGATCGCCGGGATCTCTTCGATGTCGAGGCCGAACCTAGGTTGGGTTATGTTAACTGGGGTAGACCGCAGGGCATACATGAAAGACAGATCATCAATTAGTAAACCGAAGGGCTCCACTTTTCCGATGTCGCGGGGGATGTCGATGGAGATCTTCGCTTCAGATTACCAGACCTGATATTGGCAATGGCACATATGAAGGATTCAAGCATATATATGGTACAGGCGGTATAGGTCATACCTGCACACACAGCTACAATTGCCGCGATCATCGTAAGTATCGGGCCCCACGAGTTGCATGGCCTCGATCTTAGCACGAACCTCCTCCAGCTCCTGAGCCTCTTTACTCATCGAAGAACCCACGAAGAGGATCTCCTCAGACTCCACCGGTGTCTTTTTCGCCATTCGCCTCACTGGCTCAGAATGCTTTCGCTCCTTCTTCAACACAGACTTAACCGGTTCCTCTTCCAAAACAGGATCATCATCTAATCCTTCCTCTTCCTCTCCCTCCTCACATACATCCTCCTCTTCATCATCTTCACATACATCCTCCTCCTTTTCATCATCTCCCTTTCTCTCTTCTGTCATCTTTCTCTCTTGCATCTGCTTGCAGCAACCTTTCAGATCTCGTTTCGGGGCCGGCAGAGACTCGCGAAGATGCCGAATAAGCTTGAAGAGCTTCTGCACGGGCTTGCCCTAGGCCATCAAATCTGCACACAAGCCATGATAGCACGAGTGCAAGCAAGCTGTGCATTGACAGGTTAACTAATATTTATGGCGAGAATCGACTGGCGTCTGCCCTCTTTTGTGAGCATCCAACTCCCGGCGAAGGGCGTACGAATAGAGCTTCCTCAGTCCCCAGGAGTCCTTGTACAGTCGAGAGGCAGACACCTCCCATTCCATATCCACGTAGAACTGTTTTACCTTGCATGCAGCAGGAGTGAAAGGAATGAACAGCCTATCAACTTCTGAGTATGTGCTCAAGCAGAAGCAACCTCCAATGCCAATTAAGTTGCTGCCTTGGATAATCCATCGATCGAAACCAAAGTCAGCTGCTTCAAGTGTTCGAACATGCAATGAACCATCGGGCAGTTCAATGTATTGGCGTTGGGTTCGGCTTCTTTGTCTTCGTCCTCATCCCATCTCAGCCAATCTAAACCCTTTGCCTGGCGGCTCTGCGAAAGATTCAATTTCTTCCAGCCCTTCCCGACCCGATCAAATCGCACTCCAGCCATGGCGTCGACCAAGGCCCCTAAAAGAAGCGATAAGCCCCCGGCTGCTGTGGACCCACGAAAGCCAACAACTGCTTGCACCATTGATGCTCGCGCACAGAATCCGAATGCAGATCGAATTTTCTGGGTTATGGATTATTTATAGGGACGACAAGAGGTTTAAGGGTTTTCTCGAGAGCCCCTCCCAGTGCACAGGAATGCGAAAAAGCCGGCCTTCGTGAAGATCATCCGGAATCCGGAGGCCAGCTCAGCCCACCTGTTGGCTCGCACTTCTAAGGGACAGGTTCAGGTTTCGGGGTAGCATGTGCTTCAAGCGGGGTCGTCATGCTTCATGCAGTTTCCTATCGCCCTCTTGTCGTGACTGCCGTGCCTTCCCCACGACTCCCATGCAACCAGCGATCATCTTCTCCACGGCAAAAGGGTCCTGCATGGTGTTTTGATTAACCAGTGGTCTGTGTCTGTGTGCCTATACAACTTAAGGGATCGAGGTCTTCGAAAGGATAATATGTTCTGAGCTTTGCACCAAAGGCGTGAGGCTTTCAAAGCGATCAATCCCGAACCGTCGAAAATAGAAGCCACATCACTATAGACCCTAAGAGCACTATCCAAGCAATACCCCAAGGGTCCCATATGTACATATACATATTACACATATATATATATAACCAAGGATTATATTGTATTTCTTTCGACAAACCCGAATCTTGTACGAAAGTTTCCTATGTATACTGCATATAGCCCAGTCAATCCGCCCCGGCACTCCTCCTTCCACAACAAGCTTCGCCAGGATCGCGAAGGGCGAAGCATGGTCCGGCGAGGGAAAAGTCTCGAAAGCTTAGGGTTATAGGGCTTGCTCAGGGTTTGGGGTTTATCTGGAGGGCTCAAGTAAGGCATTATAGTACGGCCGAGGGCCTCTCGCATACAGACATACACTTAGAAAAGCACGAGGTTCGCACCAAATACCCGGACTACCCTTGACACATTCAAGTCGATTTCTGAGAAACCTTTGACGAAGAGCACATAGCTAAGTTAACACCCGATTGGAATCATATAAATGGGTAGTACAGATGTAAAATGCACGACTTGCGGACACTGCGAGCCCTAGTTGCAGAAATATAAACCGGTGACCATAATTCCTGCCACCACCACAGTTGCAACTTTTATGGGCAACTTCAGCGTTCCAGGTACATGTACACACACATAAACTTACATGCACGCATACACGCGAGTCCATGTACAACAAAGGATTTCCACACACGCTATGCTGAGGCAAACACTCGAAACCACTCTCATCCTTAAATCAAACAGCCATCATTGGGGCAACGCCACAGCTAAGACAGCTAAGGGTCACAGTTATGAGTGAATTCAGTATTCGCATGAACACGATGCTTACCGTTGGGATTCGTATGTTGGCCGGTATTGGCCTTACCGGTACTACTACTAGCTGTAGTTGGTATTGGCGCTGTCATGACTTTCAATTTCGGGTTCATGTTAAGAATACCACGAGTACCTCCAAAGTAATTCAGCTCTTGGCGAAACCTTTCTCCTAACGCCATTTGTCACGGTTGCTGGTGGGAGAAGCCTTCAATGCATTAATTACGAAAGTTAGCTCTAGAGATAGATTACGATTGACATTAAGTCTGTGAGTATGGTGCACCTGCGAGGCAAATGTTAGGCTTGCCCCCGGAAAACAAACAGTATCTTTACCAACGGGGTGCCAATCACGTTAATGTGCTATGTTGTACTATGTCATCACGCGATCTTGGATTATACTACCGTTGTATTCTATTCTGTGGCTGCAGACCGATATGTGAATTAATGTGCGGATGAAAATGCGCAAACTACTCGGGAAAAACAATTCAATCCATAAGAGCTATGGGCTTGAGCTCTAATGCGGCTTTGTTGCGTGGACATAAAGCAGAATACAAGGGCTCCAAACTACTATTGAAGCAGGGCTTATACGAGGTTGCGCGGCTAAATTCAACTTTAATAAAATTTAACGGCAGGCCAGCATCAGACTTTCGAAAGTAAAGTTGTGATAAGGGCCAGCATCATTGAAATTCCGGGGGTTGAGCCTTAGGGTTGCCATTATGGATATCCACCGGCTATCACCAGGCTAACGTCAGGATCGCCATTGGCCGGGTCCACTGTACGGGCTTGCGGCAAGGTCAGCGCTAGCTAGGGATACAGTTTAGAAGCAAAGCCAGTCAAGGCGCACGGTCAGTCATAGTCGCTATTGGGGCTCTGATCTGAGATTACCTTGACTATATTTAATAAGTTACGTAATGTGTTCATGCGTTCGCCGTTGGGGAAATTATCTTTCCGAGTATCAGCGTAGAAGGTCACAAAAAATTGAAAATGAAGGCGGCTGCTTGTTTTATACATGCTCGCCCCTCGAAACCTCAAAACCCACCATTAAGCCTGGATCTTACACCAGAAACCTAAACATTCCTGGGGGGGGGGGCTTTGGCATGTACATACACATGTACGGGTTTTTACATAAACTTACAACTCCTCGAAAATTCTTGAAGTTGAAATTTGGTGTACTGATGGCTATATGAACTGAAACCTGCCTACTATGCGTTATAATCGCTGCAACATACTTACATATAAGTATAATTGTGACGCCACATTGTCTGACGCCGAGTTGTCCCCTGACGGCGCATTGGGTGGTGACGCCGACTTTCTGACGCCACATTGGGTGGTGACGCGGAATTGCTCACGCTACATTAAGGTGACACGGCATTAGGTGGTGACGCCGAATTGCTGATGCCACATTAGGTGGTGACGCCGAGTTGGGTCGTGACGCCGGATTGTGAAACCATGTGAAACCACATTACCCAGGTCCCTGGATCTCATGCTAGAGCCCAGGCCCGGATCCTGATGTGCACACGGAGGGGTGCGGCAATTCTGACAACGCACAGAAACACCGCCAGCACCGAGGCTTTGGGCACATCCTGAAACAGGATATGCAGGCAATGCTGCGCGTGCCACTATTCGAAAATTTTCGGAAGTGGCAGAAGCATACAGATTGCTCCCACTTAGCGTCCCAACATTTTAGGAGCACCTCAAGTCTGTCGTGGGAACCTTTCCCAGATTGGGCTCCCCTGAGATCGAAATGAGAACTCTTACAAAGCTTGAACGCCGAGGATAAAGCTTTGCACTGATGGGGCGACCTGTTGTTAACTCACAATCTTTTTTCTAACTCCGGGGATGGAGCCTTTCACTGCTGGGGCGCCCCTGATTTCCAAATCAGAAGTCTTACAAACCCCAACTCCGACGGTGGGTCCTTGCACTGATGGGGCACCCTTATTTTTCATCAGGACTCTTATACAACGTTTGAACTCCGAAGATGGACTGGTGGGGGCACGAAAATGAGCCTTTGACTGATGGGGCGCCCCTGACGTGTCAAATCAGCACTTATTGCAAAGCTTGAGCTACGAGTGAAGCATGGGACTGAATGGGCTCCCCTGATCTTTTACTCAGAACTGTTACAACCCTTGAACGCCGAGGGTGGAGCCTTGGACTGATGGGGCGCCCCAGATGGTTTACATCACAACTCTTACGAAATTTGAACTCCGAGGATGGAGCCTTCGACTGATGGGGCGCCCCTGCCTTTTAATGCTCTTACAAATCTTGAACTCCGAGGGTGGAGCCTTGGACTGATGAGGCGCCCCTGATGATCCAAGGCAGAACTCTTACAGACTTGGCGCCGTTGATCTCAGAATCAGAACTTTTGAAACCCTGAAACTGGGGCGCCCCTGATTGTTAAATCAGAACTCTTACAAGGCTTGAACTCCGAAGGTGGGGCCTTGGAATGATGGGGCGCCGCTGATTTGTAAACCACAGTTCAATATTGAACTCCGAGGATAAGGCCGTGGACTGATGAGGTGCCAGCTACGCTTTAAATCAGAACACTCACAAGCCTTGATCTCCGGCGATAAAGCCTTGCACTGGTGGGGGCGCTGCTGGTCTAATGAGGACGCCTATACGGTACTTCTGACCGAAGATACAGATTGCTGCCATGGCCGCTCACCTCGCAAAGCCTGATGTTGAGGCATAGCTATTTTCACCGCCTCTGTGTGGTTTGCCAGAGTTAGAGATATATGGAGGGCCAAAACTGCATGACCTCCCATGGAGTGCAAACTTTGAAAGCACTCCCCGCATGAGGCCAGGCTCATCACACCCACCACTCCTGCCTTGGCCACGGCGACCAGCAGGCGGCGCTGGTCGCTAATTAACAAAGAAGAAACCAGCTCACAAGCTTAACGGCTCCTCCTCACGAGGCGTCTCCCTGCTTGCCCGAAACAAATTTTGCAGAGAGGTACCCGGTCGCAAATCATCAGCAGTTATGCCCGGATGATTCCAGACCTAGCTTTCAAGACGACACCGATTGCGTAACCCAGCTTTGGCCCTCAAAGGCTTGGCAGCACGCCTGTACGTCTTCAGTCTGTCCAAAAATTTGCACCGTGTTCTGGCCCGCTTCGGCACAGGCACCTTGCGAACACGCACTCCGCTCAATGGCACGCCACTCGGGTTCTCAGACGAAGGGACCAACACCAGATGCAGCAAGAGGTCGCCAGCCAACTGGAGAACTGCAGCGCGCTTTAGCAGTCGGTTCAAAGGTGTGGACGAGCGTCCTGTCGCCGCTGCTCCCAACCAAACAGCTGCGTCCACAAGCACAACATGGAGTGCAAACTTTGAAAGCGCTCCCCTCATGAGGCCAGGCTCATCACACCCCCACCCATTTGGGCGGGAGCGCAGCGAGGGAGGGAAAGAAGAGTTTCGCCAGGAACTGGCAGAGCCCTTCGAGCCCAGAAATCGAACGTGTAGCAGCTGGATTTGCTACGTGCTGCGCAAAGGATGCTGAAGAAGGCATCCCCTGCTGGCACCGCTCAGTCAGCAATATCGGGGTCACTGCTGCCATGGCCGCTCTCCTCGCAAAGCCTGATGTTGAAGCGTCAGCTATTTTCACCGCCTTTGTGTGGTTTGCCAGAGTTAGAGATATATGGAGGGCCAAAACTGCATGACCTCCCATGGAGTGCAAACTTCGAAAGCACTCCCCGCATGAGGCCAGGCTCATCACACCCACCACTCCTGCCTTGGCCACGGCGACCAGCAGGCGGCGCTGGCCGCTAATTAACAAAAAAGAAACCAGCTCACAAGCTTAACGGCTCCTCCTCACGAGGCGTCTCCCTGTTTGCCCGAAACAAATTTTGCAGAGAGGTACCCGGTCGCAAATCATCAGCAGTTATGCCCGGATGATTCGGACGGATGTTGCAACCCATACAGTCACTGAGCAGAAAACCCGGCCTTCAGGACCCAGCTTGCACATCCAGCTCATGAGAACTCACGAACGGTGGCTAAGCCCACACCAGAACAAATTCGCTGAGATGCCAGACCTAGCTTTCGGCAGCAGAAGACGACACCGGTTGCGTAACCCAGCTTTGGCCCTCAAAAGCTTCGCAGCACGCCTGTACGTCTTCAGTCTGTCCAAAAGTTTGCACTGTGTTCTGGCCCGCTTCGGCACAGGCACCTTGCAAACACGCACTCCTCTCAATGGCACGCCACTCGGGTTCTCAGATGAAGGGACCAACACCAGATGCAGCAAGAGGTCGCCAGCCAACTGGAGAGCTGCAGCGCACTTTAGCAGTCGGTTCAAGGGTGTGGACGAGCGTCCTTGCGCTCCCAACCAAACAGCTGAGTCCACAAGCACCACAACGCGAGAACTGTGTCGCGCCCTGCAGCACCGCAGTAGTAGCAAAAAGGCTTCAACCTCCAAGATGTTGATATGAGCGGACGACCGGCTCCTCACACTGAAAATGCGCACGAAGTCTGATCTGCGAACGTGGCACCTGTGTCCATGCTGAGCATTCCGGACTTCATCAGCGCCCCCGTCCACTATGACATAGCTACCTTGTTTTTCAGCCACTCGCACCAGTTCCCGTGCCGTGGAGGCAGGGATATGAGAAACAGATGCTCCGAAGCCAAACGAGCTTGCATCAACTGCTGCAACGAGTGGTAAGAATCGTCGGCTCAAGTCAGCTTTCCAGAAGACGCCAAGAACCAGGCCCAAGAACAACTCCTGTAGCACCGGCCCAGGCACACGACGCTGTGTGATATCATCGGGATCTTGCAGGAAAGCATACACATCGCGGTAGACTGAAATGTTGGGACACCTCAGCGAATCGTACCATTGAAGCATTCCCAGCACTGCGTGCACGTGCTTGGGCGAAGCTGAAACTGCACTGACCAAGACCAAGATGAGGATCGTGAGGGCCATGCATCGAGCCGCAGTTACTGCGAGGTAGAGACCGTCCTCCAGGCTGACGCCAACGCAAATCCCATTGAGCTCGTCGTTCACATCTTTGCCTGGGTGCTTCACGACACCACGTGCCTCCAATGCCTTGTCAAACTTGTCCGCCAGGATGGTGGTGACAGCAGGACCGGCCGTACTGAAGAACATGGCGTCGTCCGTGGCAACAGCAAAGGCCTGTGAGAAGTTGCACTGAGTGGGGGCATCGCACACAAGCACCTGCTCTCGGCCTAGTCCTGCTTCAGCGCAGCAAGTCAAAAGTGCTTCCTGTGCCACAAAAGAAGACCACGAGAAGCCCATCGGCCATACTCTGGAAACTGGGAACATGCACTCTGGGTTTATCACACAGTCCTCCTCCAGGCATGCCGCCGCTTCGTAACAGCTCAGGCCTCCGATGTCTTCCATCTCCTTGATAGTCACAGGCGGGCGACCCATCCAGAAGCGCAAATGCCTCGGGAGCGACAGCTGGTCAAACCAGCATCTGGCATCACGCTTGCTCATTCGTACTGGAGAGCTGGGCGTAGCCTCCAAATGCAAAAGTGCAGTCGGCGAAGCCAGGTGTCTTGGTCGCGGCGGCGCGGCAGCAGCTTGAGACACACGGCTTCCATGCCACACTTCACGCAGACGGCCCGTGCCTGGTTTGCTCACAGCTAAGACAGGACTTCCGCCGTTGACTGCGTCGGCCAAACCGATTTTCCCACAACGGAGTTGCTTGACCAGCAGCTTGACGTATTCAAGGCGGGAACCGTCTGACACACCGCTGAAGGAGTCCAGACCTTTCGGGGAACCGGGAAACATTGAGGCGCTGTCCATAATGACATCCCGAATCTCATCCGGCAGGCTAGCCACAGGATCACACAAACCCGAAGCTCGCAGTCCATCCACAGCATCCGCTATGATGTTGCTATGCTTCAGTCGTTCTGGCTTTCCGACAGCTGAAATCCAATCCGGCAACCAATGCTCCCAGAGTCCGTTCTCGGCCTTCTGCAAGCTGCAAGCGGTCGTAAAATTCCATATAGCTACCAACCACCCTGTTCGCCACATCAGTTTGCATTATGGTCATCTTTGCTGGCAGTTCCGTCTGACCTCCAATGCCGTGCAGAAAGTCAGAGCTAGGACCACAAGATTCACACAATTCAGCACGATGTTAGCCTTCCTTCCACTGGGGTAAATTTAGTTCTGCACACCGCGTGCTCGGTAACACAGGCAACGGGAAAATGTCTCGCTGCCGCCCTAGGCCTGTGTGGGTAAGGTATGGAACTTCTTCACAAAGGCCTGAAAAGATCCGGACAGTTCCGCCGGTATCTTGCGCAATCTGTCCAGCAACCATGTGCGATCACATGGACAGCATCGTATTGGCCGGATCGCCTCCCTAACCACTGATGTTTCCTTAGACGATCACGCCTCAACTGGCTTGGGGAACGCCTATGCCGCATACGAGTACACTGTCAGTGATCGGAACCCACCCATGGCAACACCAGCAGCTGGATTTGCGATACGTGGTGCGCAAAGGATGCTGAAGAAGGCATCCCCTGCTGGCCCCACTCAGTCAGCAATATCGGGATCATTGAGCCATTTCCATACGCGCTCCTCCCCTCAATAAGGAGCACATATGGAGATGGGGTTGGGGGGTGGGTTGTTTTGGTCCTCTTGGCCAAACGACCAATGGACGGTTGGGCGCACACCATCTCGTAATCCGAATTCTTATACAACTGGATCTCGGATGGAGCCTTGGGCTGATGGAAAACCCCTGGTTTCAACATCAGATCTCTTGCGAAACCCATGCTCAGCCAAATGTCATGCGAGTCATGCATGGGAAGCTGCCCTGGCATTCTGTTCGTGGCCGTTATGTCGTGACAGCAGTTTCGCAATGCGTCTGCGCCTACCTGGACCGCATACCCTTGCAATGTGTCTCCGGGAGCCGTCTTCGTTACCCCAATGCGTCTTCGGCTATCCAATGTGTCTTCGCAATGCGTCTTCGCCTTTCCAATGTGTCCTCGCAATGCGTCTTCGCTATTTACATGCGTCTGCGCCACCCAATGCGTCGTCAAAATGTGTCTGCGCCTCCCAATGCGTCTTCAGAATGCGTCTGCGCCTGCTAATGCGTCTGCGCCGATTATAGGCATTGTTTTGACGAATGCGTGCTCATGGTGCGGATGCGTTTTCAGGTCGTTTGCCACACTCCGCCAGGATACCGCCACTCGGCCCTACTCGCAGTTACTCGGTTCCACTTGGCTCCACTCACAGTTGGCTGGAGTTTAGCTTGGTTGTAGTGGTATTTAGTGGTATTAGACTAATTTAACGGAACCCAATGGGTGCCCGACGCCCCACTCGGCACCGCTCAGCCCCACCACTCGGCCCCACTCGCAGTTGGCTGGATTTTAGCTTGGTTTTAGTGGTTCAGTGGTATTTCGTGGTATTTCGTGGAATTAAACTAATTTCGCGGAACCCGGTGGGTGCCTGACCCCTTTGCAGCCCCACTCGGCCCCACTCGGCACCACTCAGCCCCACTCGGCCGCACTCGGCCCCACGCGGCACCACTCAGCCCCACTCGGTCCCACTCGGTTCCACTTCCAGTTGGTTGTTTTGTTTGTTGGTTTTAGTTGTATTTAGTGGTATTTCGTGGAATTAGATTAATTTAACGGAACCCAATGGGTGCCTGACCCCTTCGCAGCCCCACTCGGCCCCACTCGGCACCACTCAGCTCCACTCGGTTCCATTCGGCCCCACTCGCAGTTACTCGGCCCCACTTGGCTCCACTCGCAGTTGGCTGGATTTTAGCTGGGTTTTCGTGGTATGGGTGCCCGACCCCTGCGCAGCCCCACTCGGCCCCAGTCGGCCCCACTCGCAGTTGGCTGGATTTTAGCTTGGTTTTAATATGTTTTAGTGGTATTTAATGGTATTTCGTGGAAAAAAACTAACTTAACGGAACTCAATGGGTGCGACCCCTGCGCAGCCCCACTCGGCCCCACACTCGTCCCCACTCGCAGTTGGTTGGATTCTAGCTTGGTTTTAGTGGTATTTAATGGTATTTCGTAGAATTAGGCTATAATTTAACGGAACGTAATGGGTGCCCGACCCTTTCACAGCCCCACTCGGCCCCACTCGGCGCCACTCGCAGTTCCTCTCGGCTCCACTCGGCTCTACTTAGCTGAGTGGCGCCGCGTCGTAGGCCAACTGGGGCTGAGTGTGGGTCGGCCGCATTTCTGCGAAGCAAAAGCCACGACCGCCTGTGCCGCCGACCCGCTGCCGACCCTGCTTCATCGGACCTTCGTTTCTCCATCGAGCCGCGCGGGCTTTCGCCCGGAGGCTTCTCGGAACGCGCACGCGTTTTGCAGCCATTCCCCACGGTATGGCGGGTTTAGGGGCCGCCGTGACGACCCCAGGAGGCCAGGCGGCGAGCATCATGAGCCTTCGGGCGCCCGCAACCGGTCTTTTGGCCGGAGGCGATGTTTTGGCTCTGCTTTGTTCGGTTTTGAGTTGGTTTGGGAAGCCCCAAAGGGACGCGCATCATGAGCATCAGCGGGGTTCGGCGGAGGGCGGGTGCGGGCTGCCGACGAGGGCTGAGAGGGCAAAGGGAAAACACAACGGCGACCTTTTACCCGCGCTGCCCGCACCTGGGAGCAGCCCCTAGAATACATATACGCATACATATACATATCACATACATAGACATAGACATAGACATCTACATACATTCACTCATTCATCCATTCTTTCATTCATGTGTATATGTTCTTGTATAGTTATGGCACCTGTCATTATACGTTGATTGATGCGTAATCTGGTCACAGAGCAAAGGTTGGCCGCAGAATCCAAAACCGTACCTTGCAGAATACTACTCAAGACCGCAAGACTTCCAAATGCAACCGCGAAATTAGTTGAGAGGCTGAAGCCGCAACCGAAGGATTTGCTTCTGGACCCTGAATTCCAATGTCTGGTGCATGGGCTTGAGCCTCCGGAACATGCCGTGACATCTGCAGGAGTCAGACCTTGGACGGAAGTGTGCAGAGACTCGTGGCTTCGCAGACAGATGCATCCGAAAACCACACTCAATAAAGCGCCCGCGTCGCAGATGGGGAACGAGCAGGAACAGTCGCCGATTGGGAAGTCTGCTTGTCGTGACGAAGATCACACGTCAGCATTCCGGAGTAATTATCACAGATCTACGCTCTAAGGCGAGTCCCAGGTGCCTTCGAGCAGCAGTTGACGAGGTATAGGCTTAAGAACCTAGGGTTCCCCCGCCCCGCACGCTACAGTTCAATCGCTGCTGTGGTCCTTTTGCCACAGCAGAGGAAACGCGGTCCGGCCCCTTGGCGGCGGCCTATTGAGTGGCCTTCTTTGGGCCATCCGTGAGAACCGCGAAATCCTTCGTGCCTTGCGGGCCTCACCTCAATCCATGGCCGTCAGGTCCACCAGTTCCCTGGCCCGGGTGACACAGGCAGGCATTCTGGCCATGTCGTTGCCCCAAAACTGCAGCCCCTCTTGGGATTTTCGGGCTCTGGACTCTGACATTCCTGAACCGGACATGCTGAAGGCATCAACCACTGGAGTGTTCTCTGCGAAGCCAGGTGCTGGAGCGCGTAGCATCTACAGTCTACACCCTTGTCTTGTCGGCGTTAAGACGACTCCAGCAATAACTCTTGCCCCGACGGTTCATCTGCCTCTTCTGGTCAACTCGCTCGAAGACGTACAGCGGAGTCTCGCCAAAGGACATCCTCGGATGCACCATACCAACAAGCGTGGCCGGCCTCCTCTTCAGAATCACGCCCTTACAAGAAGCCACGGAGGGTGCTAGTCGTGGTGGGTTGAGCCATACCAGCAAAGAGTCCGAAACATTCCGAAGCTCTTCAATGGGTCTTGTCGGGTCTTCTCGGCACGTAAGCTTACAGAAGCTGGCCCGGCCCAGCTGCCGCGCTGTTAGAGCCGTGGCAGTGATCTCTTGATGCCCGGAATACCCAGATAGATATCGAAGATGAACCGCGAGCAACTATTCGCTGAGCAGCTCAAGGCGCACAGCATGCGCAGTCTCCTGAGTTGTGGTCAAGGCTTGAGGGCTTAAGGTTCAAGTCGAGGGCAATGCACCTTAAGAATCTTGAGGATTTCCGTGTTCTGAGTCTAAATTCGCAGATCCTTTCACGGATAATAGAGGCTTTGCGCAAGTGAGCTTCTAGTTGCCAGCAGCTTGTGTTAGTAGCCTGTGGAGATAGAGTCAAAAAGCCCCAGACTTGAAGCGTATCCGAGTCACTCTGGAATTGTCGAGACACAGCGGTGCGAGACCCGAGAGGTCAGATTCCAGGAAGCAGTTCCTGAAGTTTTGAAGGGGCGACGACTTCTAGGAGCAAAAGCGGAAAAGGAAGCAAGGGTTCCTGTGCCCAGGCACATCAGCACAACCCGGCTCCCAGGCCGTAGCAAGGCGAACTTGGCCTCGAGGGCCTCAGGGAAAGTGCGGGTCCCAATGCAAGAAAACGTGAGTCCCTACCGGTGGCTGAAAAGTACGAAACACAGCGCCTTCATCATCTCTGCCGGGAAGCAAAGAGACATGGCAACAACGATGCTGGCATCGGACCAGTCCTCTGCAAGAAAAATTCATCTCGACCCATTAAGTATGAACACGAACCCCCACAGCTTCATGTGGGCCTCCTCTGCATAGCAGCCGTTCGAAAATCCAGAAGGCTAATACTTGGGCACGACGAGCGGTGTGGTGGGTCGTTCGATCCCCCCGATTACTTGTCAACAAGAAGTTGCAACAAGCTTCGACTGTAGGGGCCGGCCGCATCTCTGACGAGGCCT
This sequence comes from Symbiodinium sp. CCMP2592, assembly GCA_905221615.1. NCBI lineage: Eukaryota > Dinophyceae > Suessiales > Symbiodiniaceae > Symbiodinium > Symbiodinium sp. CCMP2592. The sequence continues at coordinate 186,060 of CAJNDT010003557.1, forward strand.
TGCCTTGATACTGGCCACTTTTCGTTGTCAGATTGCTGACATTGCTGACATCTGCCCCAAATTGCAACCAATACCGGCGCGCTCCTCCTGCAGAATGTCTCCAAGCACCAGCTCCAATGAGGCCTGCGCCGTGCGCCATCTCAGCTACTTGGGAAACACACAAGATCGAACATCTACCGTATGAGCCGGACGAACATGCAGGTACTTGCACTTGCTGAAGTCTTTACGTACACAGGTATGCACCTACAGACATGCATGCATGGATGCATGCACAGAGGCATACACGTGCATAGAATACATATGCGCGAATTATTGGGTGCGCATGGATACATACATGCGTTCACAACACAGGGCATGTCTAGTCGCGTCACTTCAAGCCTGCAGAGGTGGCTATGCAAGCTACAGGGGATCAGGTAGGACGCAAAACTCCACTAGTCTTTGGATCGAAGCTGCCGGCGAAATCGATGAGGCCGCATGCCCGAACTTCCCTGTGCATGCCGGTGTTGTGCCCGAGCGCCAGTCTCCGAAAGCCATGCACAACTCTGTCACAAACACCTCCGCACTGAACTCCCCAGCCAAGGATATGATTCACCCACTCGCCTCATCTCTTCAGACACTCGCTTCGAGCGTGAAAGAGTAAGGCGGAGGGGAGGGGGGAATCCGGCCCTAATTCGGGAACGTTCCCGGAACCATCATCATCTCAACATCATGATCATCACCAGCATCTTCTTTCTTAAATAATAACCCTACCCATTGCAGGTGCGTTATGTCAAGAATCTACCCTTATGACCGTGGCTTTGGCCTCGGGGAGGCGAGCTTTCGTCTGCAGAGCTGCCGTGTGAAGGGCCGGAAGCAACTCAATTCCACGACACCGCCTGCAGCTTCAGCAGCTTCAGCAGCATGAGAATGTGAAAGTGGATCGCGGTTCAGGCTGGGGGCGTGCTCTATGTCTCGGTTTACGTCGTCCCGAGAGGACCAGTCGATGAGGCTTTTGCTGAGCTTAGCCTACTTCTACAAGATAAGTGGCGTGGGAAGTTCATTGTCTGACGGGATTTCAACATCACTTCGGAAGGACGGGGTGCCGAGGCATTTGCAGATGCGGTGAATGCCTACATCGTGCCTCCCCTGCCACATGTGGACGGGACGAGGTTCGAAAGTAGCCGGGTCATCGACTGGTTTGTGGCCTCTAGAGGGCTACAATGTGGATCGATGGAGACGTTTCTTGAAAAGCTTTCTGATAACAAGATCTGTGTCATTACGGCCAATGTTAGAGTTTCGAGGGAGCTTCGAGGGTCATTCGTTGGTACTCCTACTTGGGTTAAGCCTGCTTGGATCACTTCCTCGGGGTGGCGTGACTTGCTGGACATGCTCTGGAAACATGGAGAACTTGAAGGGCGGCCACAAACAAGTCAGCACTTGGAAGACATGGGATGGCACAACGAGCTTCTACACGAAAAGGCACAGGAATGGATCGACTACTTGTGGGCGAGGACTATGGCCATGATCTGTGAATTGATTCATTTGGCTTACGGCATTGCCTTGCAGAATGTTCCTTTGGGGGTTGATGACACGGAGGTCAAGAAGGTTGAGGCCATTGCGCGGAGGATGCCGTGGAAAATCAGTATTCCTAATCATCAATTGCGACCTGTGCCTACTTCTAGATCTGTGGAGCCAATGTGGGTGCGGAAATGCGGAAGCGTCTTGGTCGTGTCTTGGAGCTCATTACTAAGCATAACATCAACATGACGGGGAATCGTGACGCTCGTGCGTGCAATCATCGCCCTTCGGAGGTCGTGGACAAGATGCAACTTCGATTGAAGGACATGGACGTGCTGTGGAAGAAACTCAGGCCTTCCGAACGCCCCAACTACGATGAGGCCAACATTCAGGCTTTCAAGGAGGAGGCGAAGGTGCTCCACCATGTCATTAAGAAGCATGAGAACGATCAGTTGCCACTAGGATCAAAACGTGGAAAGACAACATGAGAAGCTCAGTTTCACATAGAGCGAAGTGGATTGCAAAACAGACCCAGCCAGAGGTTGAAGTCATTGGGTCACATACTCCGGAAAGTACGCCAGAATGCAAGCAGTACGCCCTAGACAACATTGTGGACTACTGGAGGCATCTCTGGACTACAACCCGATGGACCTCGCAGGAAAGAGACGCGGTTGTGGATAAAGTAGTTGCCACTCTTCGGAAGCATGCCAAAAACCTTGAACCAGGTGAGCCTCCAAGCCTCGAGGACTTCCTTAAAGTGGCCAAAAGGTGCAAAGGGGCCCATGGAGTGGATGGGTGGACAAACTCTGAGATCAAGTGCTTGCCAAAGGCTGCGTTGGGCGAAGATTGGGAAACCATGGGGGAGGCCATGAATGTTGGATATGAGCCCAGCATCCTTAAACATGCGAGAATGGTTATGCTCCCAAAGGCGAATAAAATCAATGATCGCGGGCAAATCAAGCCGGAGGGCTTAAGACCTATCTCGATTTGTAGCGTCTGGTGGAGAGTGTACTCGACTACTTGGGTCAAGTCCAGTGCGGTTTCGGAATGGCGCAAATCACACATTCCTGACTGGATCGCTGGAGGGCCGAGCTCCGCAGGACCAGAGACCATTGCGGCGATTGCTGAGAGTCAGCTCAATCAAGGGGCCTATTTGGCCACACTTGATCTTTCACATGCCTTCGACACTGTCTCGGTCGCGGTGTGTGAGAAAGTGATGGCTCGGCTTCTGCCGGGCTCCATGTTGGGTTGGAACCGGCTGATGTGCGCACATTGGGGAGATCAGAAACGGTGGCTTCAATATGAAGGTCACACTTCCTTTCAGCCCATTACGACCGTGGTTGGCGTACCTCAGGGAGATCCAGCCTCACCATTGGCACTGGCAATACTGTTGGCCTCTGCTGCTTTGTCGGTTCGGGATAAATGTTTGCACGAAGGCTTTTGCACTAAGCAATTGATCTACATGGACGATCGAACCATGTTCACTTCAAGTGCGCATCATCTTACAACGATGGTTCAGCATTGGGGAGGCGGAGACAGCGGCGATGAAGTTCATCGGACATCCTGGGAAATCGCAGTTTGCACATAAAAACGACCCCAACTTCGCTCTGGGCATCGAGATCCTTGGGGCATCCTTGGGGGATGTTGCGTCCGAGAAGCAACTTCGAACTCAAAATCGCCTTCGGGAAGCTATGCATAATCTTGATAGGATCGGGCATCTGCCCAGGGGCATTTGGGGTAGATTGGTTGACTCCAAAGTCTTCGCGCTCTCCAAAGTGCTGTATGGGGCGATCTCGGCGCCGCCTTCGAAGCAGGAGGTCATGCAGTATGATAAGAAGCTTTGGCAAATGGCAGGCAAGTTGAACTACGCGGTAGCTCATTTGAGAGCGTTGATAGGCGGGGCTTCCACCCAATGGAGTGCTGCTTACGGTTGGAGGGCTGTCAACCTGCTTCGGCGAACAACAAAGTGGGCGAGGCTGCTCGATTTCAATCTGGACTTCCTTACGCTGCGGTCGTTGGTCCGTGATGCCCTTGATGAGCTTGGGTGGACTCCGGAGGGAAATGGTTGGCGACATGCGGGCGGATTGTGGTTTCTTCAACCTGAGTTCGGATGCGCATCGAGTGGGGCACATGATGGCACATGCTACGAGAATCCTGGCGTCGATTGCACTACAGCAAGTTGGCCGCCAGTAATAGGCATAAGCTGCAGGGTGAACTGATCCCACCAGAGAAAGAGCAAAGATGTACCAAAGTTAGGCAGAAGGCACGATTGCATCGCAACGTGGGGTTCTGCCTCGTCACGGGGGCCATCCAAAGTGCAAAAGTGCGGGCTATAGGGCGTGCTGGAAAAGAGATCAGATGCGGAATCTGTCATCAAGTTGGCCATTCGTGGGATGAGCTCAGACACTGTGTTAAGCAAGCTGCACCGGCGCATTTCTCCAGAGAGTCGCTCGAGCATGATGTTCTCTCGAGGCGATTTGTATGGGATCCGCAATGGATTCCGTTATACGCTTCAAAGGTGAAGAAGCAACTGCAGTGATCGCGATTATGTTCGGCATCCACTTTGATACAACTTTCGTGCACTTGCATGAGGTGAACAGGGTCCGCGTCCGCCCGGCCACAGGATTCACAGCAAAAGAGAAACAACTCAGATAGAAAAAAAGGCAAACAACGCCGGCGGTGACAGAGCACCCCCTGCACGCTTCGTGGATTTCCATCACAGCTTACATCCCGAGGCGGAATCTGTCGAAAGATGTCGAAAGTTGCAGAGCGATCCATCCCTTACCGCACTGGGAATTTTGTGTCACCTGCACGAGCTACTGAACTGACTTGGTGGAAACCCTGATGTGTTGATAGGAGGGTCAGGAGTCAGAGGGAGCCTTTCTGTATCTTCGAGCAAAGGCTGGAAGGGCTGGCTGAAATTGCACGAAGTGTTTGGCAACGTCGTAATACGAACGCCAGGCAAAACAGTATAAAAAAACAAAACAGCTGGCGAGCAAGATGCTTGATAATGATACTGCAAAATAAACACACACACACACACATACTTTGGCAAAATCTTGAACTGCGATGATAGGTAGTCTTGCAACCTGGTCCACCGTGGTGCCCCAAACACCAATGACTCCAACTGATGCACCCACAGGGTAGACGGTCAACACGTGCCCACAAGCGAGAGCGTACGGATATGCACGGCATTCAACTGTGACCGGAGAAGACTACAATTTAACGAATGCCCAGGCACAGCAAGGGAAATGCCAGAGCCGCTGCAGCAACGAGTCGGCCCGTGCCTTGGATTTCGAGCATTCGCTTCCAAGTATGCTCGGTGGATGTTCATTGGATGAGCCCAGGTTTCTCTGCCACAAAGTCAGGAAGAGCTGGAAATTCAGTGGTTCAAGCAGTACGAAGAATTCGATACGGCATGGTCGACATGTTGCCCTAAAAACTTCCGAAAACCCGAAACCCGAGCCTAAAAGCCGCACCAACTACGCGGGGCATTGATCGTATATATATATATATATATATATATATATATTTATAAGTAATCCCTTCCCCCTAATATTAAAGCCACCCCAAATATAGAATTAATTCGCCGCCAGGATTTCGCGATTTCGGGCCCACAATTGAAAGTCAATGAAAAACATTTGGGGGAGCTAGGATTGTATGAGTTTTATTAGAGCCAAAGACTACGGCAGTACTAATCAGACCGAAGAGACCAGAGCTTTAGGGTTTAAAAGTCTAGGGCTCAGGGCTTTATAATGTTTAGAGCTTTAGGGCTTTGGGGCTTTAGGGTTTATGGCGGGACTGTCGACTCTACAGCCGGACGGCTGCGTGATGGGCGGTCTTTGTGTCTGGCTCATTATTACTCTCAATCCGACTCATACGTGGATGCCCCGAAACCCCCCTTATATCAAATTAGAATCCCGGAAATCAAATTCCCGAAAGCATCGCGAAGGGTTCTTCCGTGCGGAGCCCTCGAGAGAAGTACATAGATGGCAAACATAGAATTGACTTACATGACTCGATGACTCGATACCGTACGTGACTCACTTACTTGACTCTATACCTTACTTGACTCTACACTTGCTACTTGACTCTATGCTATCTCTGTTCAACCTCATAGCACCTGAACTCTATACTTACTTACTTACTTACTTGACTCTACTTACTTACTCACTTGACTCTATGCGATCTCTATGCTATGAACTTACTTGACTCTACTTACTTACTTACTTGACTTTATGCTATCTCTATGCTATGTGCTATGAACTTGAATTTGACTCTATGCCTCTATGACTTACTCTCTACATCTCGGGACCTAATCTCTCTGCTAAAGCCAAGGGTGGCACCGTCGTCATCCATCGGGAATGCAACCCTTCACAGGGATTGGCCACCTCGAGCGCCCAAACGCTAGGTAAAGTTGCACATTTTAAGGTTCCCGCGCAACCCTTCCCAGGGATTGGAACTCTCGAGCGCCCAAACGCTCGGTGAAGTTACACATTTTTTAACTTAATAGGCGCGCGGCGCAACCCTTCACAGGGATTGGCCACCTCGAGCGTCCAAACGCTAGGTAAAGTTACACATTTTAGGGTTCACGCGCAACCCTTCACAGGGATTCGCCTCCTCGCGCGTTCAAGCGCTAGGTAAAGTTACATCTTAGGCGCCCCGCGCAACCCCTTCACAGGGATTCGCCTCCTCGGGCGTTCAAACGCTAGGTAAAATTACACATGTTCAGGCGCCCCGCGCAACCCTTCACAGGGATTCGCCTCCTCGGGCGTCCAAACGCTAGGTAAAGTTACACATTTTAGGCGCCCCGCGCAACCCCTTCACAGGGATTCGCCTCCTCGGGCGTTCAAACGCTAGGTAAAATTACACATTTTCAGGCGCCCCGCGCAACCCTTCACAGGGATTCGCCTCCTCGGGCGTTCAAACGCTAGGTAAAGTTACACATTTTGCGGGCGTTTCGCAACCCTTCACAGGGTTTGGGTGCATTGAGCTGCATTTTGCAACCCTTCACAGGGATTGGCATTTTGCAACCGTTCACAGGGATTGGCATGGTCGAATGCACGAACGCTAGGTAAAGTTGCATTTTTTTATGTGCATTGAAATGAATTTTGCAACCCTTCACAGGGATTGGCATGGTCGAATGCACGAACGCTAGGTAAAGTTGCATTTTCTTATGTGCATTGAGATGAATTTTGCAACCCTTCACAGGGATTGGCGTGGTCGAACGCACGAACGCTAGGTAGAGTTGCAATTTTTTATGTGCATTGAAATGAATTTTGCAACCCGTCACAAGGATTGGCGTGGTCGAGTGTTCGAATGCGAGGTAAAGTTGCAATTTTTGATGTGCATTGAGATGAATTGTGCAACCCTTCACACAGATTGGCGTTGTCGAGTGTTCGAACGCGAGGTAAAGTTACACATTTTGTGGTGCCCGCGCAACCCTTCACAGGGATTGGCTTGGTCGAGCGGTAAAGTTGCACATTTTGGGTGCCCCGCGCAATCCTTGAGAGGGATTGGCCTCCTCGAGTGTTCTAATCGGTAGGTGTGCAACAGGTACGTGACTCTGTGCTTTTGACTCTGTGACTTTACGATCCTATACACTGGATTCTACCACATAACCCCACACTCTTCGCTGATGATGCTTTCGGGCCAATATGGGCCAATTGTCTTCTAGTTTTAGATTAGGAGGAGGAGAGGCGGGGGGCGTTTAATATTAGGGGGAAGCGATTATATATACAGACATATACATATATATATATACACACACACACATATACATACAGGGCCGCAAATTGTCACAAAACTCGGAAGAGTGTAGCGCCCCCAGCCATGGGTGCGTCTGCCGGCTGTGGTCAATGCAATGCATGATCACGTGCTTGTCACGTGGAAGCTGGGCATTCAAACCCGACCACGAAGAGCACAGAGAGGGGTTATGTACAGACGACGAGGTGTTGGATCTGATGACCCTAACTCCAGTATCCTGACCTAGCAGTTGCGGAGCATGTGAACGATGCAAGCACAATTTGTCTTTGTGTGGGGCGGTGCTACGGCCTTCATTCAAGTGGCATTTTTGTTAATTTTGGCGCAGTTGCTTTGATGTCCTCGACCCGATATCACCTCAATGAAGGTGTTCTCCTGGGTATGTTAACTGTGCAGGGATGGCCCCATCTGCTTATCATGAGGAAGACCCTGCACTTCTTAGGTTCGAATTTAGGATTGCAGTTTGTCACTGTCTGATGCTTTGATAGCCGACGACGGAATACAAAGCATCATTGTCTTCCGAACATTCTCATGCAGTGTCCATGTGCCTTCATACTTGATTTGGCTGTGGGGGTGGGGCAGCTTTTCCGACTGCTGGTTGCATCCCAAGTCTGTCTGGTGAGCGCATACTGAGGGGGGGGGGGCTTGGTTGTTGGATGGGCGGGGGGGGTAGGGGGGGGGGGGGTGAATTGAAACGGGGAGGGGGTGGGGGGGGTGGCCGGAACAAGAAAAAGCAGCAGACAGGCACACTATCTTAATCCCTCCCCGCTGCCACTGAGGCAGGACCGACCCCTCAGAGTGGCAAATTGGATTCTTACATCCAGTGCGCTTGCCGGGAGCACCCGGTTTGGACCCCACTATCACCGCCGCGGCCCCGCCACCCCCGCCCCTTCCCTCGTCTTTTCCTTGGCGAGGCAAGATGGGCTAGCTTACATTTCGTGAAGTTGATGCCAAAGCCTTAGAATTCTGGGTCTGTGTCTTGTACTTCGTTGCAAGGCTTGATTCCCCCTACAACATATTTTGAGGTTGTATACCAGAAAGTGTGATACGATGTTCTAGTAACCGTCGATGGGACAATGCAGGAAATGTGCCACCTTTCGGGTGGGATTATTGCTCAGAGCCTCAGCATGAAAACAAACGCTGACATTAAACACCATTCTAAAGCAAATGCTATCATTCACTCAAGACCTCATCTGTATGACCTACCCCTGGCTTCCCCAACGGGCGGCGTCCGACATGGACTCTACGCCCCAAAAGCCAGAAAAGCGAGATCTAACTATACATATCGATGCACTCTTGCCATACAGAGGGACCAAGCTTGCCTTGACAGGCAGCGTGGGGAGAAGGCCTCTTTCAATTAAGGGAGCTTCCAGCATCACCAACTGCGCTGCACGAGGCCAGACATCTGTACCATGGACAATCTTCTTCTGTTTGGAAACATGAAACAAACCCATATCGTTGCGACGGAAGAAACCACTTCCGAGGTCCACAAGCAAATCGCCGGCTGTCGCCTCCACCTCCAGGGTCGCACCCATGGACATGTCAAGTTTGGAAGTGCACATAAACTGTGGTGCCACCTGAAGCATGCTCAGGAGGTGGTATATGGGCACGAAGTGACTCTCTCCGTAGGTCAACGCAGACGTCGTGCAGCCGCCTTAGCTGCTGACTCTTCTTTTGGACTGTGAAACTTACACAGGTGACAAAGCTCTGACAGTGTGCCCACACAGTGAACAGCGGCGTCTTTTCTCCATGTCGTTCCAGTCACAGCAATATGCACCGACATGCAATCGATCGGTAAATCCAAGCTCGTCACAGGATCTACCCATTTCAGCTAGTTGACGAGACCGTGGTGCCAATAGGCGGCACAAAAAGCATAGCAAGAGTCCGAGATGCCCTGCGCCTCGTAGGACAACTGGTATCCGTCCACAAAGCCTTTCGAGGCTGCGGCATGTATGGCCATGGCATTCACCTACCAACAAGAGTGCCACTGCCAGACATGCCACTTGACATTGACATCGCTCTCACGTCACCAATGATGATACGCTGTGGCGCACCTGCCACTTTCGACGACCTTGAAAAACGAACCAATGCTGGGTTGAACTGCCCTCAATTCCACGGCAAAGATCGCGAAAACTGAAGCTGCTCGTGGTACAACAACAATGCATTCTCAGGAACTGTAGGCTTCGTAGAATTTGTGGTAGGCATCCTGTCCCACGACAAACTGGCTTGCAACGCAAACAGGCTGGGATAAGCAGTGGTGTCGCTTTGCTGTTTGCAAGGTCATTCAACATCCGGGCTGCTTGGCTCGTGCACCCAAATCTCCGCGCAAAGACATTCGGCCAGCGGCAACTGCGAGATGGACACATGTATCACTGCAATTCTGACCAGTACAAAACACAGGAACGGCGAGACCCAAACCCGTGCAGTACCTTGCCCCCGACCACAACACCCCAAGAAGGCAACAGAACCCACGGTAAACAAATCAATCCTGCAGCTGCATTGGCAACTCCTCTACCTCCGGCACGAAAGCCTCTCATGCTCAAAACACTTGTGTGTCCTGTTGTTTGCACGGCATCGCGCTGTTGGCTATGATCTAAAACGAATGGCCCTCTGGACCTCCAACAATGGAATTGACATAGCCAAGGCTCGTCAGAAGCCGAGTCCTCCAAACAGAAGCCTCCACGAAGGAGCTGCATGGATGTGCGGGAAAGGCGGTCTTAAAATGATGTCTTCTTCGTCTTCCGTCCCCGCGTGGTTCGTCGGAGCGCAAGTGTGCGGTTGGGGGTTGGGTGGCTGCACTATAGACAACTTGCAGATGGCATGAGCAGAGAGGCATGACCACTCTATGACAGCTCCAGACGTGAGGCGCACCCGGCAATGCTCTCTCATTCTCGGCCCTCGAAGCCCTCTAGGCCATAGTCATGCCCTTTTCTCACGGTCCTCCTGATACCGAGAAGCCCACAGCGAGAAACTCCGCCGCATCGGCAGGCAGGCACAGTGGCGTAGGATCCGAAGCCTCTAGCCAGCCTCAGAGGACTCTAGGGGCGTAGACTTGAGAGGGTTCTGGTGAGCTTTTCCGCTGCGGAGCCATACGCTTGAGCGAAGTCAAGCGCAGGAAGAAGCCTATTTTGGATGCAATGTTCGTCATGCCGTCATGCCTGCTGAATCTATGTCAAGGAGCCATGGGTTAGGAAAGCAGAGTCGGACTCGAATACCCAGAACTGTGTCTGGATGGAAGCGACGATGACCCCGGCCTGTCCTGAGGGCTATGCCGCCATGCTTCTCAAAGTCTGAGGCAAGTCCGCGAGCCCTTGCCCAACCGTGCCTGGCTCCACAGCCACAATCCAATGAAAATCCTGGGATCTCTGACAGGCTTCTGACTTCCGGGGGGGCAAGCACTGAAGCACGGCCAAGCTGCCTGCCCAGCTGGTGTTGCAAAGTCTGACCCCTTGGAGCAGCAAACGAAACGCCGCGCACCGGCCTCCGCCGAACTCTGGCTCGCGGCTTCCGAAGGGGGTCGGAGAGAACTTTGACGTTCAAGGCCCAGCCCTCATTTCGCCCTGGCGCCTCTGGGCACTCACTGAAGAAAGTGATCTGGTGCTTCCCGCGCTCCAAGCGGCGGACTTTCACCTCCCGGTACCTTAGAGCCGAGCGCGGCTCGGCGGCTCCGCTCCAAGAAAAAAAGAGCCAACAGCCTTGGGCCTCTGGGCCTCTGGGCCTCAGCGTCTCAAGCCTTTGTCCCGTTGCCAAACACCGAGAAATCCGAACCGAGCTCCAAATCGTCGAATCGTCGACGAGAGCGATCTACCAAGAGCCCGAATCTGAGAACATCCTCGCTTTGCTTCTGGCCCGGACTCTTGCGGATCAAGCCGCTCCCAACTCGAGGGCTCCATTGCTGTGAACCCCCAACTCGAGGACTACCTTTTGGACATCTTCCGTCCTGATCCAGACAAGGACCACCTGACGCCTCAAAGAGCCATCTGGAAGTGGGGAAGCATACGAGAGCGGCAAATTGAATTCAGAATTGCGTCGCATTCTCAGAATGCAGGATGCAAAGCAATCCACATCAAGTTGAACAGTTCCTCCTTGTCATAGATTCGTAGATGAAACGAAAATATTCGGGAGCTGTTTCAGTGCTCAAGACGGTAGCAGAAAACCACTAAGCATACTGGCTTCATGATTGGCCTACCGCCGCTTCGCTCTGAGTTGCTTTGTTGCTGGTATGCGTTCACAGGCCCTCTGTTACTTTCGAAAACGAGTACACACCGCAGGTCGTTTCCATGGGGAATTCGAGTTTTCTATCTGGAGGCACACTAGAAACTGTCATGGCATCCGACAGAATAATGTCAAATTGATAAACGTTCATACTTGGGGGTTTGACGAGTCACCTGAGATGATACCATGGCATAGTGAGCTCGAAACTGAACTCCTCGTCCAAGCTCGCGTGCAGCCGAATTGTTGGTACACTCAGGTACAACGTCGCGCTATTCGGCGGCATGACTACAAGCCTGGTTGTTGGTACGAATCCAAGAAAACAGCATCGCTCAACGGGGAAACCTCCGCGAACTGCAGCGAAAAACAAGACCAGCCAGCAAGCCTTACGGAGAGGGAAGGGAGAGGGAAATGGAGTGAGGGAAGGGCAGGCGAGGGAGAGGGAGAGGGTCGGTTGGTCTTCTGGTGCACCCGTCAGGTCCGACCAACTCACGTGACCGAGATTCAAACACTGTGATCATTCTTCGCGAGCCCCCTACACAATTGAGATTGGAAATTGTGAATAAGTTTGAGGTTGAAGTAAGTTCAATTCTGGGGACTCCGCCAAACAATCCCGAGTCCAAGGCCAGCGCTCGGGGCTATGGAAAGCCCGTGTCCAGAGCCGCTGTCGTGTTAAACGAAGGCCAACCCTGAAGTTTTGCTGGGAGACCTGTCTTCGATGGGATGTGTCCAGCTAAGGGTATATACGCTCGGTATGTGCTTAGAGGCAGTCGGGGCTGTGGGCCCCATCAAGTAGCAAGACTTTTATGCAGGCCATCACCATGTCCAGATGTGTCAGGGTCCGTTGCAGCAACGATCGATGAGCAATGTCAGCCTGGGCCTGTGATGTAACGCTGCGGACAACATGTGCAAGTGCAGAGATCACTGGTGATGCTTGCATTATTGACGGAGGACCTCGAAGCGCACCAGATCGGACTAATCAAGGCACTGCCGGTGTACAGCTGGCTTTGATGTTCATGAAAATCTCGAAGTACTTCCGAATCGATGAAGCCTAAACCCGGACATACGGCAAGGGCTAGCTTGACAGTTGGCCAAGTGAGGTCTGGAGCCACACAAGGTCACACACACACACACACTCACACACCGCCGATCCGAGGTTGAGCTTTCGTTCCCTGAACTTGCGACCGTCCTGTGTAGAACCAGCCCCAAAATGGAAGCAGATGCAAATCATGCATGTGCGTGAAGACGTGTCAGCTTCTTCTTTCTCGGTGGTCGAACGATCGCATCGGTAGCACGACCGAAGGCACGGTTGCATGCCCCAAAGAGACTCGATCGAGCGGTCTGCACTCATGTCCTTGAGTTTGCACCTCCAAAAACATCTGCGAACTCAAAAAGGCACCGCTCAGAGTTGGAGTCCACCTAATCAGCTGAACCAATCGTCCTCTTCGAAGACAAGCCTGCAGCGCCGGACCGGTGACCGTCTTGCTAAGTGTTACCTGCAAAGCTACACATGGTTCTGTCAGAGGAGGCTTCAGATCGATTACTTGATCAGCAACCCGCAAAGGATCATCCACAACCATGCAGCCTTTTGCGGGCCTTCGAACAAGGATCTGTTTTGGGTGTGCAGGAACAACAATGCAGCTGTCAGTCTAGGGGAGATTTGTCTAGTCTTTGGCTCGGGGCCCCCCCGGAAAAAGCAGAAAGATGAGAGCCATTGCCATACATGTTCCAGAAGCCTGCCAAAGACCCTCTGTAGCCTTCAACGGCAGCTATGTGGCGGCATCGTGGGCTCTTTGCCAGCAGGGCAAGCCAGCCGGCAGAAACTGAGAGAACCCATCAGACCCTGTGTGCAATTCAAAACTATTTCGGGCTTAGGCAGCCGCTTGACGGCGCCCTCGCCACCCGAGGAATCTCGGAGAAGGCCCAAAGTGACCTGCGCGTGCACTGCTTCGAGGATCCAGAAGAGCTCAAGCCAAGACACTGGCTTTGGGGACCTTCCGTTGCAGAGCCAAACATCTTGGGACTGTGCTCTCACGCGTGAATCCTGGCTATGTAATCATGCTGGGATACAAGTCACATGAAACCTGAGCCTGGATAGACTGGATAGATCTCTGGGTGCGGTGAGGGATTGGGGATCGGGATGGGATCAGCGGCAAAAGCGCAAGGACGCCCCATTTAATCATTAATTGCTGCAGAGCTACGGGGATTTCAGCGCACAGCGGCATCCAACGAAGACATGTTGCAGAAGCCAGTGCTCCAAGTTGTGTAATTTTCGGCATGATCTCTTTCTAGACTCTAGACCACGCCAGCTTCGTCAAGACCGGGTAGCATGATCTGATGATAGGGCAACAGAAGAAGACAAGGAATGAAACAACCATGAACCAATGTCTGAACAACTTGCGATGATGAATGATTTGTCTTTCCATCTGCCCGTCTGTGATGCTTTGCCAGATCACTCCAACCGCTTCAAGCACGTAAGTGAGCTTTGCTTTACCGATGGCTCCCCGCGGTCACGTCAATTGCCTACGCTCGGAGTAAAGCAGTTTTGGTTCAATTGTGCAGGAGCCCGTCCTCCCAGTCCTCCCTACACGCGGTTCATTGTGTCGAAGAAGTGGCCTTCCGTGCTCCCGCCGTTGTCTGCGTGTCTTTGAACGGAAACCCCGGTGCATAGCTTTTGCCTTGGAGGCGCTCGAAGCCCCGAAAGTCCTTGCAGCGCCAAAGTATGAACGCAGTCCAAATTGGTGCCGACACTGTCCTCAAGCATGCTCCAGCCAGTCCCGCCGACATTTTTGGATGGGACTCGTGCTCCCTCGTCACAGGGCCGCGTGTGTGTGTCCCAAGTCGCACCGCTGCCACAGTCACGCGCACATTGTGGGGTGGGATGGGGTGGGGTTCGTTGGCGTTGGTCGTTGTGGTGGTCCTGGTCGCCATGCTCGTCAGGGTAGTCGTGGTTGTCATGGTGGTCGTGATTGTTGTGTTGTCGTGGTGGTCATGCAGCTTTGGCATAATTTGAGACGGCGAAGATAACGGAGCCATCATCCGACATTGCAGTATCCATCTTAAACATCATGCACATCACAGACCAGGCAGCGATGAACCCCTTGAGAACGATGCTGGGGATGGCAGATGGCAGGAACCAACTAATCTCTAAAGAAGCCGCATGGACTGCGTCCAATTGACGCCGCCTGTAGTCGCAGTTTTCGGTGGAGTTAAGGAGCGGTTGAAATCGTTCACCCGTCGGCATGGCCAGACTCAGGGACTGCTGCTAGATGTGGTCGTCCTTCCGTCCTGGGATCCCTGTGGTCCTGGTGGTTTCAAAGGTCGTTTTTGGGGTGGCATGGGTGTCATTTCGCGATCTCTTCTTTTTCGCTGTTTTGGGACTCTCTGTTGACATAATCGTGCGCCAAGGCCTCGCTTCCCTGCTCCACGCCATTCTCATCGCAGACCTGGGACGGCTTCGGTCAGAAGAGTACAGCAAGAGTGTGGTCCCTCTACGATCATCAGGGTGACTCCCATGCACATGCGAGGATACGTTTGTAGCGGGGATGCTCCAAACCCTCTGCACACTCCTTAGCCCCGCCTTATAGGGGCAAGCATGACCATGCATCTACTACGGCAGCCGAGGTCACCCTGCTCCGCTCAGCCCTCAGCACGAAGTGCTCCGAGCTTAGTATCCGCTGCCCGGATACGCTGCTCGTACCTGCTCGTCGCGTGGGTATGGACGGCTTCGACTTCCCGGGGCCCGGGGTCTGAAGTTCAGAGAAGCCAAGTCGCCTGATAAAAAGCCAGGTCTAGGGGAGTCTACAGCTCAAGGTGGGAAGAACAAGGCCTTCCATCCGCCGCTCACTTCTGGGCGCACAAGCTTTGCAGCTCCGAGATCTTCGTGGAGGCCTGGACAATCGAATGCCCAGGCGACCGTGCCTCCGTGCCTCCCTCCACGGCCCACGGCTCTTGCATGCTCCTGTGCTGTCGCCTTGTGCTTTGCCGCTTTCTTCTTGCCCTTGAAGATAATCTCAACAAGCCTGGGGAGTTTCGGCACGGAGAATCGAGCTGCACATCTAAGCACATGTAATGAATGTCCCCCCCCCCCCCAGCGTCTGTTTAGTCTGGGGTCCAGACACCATGGACTCGACGGGAGCGGAGGCGGAGGCTCCGGAGGCTCCTGCAACTTAGGGCAGCGTCTGCTCTCTCCTACGCACAGCATCGCAGCGCGGCCAGGAGCTGTGCTTTTCACTGCGAGTCCATCTCTCGTGTCACGCCCGTGTCCTGGGGGTCCCACCTGTGCGAGGCTGTGAGCTAGTTAGAGCCCTGCAAGTGACACTTTAAGCGCTTCTCGTTACTGCCGCTGGGATGTGTCAGCCGTTTCATACTAACAGACTGGCGCAGAACACTAAGAGCGCGAATCCCACATGCCCTGTGGTCCTGACGTTGGTGTGTGACAAACCCTGAGCGTGGTTGGGGCAACTCGCAGTTGACAAACTGCATGCTTTTTCGAGGTCCTTCGAACAGCTGCTCACTTGAGGTTTACAGCCGCCTCACGGATGTCTTGGGCTTTTGGCACTAGGATACTGCGATCTGACGAGCTCTACACAGCCATTCAAGTGCTGCTCCGGGTCGTGAAGCTGGCTGCTCATGAGAAAATACACACTGGTCTTGGGCTGGAGTCGCTGTTCAAAGATCCGGCTGTCCCTGTGCGACTGCGAGGGTGAACCTATCATGAGCTTGCACAATCTTGGATAATCTTTTGAGTGCTACCCGCCGATGCGTCAAAACAAGATAGTGCTCAGGTTTGCCGGCTCACACAAACACACTTCGGCGGGGTTTCCACATTAGGCCCAGCAAAGGGAACATGATTACGAAGAAGATAGGCCGTGCATCGTAGCAGTCGAGGATGGTCGACTCCAGCAGCCAGAGTGGCCAGAGTCATCCGGAGTCACAGGAGTTTCATCGGCACCTCGTCTACATCTTTTGCTCTGCCGGATGATTTTTTGGGGCACACTGCATGTTGTACCAGCATCGGATGCCCACGAGGTCGGTTCCTGCAACAGAATCGTTTGACGGGCTTGGAGCTGATGAACCAGCTTGGCTGGTTGAGTATGAGTGCAAAGCTGGATAGGCCCGCAGTCGATCTGAGCCTACAGTGGGCAAGCCCCAGTCTGCTACGCTCAAGAGATGCAAGGATATCATTTGCTAGTTACTCGAAGATGACGAGAGACGATACTGGGGCTGCACTGCAGGGGTTGTGGCCTTTATGACCTCTACATTCGCAGAGAGGCCACCTGTGACAAGGCTGCCAGCAGTGGTCACAACAACTCTCAAAGAATCATACTCCGAACGTCTTCTGGGTTTTGCAAGGCGAAGTCTTCACTTTCGCTGGCAGCCCGGCATGCATGTGCGAATTATCACGTATATGAGACATATTGCGAGAGCGCAAGAGCTGAAAGAGGTCACGAAGGCCCCGGCAACCCAACGGTGTTTCGGCTGTGAGGATCAAGGTTACACTGTTAAGGTTCACTGTTACAGTTACGCCCCATGTGCGTGCGACCACGACACGAATATGTCCGGCGAATGTTTGTCAGCGGGTGCCTGGATGTGCTTCTGGGATTTACACAATCTGCCTGCAGACGGGTGGTTGTCAAAATTATGGTCCCTTTTTCGGTCCATGCCCAAAAAGAGACCTTAATTTTGACAACTACCCATATGAGTGGCATTTCTGCACGAAGATAGGAAACAGGGATATGATTGGCATCATAACATATGGGATTGCAGTCCATGGAATTCCACCAGACCAGAAAAGCCAACCAAACAACGCAAAGGCGCAACTCCTCCTGCTAAACCGGCTCATGGTCCTAAACCATAATCTGTCCTGTCTCAAGCCTGGAGTTACCTGAGGCGTTCTCGGGCCACTGGAGTGAGTGGTATCAACCGGGTTCGCCGATGGGCTGTAGGCGTCGGATGATGATGTTGATGATGATGATGATGATGTGGTCTGTCCTTGCTCAACCTGAAGTTACCTGAGGCGTTCTCGGGCCACTGTAGTGAGTGGTTTCAACCGGGTTCGCCGATGGGCTTTAGGTGTCGGATGATGACGATGATGATGCGGTCTGTCCTTGCTCAAGCCTGAAGTTACCTGAGACGTTCTCGGGCCACTGCAGTGAGTGGTGTCAACCGGGTTCGCCGAAGGGCTTCAGGAGTCCTTTGACGTGGGTGTTGTCGATGTTTTTGATGATGTTTTGACTATTGATGAAGCTCTGGCTAAGGAGCCTTTGTTGCCGGAACCTGACGGGTCTTGGCTTTTCGGTAGATGTCTGTCGTCGCTTTGTGTTTTTTTGTTGTTGTTGCTGAGTTGCTGTTCGTTCTTGTTGTGTTGTTCGCACGTGCCCTGAGTCTGTCTCTCACCTTTGTTTCTTGCTGTTGTTCGGATGTTCCTGGTCGTTGTGTTTCTTGCGCACGCCCTGACTAAGGAACCTGACGAGCCTTGGCCTTTTGGTGGCTGTGTTGCTGTTCTTGTTGTTGCTTTTTTTCTTCTGTTGTTGTTGACTGTCGCTGTTGTGTTCGGGGTTGTTGTGTCTCGTGCGCACGCCCTGACTAAGGAACCATGAGGTGCCGTGGCTCTTCGGTAGATGTTTGTCTTTCGCGTCGTTGTTGTGTCTTGTGCGCTTGCCTGCGCTCGCCCTGACTAAGGCTTAGGTGCTGGCGAAGCCTCGGCTTTGTTGTTGTTGCTGCTGTGTTTGTGGTCGTTGTGCTTCTCGCGCACGCCCTGACTAAGGAACCTGACGAGCCTTGGCCTTTTGGTGGCTGTGTTGCTGTTCTTGTTGTTGCCGTTTTTCTGCTGTTGCTGTTTACTGTCGCTGTTGTGTTCGGGGTTGTTGTGTCTCGTGCGCACGCCCTGACTAAGGAACCACGAGGTGACTTGGCTCTTCGGTAGATGTTTGTCTTTCGCGTTGTGTTTCTGTCTGTTGTTGTTGTTGTTGCTGTGTTGTTCGTCGTTGTTTCGTCGTCTATGCTCGTCCTCAATATAAGGTATTCCGGTGAAGCCTCCACTTTTTGGTGGTTGGTGCTGTGTTCTCGGGTTGTAGGGTCATTCTGTTATGTCTGTGCCGCCTGGAGCGGATACATATCCCGGACGCAAATTACGAATGTCTTTCTTGGTGCCCGTTGATGGATGAACATCGTCATGATGCTTGGCGAGAACATTTTGGTTTATGCTGGGCCATTACCTTTGCTTTGGAAATCGTCTCTAGTCCATGTGTAGTCCTTCCCTCGTCATCGCTTGAAAAACCGTGCTATGTACGTCAATGCTGCCCAAGAAGCCCTCCTCGAGTGGATGGCTGGAATTGGGGAGCAAGACAATGTGGATAAGGGAAGCTACAAAAAACAACAAGCTGAGTGCCTTGACCGACATGTGAGTGCTTGCTACCAGCCCAAGGCTGTGTGGCCACAAACTGTGATCACATCAGCTTGGGAGCGGCACCCTCATGTGGATCCACATAAAGCGAGCCATGAGCTCCCTGTCTGGGCAGAAGCACGGGCCAAGGAATTGACAGAAGCCTATGACCATGACCATGATCATAGTGATGTGCCTGTGAATATGACAGGGACACGACCCAACAGAGTGCTTCAGGAGCTTAATCAACAGGTCCGCTCTCGCAGTCCTGTCGTGAAACCCCGCTGCACTGGCAACCCATGGACCCAACAGACCGCAGAGGATCGGACCATGTTGAAGACAAGTGATGATGTGCTGAAAGGTTTGCGAGATTGGTGCGACCAAATGTCCCCCATTACCAGAGCGCAGAAGGCTGACCTAACAATCGCTTTTGACCCAACACCTCCGGTTCGTAGTGAGGCACAACTGCACCAGCGCGTTTCTGCTATGGGCATTGATGTATTCGCAAAGGGCTCAAACCCAACGGCTCCGCCTTTCGGTATCCAAGGCGGCCAGATTGGCCAATACTCTGTAACAGTATCCCTGTCTTTGGACCCACTCGTGCGTTTCACCATACAGCTTCAATGCGCCAAAGGCAATGTCGTTGTGAAGGGGAAGCGTACTGTGTTCGAGGTTGATATTGTTTTGATGTTGCTGCGGTTTCTTGGCATCCCAAAAAGCATTGCTGTCAAAGTTCCTGAGGCCAAGTCCAGGGACAAAGCTCTCGACAAACCCAGCTTAATCTCGTTGTGCGCAGCCCAGTCCTCGGAACCTAAGGCTCCGGCTGACATTTGGGCAGATCTGCGCCGTACAGCTTGAATAGTAAATCTGAGCTTTTTCTGGTGTCGATACGTTGGTGCTCTGTGATTCCACAGCACTGCGTCCAATTAGTACTTGTTCAAAGCACCCTCGCACGCCGGGCGTGTGAAAACTGACTGCAATTAGTTGCATTCTCGTGATGTGCAAGACGCCGCTTGTCCAAATATGATTTCACTCCTTCGTGGCCGCCATTGTGATGATGTGGTGTGGATGGGGTTGTGGTGTGGTTCTGGTTTCGGCTCTGGTTTGGTTCTGCGGTTGTTGTCGCTGCTGTTTCGTCGTTGTTGTTGCTCTTCGTTGTTGTTGTTGCTGCTGCCGCTGCTGCTGTCGCTAAGCCCCTCGGCTCAGGAAAGGTCAGGCTAGTACAGTTGCCTTTTTCCTTTCTTGCCATGGCATCTGCCAGCGCCTGAGCAGTCCCGGTCCCAAGTCCGGGAGGGAGTATTAGATATACAGCTCTCTAACATCTCCCAGAGGTGAGGGTTGTCGGTATTGCGAAGCCGACAGGAGCCGTACTCAACATGAGTGCTGCGAAACAGCCTAGTGGTTCGACCAAGCATCAGCCCGTTCCTAAAGGGAAGGGTAAACGCTCTTATCAAAGGGCAGCACGAAAAGCCCTGCTAGAAGGTAGTGCGGTCTACAAGGGAAGGACGATGTCGTCAACAGAGCTTGGAGTCGCTCCGGCACATGTAAAGCCCACCAACTCCGGCAGAAGGACTCGGCCCTCGAAATTTACAGAAGATAAGAATCTCAGCTATCTTTCCTGGAACGCAGGATCTCTCACAACAGCAGTTTGGGAAGAGCTACTCTCCGTACTGCAAAGTGCTGCATTTCAGGATGTGAAGCTGGTAGCAATTCAGGAAACACACTGGAGGGGCTCTTGGCAATTCAGCAAGTCAGGCTGGCACGTGATCAGCTCTGGTTCCACAGGGGAGAAGGGAGCCGGGGTCCTCATAATGGTGCACTCCACGCTGTGCAAGTCACAGGATCTTCGCTACAACGAGGTTGTTCCAGGAAGAGTTCTCCAGGTCCGGGTGCCGAGCAACGGCATCTCACTGGACGTCTTCAGCTGCTATCAATACGTTTGGCGCTCAAAGGAGACAGTCGCTCAGAATAAGGAAACCCGGAAGCAGACCCTTCACGCCCTAAGTAAGTCCATCCGAGCCGTTCCCAATCGCAACACTCTCCTAGTGCTAGGAGATTTTAACTCCTCGCTCAAAACCGACAACAAACACGTAGGGCCATGCACGATCCTGGCTTGCAGACTCGGGCATCGCGGATCTAAGGATCTCCAGACCCTACTGTCGGAGCACCAGCTAGTCGCAACCAACACTTGGGGAGTACATAGACCAGCCACCCACGAACAAGGCAACTCTGTTTCACAGATTGACTTCTCGTTTGTCAGGATTGCACAGTCCCCCTTGCAGTCCCTAATTGGTAATACCGCCTTTTCGCTCATAAATGCGGATTTTCAGCGAATGGGAACTCAGCCCTCGCCGTTGGTTCGTCAGATTCGCGATTTGCTCTCCTGATCTCTTCCTGAGGATTAGATCATTGATCGGATTTGCCCCACGAGTGGGCCGGCCTGGTACTAAGAGCTTAGTCGGAAGTAAACCCCTAAGAAGAGGAGTTACTTCCACCCTGTACACACTCGTGAGGAGCCTGTGGTATCTTCGATGAGCTGCGAGGAGGCCCTCCCGCGGAGCACCGTCTGAAGCATGGATCTCTGGCAGAGCAACACAGACGTTCCTCTATTGGATAAAGCGTTCAGGCTCAGAAGCTTTCAGGTTAGGCAGTGCATTTCCTCATTCTCTCAACATGTACGACCAGACGCCAACTCACTTGGCCATGATGCTGCTTCCGACGATAGCAGCCGTCCACTACCTTCACCAGAAGTCCCAAGGTGTGGAGGTACTCCCCTGGGCGGTGCTCACAGAGCTGCGAGAGAGAGTGAAGGCGCTCGGGCTCATCACTAAGGACGAGATCCTTAACCTTTCCGTGGAGCTACTCCCGGAAAGCGGGGTCCGGCAGGTGATCAAACACCTCCACTCCATCTCCGGCATCGATGAGTGGGGGCAGATTAGGTACCGACGGCGAAGAGTTCTGATCGAGCAGGGCCTGGAATATCTCACCCTCGCTCGCATCACCTCTGGGGAACTGGTGGCCCCAGAAAGCATCTCTCTCCACAGATACGATCTCGACTCTCTGGAGAGAGAGACTCACATAGTATCATACGTGAGTAAGTTTTTACCGCTCGACTCCAGAACAGTCTACCTGGAGGAGGTGGAGACTTTGAGGGCCACGTTCTTCGCCGAAGATCGCAAGTTGAATTTGGCCACAGCGATGTGGGAGGTGTCGTACAATCGCGTCATGGCAGCCTCTTCCTGAGCCAGATGCCTAGTGGAGATACTCCCTTAGGAGGAGACTCCTCCCAACAAACAGAGGAGTTTCTCCCTTGCCACTGTGTACAGTTGGTGGAGTTTCTCCCCAGGGGTTTTTAAACATTACATCACCTGCCCAGTGCAACTCTGCGCCTTCTGCAACTCACCTCCAATGATGCAGGTCCCTCTTCGTGGTGGCCTGGTGCTCGGACGTCCAACCATCTGTTGTGTGTCTTAAAATCAGCTTGTGACAACACATCGCAGCTTTCTCTCAAATGCCAGCATCATGTCACGACCAGAGTCAACACAGGATCCCTCGTTTCAGGATGAGTATGCGGAATTCTGCCAGCGACGGATACGTGAACAACTTCCGCATGTCACATATCGAAATTTCTTGCGTCAGTGGAGGCGCTCTGCTCGTGCTCACGGCGAAAGTTATCCAGCACACAAAGGTGCCTCGAAAGGCACCGGTGGATTGGAAGAGCCGGGAAGTGGAAAGGGTGGAGTCACTCCCCCTCCTCCTCCTTCCAAAAAGAGAAGCACTGGGCAAAGCGAGGGTGGAGATACTCCCCCTGCAGCAAAGGCCAAGAGTGGAGATCCTCCCTTAGGGGACCCCTCTTCACAGTCGGCCACCGATGAAAGCACGGAAGCGGCCTTCAAAGTACTCCAGTCTGCGGGGTATACACCTTTTCCCAGTCTGATCACAGACTGTGCCGGCTCCATCACCGACCTGAACAACCACCGAATCATGGTGACAGTGACTCAGCAACTACGAGATGGCCTCAATCAGGCGGAGAGACCTTCTCCTGAGATCGCCAATGCCCTCCTGGAGACCTTCTTAGCTTCCCGCCGGGGCCTGGCCAATGAACCCCTGCAGCCGAAGCTTGGTTTCCCAACAACGGAGGAGAAGGGATGGTTTAGATTTGAGTATTCTTCACCGAACATTCTTCCTGCCGGGGACAGCGAGGTTGCGTTCCACGGCACACACGTGGAATGTTTGCATGGGATACTGGCCACAGGTAGACTTCTACCCTCGACGCCGGATCTCTCCGGCACAAGAAGCTTCGAGGCCCGCTCAGGAGTGTATCTCCACAAGCTTTCAAACAGGCATCTCGCTGCCGGTTACAGTTGCATGGTGAGGATAGGACCTCGCCACATATTCTTCCGGCCCATGATCGAGGTGGAAGCTGCACACTCTGGATCGCAAAAACGTGGAAAGAAAACAAATCAACTAATATACTCCTTTGACGCAGTGAAAATCCGTGCGCTGCTGCTCCAAATCTCAACAAAGGAGACTCTCACCTTAGGTGATTACCTCCGAGAGTGGAGCGGAATGCTTGAGATTCCGCTTCGACAGGCTCGTGACTCATTCACAGCCTTGGGATATGATTTGCCTAGTGAAGCGGCCTCGTCAAATCGAGGAAAGGAAGGAGGAGTTCCTCCCCTTCCAGCTCCAGAGCCAGCGTCAGGTTCACAGGGTGGAGTTCCTCCCCCGACCGAGATCGTAGCGATCACTGACCAAAGCTCAGTCACACCAAGGAGCTCCTCTATTGTGGCATGGGAGGGTCAACCAGGTGACCTAGGCGACTACTGCACTGCCTCAACGAATCCAGAGACCAGCTTTTCGTTCGAGGTATCCAAAGCTCTAGCAGCAAGCCTTAGGCACGGACATAGACCGCACATCAATGTCACTTCGGCAGGCTGGGCCAAACTTGAGGACGTGTTGAGTTGGCCACGAGTGCAGGCCCAGAATGCCACGGCAGGCGACCTCATGGAGTTCGTTCGTAGCAATGCCAAGGGCAGGCACGAGTTGGGAGACTGCCAAGGCCAGAAGTATATCAGAGCG
>CAJNDT010003557.1:215000-230000 GCA_905221615.1 Symbiodinium sp. CCMP2592
GGACTGGAAAAGAGAAAAGCAAAGCAAACGAGACGAGCAAGAAAAGGAAGCATGCAAGCAGCCCTGCCAAAGCAAAGAAAGCGCCAAGTCAGGAAGAGGGTGAGGAGGATCAAGTAGAGCAATGTGATGAGGAAGGCGGAGAAGAGGAAGAGGAAGAACATGATCCTGAGGTTGCCGTGCCCCCTTCTACGGCTCCCGACCGCGAGACAAAGCCCGAGCAGCCCAGCAAACAGCAGCAAAACAAAGCGCCACAGACGGATGCGAGCAAGAGCGAAGCAGCAGCAACATGCACTGCACCACAGACGGATGCCAGCAAGAGCGAAGCAGCAGCAAAATGCACTGCAGCCAAGTCTGAACCGGGCCCTAAGAAAAGACCCTCCGAAAAAGATGACAGGCTCAGGCGGCTCCAATCCAGGGTTCGTAGAGCTCAAGAGGGCAGCACGGCAATGCCTTGCAGACAGCCCGCCAAGACCCGTCCGAAACACGTCGGCTACGATTTCTTCGAAGATGCTATCATGAAGACTAGCCCTACACTTTGTAACTGTTCTCAGGTTCATGGTACTTTCAGATAAAAGAACAGATAATCAAATGAAGTTGTTTGAAGGAGTTCTCATTGATTCTGCATCTCAGGATGATGGGAGGCCACACGCCTTTCAATCTTCGAGCTCGGGTGGAACCCTGGCAGCACTCGCTCGAGCAGCACAACAACAAGATCGAGGAACGAACGAGCTTGTGTTTCATTGTGGATCATTGCTAGAAGTTCGACATGTGCAGTGGGAGGGGCCTGCGGTTTCTATCTATGTACGTGCCTTTGCATCTACCGACTTTTTCGCTACCGTTCCACCTTTCTACCTACCTACCTACCTATCCCTATACCTCCCTCTCTCTACCTCTACCTGCTTACCTGCCTATCCCTACCTATGCCTCGCTACTTACCCAGACCGACCTACCTATACCTAATATATACCTACACACCTATAGGTATATAGGTATATACGTATATATATATATATATATATGTGTGTATATATATATATATATATATTAAGTATACCTACATATACCTATATATACCTATATATACCTATATATACCTATACATACCTATATATATATATATATACACCTATACATATATGCCTGCCTACCTACCAACCTACCTCTGTATATATATATATATATATGTGTGTGTATATGTACGAGATTTCAAAAACAGGATATGCATTTGTATGTATTTATGTGAAACCCAAAACTGGCTAGGTACTTATCTTTCTTTCTTTGTGTTTACGCATATGTGTATAGATATACGAATAGGAATACGTTATCTATATAGATAGTAAGTAAATACATGTGACTTCGTTCGATCCCAGAATGGCCCACTTCTCCTGCACCCACGTGGCAGGAGCACCGGACGAGGATTCGGGGGTGGCTTATTGCGACTCCGATGAGGAGTCTGAGCTTCAGCAAGAAAAGCCAAAGCCAAAGCCAAAGAACCCCGATCCCGAAAAGCCTAAGCCGCCGAAGCGCACAGAGCCAAAGCAGCCCAAGCTCGAAGAGCCGAAGCAGCTGAAGCAGTCAGAGCCTGGGTCAGAGTCCAAGCCGCAATATGAGACCGGGTGGGATGCAGGGTCTGGGCGAGCCTGGCGAAAAGCAATCACTAAAGGCCGGCCAGGTCCTGTGGAGTGGTCTAAATATCCGGAGGTGGATGCGAGCAAGGATCGTTTTGACCCTGTAGTATGTGTCTTCCCTGATGGGATGACTGTGGACGTGCCTCACATCACCCAGGATGCTAGGTCTGGAATAATACAGGCTGTGTTTGTTTAGTGTCATATCTCCACAAGAAGAACAGTTTGCATGACTTCCTCATGCATGTGTGTCATATGTGCTACTTGAGCTAGGCTCGTGTGGCTACCGCAGCCCGGTCCTAATCACAGCTCCGATGCACTGCTGCTTGTGTCTAAATGTGCAGCCCCTCTAGCAAGTTAAGTCGCAACATAATCAACCCTCAAACCCAAACAACAACCCACCCCAGACAACAACCCACCTTTGGAAACCGGGCATCCGAACATTCTGCCTGCCCAAACCATCTCGATTAAACCCGAGAAACTTTCGAAGCCCAGGAAGATCTTGCCGCCCGTCGAACGAAGTCCAAGCAGAAGCCGAAGGCAGCCGCCGCCACGCCTGAGGCAGGCAAGGTGGGACAGTCTGACAGCACTGGCAAAGAAGAGAAGGAGAGCGGCGAGGATGCCCAAGATCCCAGAAAGAGTGACATCCCATGCATCGAGGAACTCATGGAAGACTGCCACGTTCCAGGGGAAGGGTTTGAAACCAAAGTTCAATACAAGAAGCAATCCAAGAGAAACTCGATTGTGGCTTTGTTTCACAAGGCTGAGCAAGGCAAATGGGAGCAGAAGGTGCAGGTCGTCTGCAAAGATGATCGGCACCCGGCATGGGTGGCAATGCTGATTGTGAAGCGGATTCAGGTAGAGCTCATGCTGGGCGAGGTAGATTTGCTACATTTGAAGATGCGTAAGGATGAGATATTGGCCGCCTACAATGATGGTGATCTTCTAAGTCATCTACATGCCTGGCAAAAGAAAGCACCCCCGGATTCGTTGTACGGTGACATCGCCGATGTTCTTTGTGATCAAGCAGAAAGCCTCCCTGTCAAGCAAAACGTCCCAGCCAATCTGAGGCGAAGTGGTCGGCACATTTCCGAAAGCCCTCCTGGCGACCGAGAGAAGGAGGCTCCTGTGCCGGAGCCTCCCCGTGTTCTTGGCAACCCTGATACATGCGAAACTTTCGTTGAAGAGACTCAGACTCAGACGGCATGATCCTAGCTTCGTTGGCTTTCTGTTTTTGTAGCTGCAGCTGCAAGACTTCGGGAGCGCTGTATTTGCTATGTAGACATGTGATGCATGTGAGTTATACCCAGACTGCAGTAGCAAAACAACCCAGAGTAGCGAATGCCCCAGCTTGTTATTGAAGTTACACACTACATGACCAATCCCAAGTGTTTGAACTTCTCAAGCCGCATTCAGAAGCTTGCTGCAGTACTTCGTCTGGCCTCAGGGTTTCACTTCTTCCTTGCAGCACCAGCCCGGACCAGTTCGCACGTGCAAAACCTGGGATGGGACGGTGTGCTTCCTTGGTCTTACAAGTATAGAGGCGGAGACTTGCTGCCGTAGTTCTAGGTTCGAGTCTTTCAGGCATGAACAGTAGTCAGTTAAAACTAATCACTTAAATTCGAAGGACCACTGTCGTGCGAACCCTAGCCAAGGACCCCCAAGCCCTATAGTGCCCCAAGAAAATCTAGTGTCGCAACAGGAAGTCGCCGACATCTTATGTTGTAACACGGTTCTGATAAGAGTACACCCACCTCTAAATTTTGGAAAGAAACTACAGATCGGGGTCTTGGGGAAGTTGTAGGTTATAGTGCTCAATAATGATGATGTGCACAGACTTCGGGCCCGGCAAGACTCCAGGCTCTGATGTAGAATTTGGGTTCATAGTTCAGCTTACTTCAATCGTGCGAGGCAATCAGGATCTCGGTAAGTTTCGAGTGTATGGGTGCACGACGTATACACAACCTCAATAAGGTGACAACCCCTAGTGTGCAAGCAGTTCTGGAGCACTCATGTCAAGAGAGAATCCCACAGTCATGTGCCAGCTACTCAGACGGTCGATACAATCCGGCAATCCTCCAATGCTTCTGGAACACTCGCCCACGGCATTCATCTATAGATACAGGAGCGACTCAGCAGATTGTAGCTACAGCTACTATACGGGGTCAATTTAGATCCAGGAGCGGGTTGCGCGCCGGCCGCGGGCGGTTTTGATTGATTCTAATAGAAAACCATGATCTTTAGCAAAAACCATGCGATGAGCCTTCCCCAAGCAAAACCCCGATGAGCACCCGATGAGCTCCCGATGAGGCCAAGGCCCAAAGATTCATGGTAGAGCTAGCCCTCGTATCCTGGGCCCCGTGGCTAAAGGATTGCTGGCGATGAGCCTCCAATGAGCCTGCAGCCGATGAGCCTCAGTCGATCTTGCCATGAACCGTCCGGGATACCATCCCTGGGTCCCAGCCTGCTTTCTTTACGTAAAGCCAGAACCCCCCGATGATCCAGCGATGAGCTTCCAGGGATGGATCGATGAGCCCCACCAAGGCCCGATGAGCTACCGATGAGCCCTCTAGGCTACGCTTAATTTGGGCGCTTACGCCTAGTTTGGTGCGTTTACGCTCGGGCGGCTTGCGAGACGCTTAGCAATGGCTGCTCCGGGTACACCGATCCAGCTCCCAGCAGCAGGAGCTGTGCAGGAGGCCAGCAAAAGCCAGCGGCTGTCGTATTTAGATATTGTATACTCTTATATCGATATAGACCTTGGCTCGTGCTTGAGAAATGAGAACTAGACTGTAAATCCAAGCATCATTCGAAACTCGCAAGGCCGCCCAATCCTAAAGAACCCCAAACCGAAAGCAGTAAAGCCGAAAAACACCAGCTATTGCAGCCAAAGCCCAATTGCTCCGGAGGCAGCCGCCCAGCAGATGGAGCAGCAGCCGGTCGTTGATCCACCGCAGCCGGTCGTTGATGCAGCAGAAGCGAAGGCCTTCCGAGAATTAATTGTGTTCAATTCGAGGGATATTTAGGGTTTTCTCCGCAGGGGTAAAACGATTCGATTGGAGTCTCGGAATTTCGGGATATGTGTTATTGTGCCTGTAGCTAAATTACAAAGTAGTCAGACATTGTGTGTGCCAGCCGATCGATCCTCCCAAGCAAGCATCCATGCTTCTTGCAGGCAAAGCCCACTGTTACCGAAGTGCCCTCCAAAGACCGTGCGATCGAGAAGTACGCTGAGTTCCACAATCTCGAAGCCTCGACTGTCGAGCTAAAGACGGTAGAAGGTTCGACTGAAGGCCTCCATTACTGGGCGGCCTACGGGATCGACATGACAGCGAGGGGAGCCGTCGGGCAAGCCATCAATCGATCCTTTGCCAAGCATCCGAAGGTCAAGGAACTTTACTTTACCGCTGGCTGACGGATGATTTGAAAAAAAAAACTTAGAACCACGTGGGCCCTCGAGCGTGACTTTCAGAAGGTTTTGCGCAAGCGTGTGAGAAAGCTGACAAGCAAGACTAAGCAGTCAGAGATTGGTAGCTGGAAGAATCAGCTTCAATTGCAAAACCATTTCGGCGGCTCGGAACATGCTGAAGCCTGCAGACAGGCTGCTCATTACATCAAAATGTGCAAGCTGTTCTCGGACACTTTTGTCGAATGGAATGCATGGGCCGATGCTGAGAACTACCTTCTCGTCGAACGCTTGTCCAGCAGCTCGACTTCGGAAGAGTGGCAGGAAGTGGTGGAGATGATGGACGAGGGAGAAACCTTCGAGCTCGAGAGTGTTCGTTTGAAAGCTCGACGAAAGTATGCGGCCAGCCACCAGCTGAGTCTCGAGGACGTCTCCTTGGAGGACGTCGTGGCATCTCCCCATGGACTCCAAGGCTGGGCGGAGATGGTTATCAGTGTGCCCGGGATTGAGCAGGTGGATGATGGAGCATCGCAGGCGGGAACAACGGTCTCAACCATGGCCACACCTCAAAGCAAGAGGAAGCGAGAGGATTCGCCAACCACCGACGAGAAGCCGCCCGGCAAGTCCAAGTCAGGCAAGAATGGCGGCCACAAGCCGAAACCCAAGGCCAAGAGCTGTGCTGCTTCGAAGAACAACAAGGCTCAGGAGAAGAAAGCCAAGGAGCTCCTTTGCCTCTATGAGCGTGGCCAGCAGATCGTGGATCGGGTGGTGGGAGGTAGCGGGGATGCTCCAAACCCTCTGCACACTCCTTAGCCCCGCCTTATAGGGGCAAGCATGACCATGCATCTACTACGGCAGCCGAGGTCACCCTGCTCCGCTCAGCCCTCAGCACGAAGTGCTCCGAGCTTAGTATCCGCTGCCCGGATACGCTGCTCGTACCTGCTCGTCGCGTGGGTATGGACGGCTTCGACTTCCCGGGGCCCGGGGTCTGAAGTTCAGAGAAGCCAAGTCGCCTGATAAAAAGCCAGGTCTAGGGGAGTCTACAGCTCAAGGTGGGAAGAACAGGGCCTTCCATCCGCCGCTCACTTCTGGGCGCACAAGCTTTGCAGCTCCGAGATTCGTGGAGGCCTGGACAATCGAATGCCCAGGCGACCGTGCCTCCGTGCCTCCCTCCACGGCCCACGGCTCTTGCATGCTCCTGTGCTGTCGCCTTGTGCTTTGCCGCTTTCTTCTTGCCCTTGAAGATAATCTCAACAAGCCTGGGGAGTTTCGGCACGGAGAATCGAGCTGCACATCTAAGCACATGTAATGAATGTCCCCCCCCCCCCCAGCGTCTGTTTAGTCTGGGGTCCAGACACCATGGACTCGACGGGAGCGGAGGCGGAGGCTCCGGAGGCTCCTGCAACTTAGGGCAGCGTCTGCTCTCTCCTACGCACAGCATCGCAGCGCGGCCAGGAGCTGTGCTTTTCACTGCGAGTCCATCTCTCGTGTCACGCCCGTGTCCTGGGGGTCCCACCTGTGCGAGGCTGTGAGCTAGTTAGAGCCCTGCAAGTGACACTTTAAGCGCTTCTCGTTACTGCCGCTGGGATGTGTCAGCCGTTTCATACTAACAGACTGGCGCAGAACACTAAGAGCGCGAATCCCACATGCCCTGTGGTCCTGACGTTGGTGTGTGACAAACCCTGAGCGTGGTTGGGGCAACTCGCAGTTGACAAACTGCATGCTTTTTCGAGGTCCTTCGAACAGCTGCTCACTTGAGGTTTACAGCCGCCTCACGGATGTCTTGGGCTTTTGGCACTAGGATACTGCGATCTGACGAGCTCTACACAGCCATTCAAGTGCTGCTCCGGGTCGTGAAGCTGGCTGCTCATGAGAAAATACACACTGGTCTTGGGCTGGAGTCGCTGTTCAAAGATCCGGCTGTCCCTGTGCGACTGCGAGGGTGAACCTATCATGAGCTTGCACAATCTTGGATAATCTTTTGAGTGCTACCCGCCGATGCGTCAAAACAAGATAGTGCTCAGGTTTGCCGGCTCACACAAACACACTTCGGCGGGGTTTCCACATTAGGCCCAGCAAAGGGAACATGATTACGAAGAAGATAGGCCGTGCATCGTAGCAGTCGAGGATGGTCGACTCCAGCAGCCAGAGTGGCCAGAGTCATCCGGAGTCACAGGAGTTTCATCGGCACCTCGTCTACATCTTTTGCTCTGCCGGATGATTTTTTGGGGCACACTGCATGTTGTACCAGCATCGGATGCCCACGAGGTCGGTTCCTGCAACAGAATCGTTTGACGGGCTTGGAGCTGATGAACCAGCTTGGCTGGTTGAGTATGAGTGCAAAGCTGGATAGGCCCGCAGTCGATCTGAGCCTACAGTGGGCAAGCCCCAGTCTGCTACGCTCAAGAGATGCAAGGATATCATTTGCTAGTTACTCGAAGATGACGAGAGACGATACTGGGGCTGCACTGCAGGGGTTGTGGCCTTTATGACCTCTACATTCGCAGAGAGGCCACCTGTGACAAGGCTGCCAGCAGTGGTCACAACAACTCTCAAAGAATCATACTCCGAACGTCTTCTGGGTTTTGCAAGGCGAAGTCTTCACTTTCGCTGGCAGCCCGGCATGCATGTGCGAATTATCACGTATATGAGACATATTGCGAGAGCGCAAGAGCTGAAAGAGGTCACGAAGGCCCCGGCAACCCAACGGTGTTTCGGCTGTGAGGATCAAGGTTACACTGTTAAGGTTCACTGTTACAGTTACGCCCCATGTGCGTGCGACCACGACACGAATATGTCCGGCGAATGTTTGTCAGCGGGTGCCTGGATGTGCTTCTGGGATTTACACAATCTGCCTGCAGACGGGTGGTTGTCAAAATTATGGTCCCTTTTTCGGTCCATGCCCAAAAAGAGACCTTAATTTTGACAACTACCCATATGAGTGGCATTTCTGCACGAAGATAGGAAACAGGGATATGATTGGCATCATAACATATGGGATTGCAGTCCATGGAATTCCACCAGACCAGAAAAGCCAACCAAACAACGCAAAGGCGCAACTCCTCCTGCTAAACCGGCTCATGGTCCTAAACCATAATCTGTCCTGTCTCAAGCCTGGAGTTACCTGAGGCGTTCTCGGGCCACTGGAGTGAGTGGTATCAACCGGGTTCGCCGATGGGCTGTAGGCGTCGGATGATGATGTTGATGATGATGATGTGGTCTGTCCTTGCTCAACCTGAAGTTACCTGAGGCGTTCTCGGGCCACTGTAGTGAGTGGTTTCAACCGGGTTCGCCGATGGGCTTTAGGTGTCGGATGATGACGATGATGATGCGGTCTGTCCTTGCTCAAGCCTGAAGTTACCTGAGACGTTCTCGGGCCACTGCAGTGAGTGGTGTCAACCGGGTTCGCCGAAGGGCTTCAGGAGTCCTTTGACGTGGGTGTTGTCGATGTTTTTGATGATGTTTTGACTATTGATGAAGCTCTGGCTAAGGAGCCTTTGTTGCCGGAACCTGACGGGTCTTGGCTTTTCGGTAGATGTCTGTCGTCGCTTTGTGTTTTTTTGTTGTTGTTGCTGAGTTGCTGTTCGTTCTTGTTGTGTTGTTCGCACGTGCCCTGAGTCTGTCTCTCACCTTTGTTTCTTGCTGTTGTTCGGATGTTCCTGGTCGTTGTGTTTCTTGCGCACGCCCTGACTAAGGAACCTGACGAGCCTTGGCCTTTTGGTGGCTGTGTTGCTGTTCTTGTTGTTGCTTTTTTTCTTCTGTTGTTGTTGACTGTCGCTGTTGTGTTCGGGGTTGTTGTGTCTCGTGCGCACGCCCTGACTAAGGAACCATGAGGTGCCGTGGCTCTTCGGTAGATGTTTGTCTTTCGCGTCGTTGTTGTGTCTTGTGCGCTTGCCTGCGCTCGCCCTGACTAAGGCTTAGGTGCTGGCGAAGCCTCGGCTTTGTTGTTGTTGCTGCTGTGTTTGTGGTCGTTGTGCTTCTCGCGCACGCCCTGACTAAGGAACCTGACGAGCCTCGGCCTTTTGGTGGCTGTGTTGCTGTTCTTGTTGTTGCCGTTTTTCTGCTGTTGCTGTTTACTGTCGCTGTTGTGTTCGGGGTTGTTGTGTCTCGTGCGCACGCCCTGACTAAGGAACCACGAGGTGACTTGGCTCTTCGGTAGATGTTTGTCTTTCGCGTTGTGTTTCTGTCTGTTGTTGTTGTTGTTGCTGTGTTGTTCGTCGTTGTTTCGTCGTCTATGCTCGTCCTCAATATAAGGTATTCCGGTGAAGCCTCCACTTTTTGGTGGTTGGTGCTGTGTTCTCGGGTTGTAGGGTCATTCTGTTATGTCTGTGCCGCCTGGAGCGGATACATATCCCGGACGCAAATTACGAATGTCTTTCTTGGTGCCCGTTGATGGATGAACATCGTCATGATGCTTGGCGAGAACATTTTGGTTTATGCTGGGCCATTACCTTTGCTTTGGAAATCGTCTCTAGTCCATGTGTAGTCCTTCCCTCGTCATCGCTTGAAAAACCGTGCTATGTACGTCAATGCTGCCCAAGAAGCCCTCCTCGAGTGGATGGCTGGAATTGGGGAGCAAGACAATGTGGATAAGGGAAGCTACAAAAAACAACAAGCTGAGTGCCTTGACCGACATGTGAGTGCTTGCTACCAGCCCAAGGCTGTGTGGCCACAAACTGTGATCACATCAGCTTGGGAGCGGCACCCTCATGTGGATCCACATAAAGCGAGCCATGAGCTCCCTGTCTGGGCAGAAGCACGGGCCAAGGAATTGACAGAAGCCTATGACCATGACCATGATCATAGTGATGTGCCTGTGAATATGACAGGGACACGACCCAACAGAGTGCTTCAGGAGCTTAATCAACAGGTCCGCTCTCGCAGTCCTGTCGTGAAACCCCGCTGCACTGGCAACCCATGGACCCAACAGACCGCAGAGGATCGGACCATGTTGAAGACAAGTGATGATGTGCTGAAAGGTTTGCGAGATTGGTGCGACCAAATGTCCCCCATTACCAGAGCGCAGAAGGCTGACCTAACAATCGCTTTTGACCCAACACCTCCGGTTCGTAGTGAGGCACAACTGCACCAGCGCGTTTCTGCTATGGGCATTGATGTATTCGCAAAGGGCTCAAACCCAACGGCTCCGCCTTTCGGTATCCAAGGCGGCCAGATTGGCCAATACTCTGTAACAGTATCCCTGTCTTTGGACCCACTCGTGCGTTTCACCATACAGCTTCAATGCGCCAAAGGCAATGTCGTTGTGAAGGGGAAGCGTACTGTGTTCGAGGTTGATATTGTTTTGATGTTGCTGCGGTTTCTTGGCATCCCAAAAAGCATTGCTGTCAAAGTTCCTGAGGCCAAGTCCAGGGACAAAGCTCTCGACAAACCCAGCTTAATCTCGTTGTGCGCAGCCCAGTCCTCGGAACCTAAGGCTCCGGCTGACATTTGGGCAGATCTGCGCCGTACAGCTTGAATAGTAAATCTGAGCTTTTTCTGGTGTCGATACGTTGGTGCTCTGTGATTCCACAGCACTGCGTCCAATTAGTACTTGTTCAAAGCACCCTCGCACGCCGGGCGTGTGAAAACTGACTGCAATTAGTTGCATTCTCGTGATGTGCAAGACGCCGCTTGTCCAAATATGATTTCACTCCTTCGTGGCCGCCATTGTGATGATGTGGTGTGGATGGGGTTGTGGTGTGGTTCTGGTTTCGGCTCTGGTTTGGTTCTGCGGTTGTTGTCGCTGCTGTTTCGTCGTTGTTGTTGCTCTTCGTTGTTGTTGTTGCTGCTGCCGCTGCTGCTGTCGCTAAGCCCCTCGGCTCAGGAAAGGTCAGGCTAGTACAGTTGCCTTTTTCCTTTCTTGCCATGGCATCTGCCAGCGCCTGAGCAGTCCCGGTCCCAAGTCCGGGAGGGAGTATTAGATATACAGCTCTCTAACATCTCCCAGAGGTGAGGGTTGTCGGTATTGCGAAGCCGACAGGAGCCGTACTCAACATGAGTGTTGCGAAACAGCCTAGTGGTTCGACCAAGCATCAGCCCGTTCCTAAAGGGAAGGGTAAACGCTCTTATCAAAGGGCAGCACGAAAAGCCCTGCTAGAAGGTAGTGCGGTCTACAAGGGAAGGACGATGTCGTCAACAGAGCTTGGAGTCGCTCCGGCACATGTAAAGCCCACCAACTCCGGCAGAAGGACTCGGCCCTCGAAATTTACAGAAGATAAGAATCTCAGCTATCTTTCCTGGAACGCAGGATCTCTCACAACAGCAGTTTGGGAAGAGCTACTCTCCGTACTGCAAAGTGCTGCATTTCAGGATGTGAAGCTGGTAGCAATTCAGGAAACACACTGGAGGGGCTCTTGGCAATTCAGCAAGTCAGGCTGGCACGTGATCAGCTCTGGTTCCACAGGGGAGAAGGGAGCCGGGGTCCTCATAATGGTGCACTCCACGCTGTGCAAGTCACAGGATCTTCGCTACAACGAGGTTGTTCCAGGAAGAGTTCTCCAGGTCCGGGTGCCGAGCAACGGCATCTCACTGGACGTCTTCAGCTGCTATCAATACGTTTGGCGCTCTAAGGAGACAGTCGCTCAGAATAAGGAAACCCGGAAGCAGACCCTTCACGCCCTAAGTAAGTCCATCCGAGCCGTTCCCAATCGCAACACTCTCCTAGTGCTAGGAGATTTTAACTCCTCGCTCAAAACCGACAACAAACACGTAGGGCCATGCACGATCCAGGCTTGCAGACTCGGGCATCGCGGATCTAAGGATCTCCAGACCCTACTGTCGGAGCACCAGCTAGTCGCAACCAACACTTGGGGAGTACATAGACCAGCCACCCACGAACAAGGCAACTCTGTTTCACAGATTGACTTCTCGTTTGTCAGGATTGCACAGTCCCCCTTGCAGTCCCTAATTGGTAATACCGCCTTTTCGCTCATAAATGCGGATTTTCAGCGAATGGGAACTCAGCCCTCGCCGTTGGTTCGTCAGATTCGCGATTTGCTCTCCTGATCTCTTCCTGAGGATTAGATCATTGATCGGATTTGCCCCACGAGTGGGCCGGCCTGGTACTAAGAGCTTAGTCGGAAGTAAACCCCTAAGAAGAGGAGTTACTTCCACCCTGTACACACTCGTGAGGAGCCTGTGGTATCTTCGATGAGCTGCGAGGAGGCCCTCCCGCGGAGCACCGTCTGAAGCATGGATCTCTGGCAGAGCAACACAGACGTTCCTCTATTGGATAAAGCGTTCAGGCTCAGAAGCTTTCAGGTTAGGCAGTGCATTTCCTCATTCTCTCAACATGTACGACCAGACGCCAACTCACTTGGCCATGATGCTGCTTCCGACGATAGCAGCCGTCCACTACCTTCACCAGAAGTCCCAAGGTGTGGAGGTACTCCCCTGGGCGGTGCTCACAGAGCTGCGAGAGAGAGTGAAGGCGCTCGGGCTCATCACTAAGGACGAGATCCTTAACCTTTCCGTGGAGCTACTCCCGGAAAGCGGGGTCCGGCAGGTGATCAAACACCTCCACTCCATCTCCGGCATCGATGAGTGGGGGCAGATTAGGTACCGACGGCGAAGAGTTCTGATCGAGCAGGGCCTGGAATATCTCACCCTCGCTCGCATCACCTCTGGGGAACTGGTGGCCCCAGAAAGCATCTCTCTCCACAGATACGATCTCGACTCTCTGGAGAGAGAGACTCACATAGTATCATACGTGAGTAAGTTTTTACCGCTCGACTCCAGAACAGTCTACCTGGAGGAGGTGGAGACTTTGAGGGCCACGTTCTTCGCCGAAGATCGCAAGTTGAATTTGGCCACAGCGATGTGGGAGGTGTCGTACAATCGCGTCATGGCAGCCTCTTCCTGAGCCAGATGCCTAGTGGAGATACTCCCTTAGGAGGAGACTCCTCCCAACAAACAGAGGAGTTTCTCCCTTGCCACTGTGTACAGTTGGTGGAGTTTCTCCCCAGGGGTTTTTAAACATTACATCACCTGCCCAGTGCAACTCTGCGCCTTCTGCAACTCACCTCCAATGATGCAGGTCCCTCTTCGTGGTGGCCTGGTGCTCGGACGTCCAACCATCTGTTGTGTGTCTTAAAATCAGCTTGTGACAACACATCGCAGCTTTCTCTCAAATGCCAGCATCATGTCACGACCAGAGTCAACACAGGATCCCTCGTTTCAGGATGAGTATGCGGAATTCTGCCAGCGACGGATACGTGAACAACTTCCGCATGTCACATATCGAAATTTCTTGCGTCAGTGGAGGCGCTCTGCTCGTGCTCACGGCGAAAGTTATCCAGCACACAAAGGTGCCTCGAAAGGCACCGGTGGATTGGAAGAGCCGGGAAGTGGAAAGGGTGGAGTCACTCCCCCTCCTCCTCCTTCCAAAAAGAGAAGCACTGGGCAAAGCGAGGGTGGAGATACTCCCCCTGCAGCAAAGGCCAAGAGTGGAGATCCTCCCTTAGGGGACCCCTCTTCACAGTCGGCCACCGATGAAAGCACGGAAGCGGCCTTCAAAGTACTCCAGTCTGCGGGGTATACACCTTTTCCCAGTCTGATCACAGACTGTGCCGGCTCCATCACCGACCTGAACAACCACCGAATCATGGTGACAGTGACTCAGCAACTACGAGATGGCCTCAATCAGGCGGAGAGACCTTCTCCTGAGATCGCCAATGCCCTCCTGGAGACCTTCTTAGCTTCCCGCCGGGGCCTGGCCAATGAACCCCTGCAGCCGAAGCTTGGTTTCCCAACAACGGAGGAGAAGGGATGGTTTAGATTTGAGTATTCTTCACCGAACATTCTTCCTGCCGGGGACAGCGAGGTTGCGTTCCACGGCACACACGTGGAATGTTTGCATGGGATACTGGCCACAGGTAGACTTCTACCCTCGACGCCGGATCTCTCCGGCACAAGAAGCTTCGAGGCCCGCTCAGGAGTGTATCTCCACAAGCTTTCAAACAGGCATCTCGCTGCCGGTTACAGTTGCATGGTGAGGATAGGACCTCGCCACATATTCTTCCGGCCCATGATCGAGGTGGAAGCTGCACACTCTGGATCGCAAAAACGTGGAAAGAAAACAAATCAACTAATATACTCCTTTGACGCAGTGAAAATCCGTGCGCTGCTGCTCCAAATCTCAACAAAGGAGACTCTCACCTTAGGTGATTACCTCCGAGAGTGGAGCGGAATGCTTGAGATTCCGCTTCGACAGGCTCGTGACTCATTCACAGCCTTGGGATATGATTTGCCTAGTGAAGCGGCCTCGTCAAATCGAGGAAAGGAAGGAGGAGTTCCTCCCCTTCCAGCTCCAGAGCCAGCGTCAGGTTCACAGGGTGGAGTTCCTCCCCCGACCGAGATCGTAGCGATCACTGACCAAAGCTCAGTCACACCAAGGAGCTCCTCTATTGTGGCATGGGAGGGTCAACCAGGTGACCTAGGCGACTACTGCACTGCCTCAACGAATCCAGAGACCAGCTTTTCGTTCGAGGTATCCAAAGCTCTAGCAGCAAGCCTTAGGCACGGACATAGACCGCACATCAATGTCACTTCGGCAGGCTGGGCCAAACTTGAGGACGTGTTGAGTTGGCCACGAGTGCAGGCCCAGAATGCCACGGCAGGCGACCTCATGGAGTTCGTTCGTAGCAATGCCAAGGGCAGGCACGAGTTGGGAGACTGCCAAGGCCAGAAGTATATCAGAGCGCTGCAAGGACATTCTCGCTCGGATGTGGACTCGACAGAGGTGTTAGAGGAACTCACGGAGGAGATGCTCCCCGGAATGCTCTACCATGGTACATTCTGGTCTTTGTACGACCCAATCCGTCAACGAGGCCTTCTGCCGCAGAACAAGATCTCCAAGGGCCGTGGCAAAGGCGGACGTGGCAGGGAGGGTCGGCAGCATATCCATTTCGTTTCGGACAGCGACTATGGGAAACCAGGCGTCTCTGGTTTCAGAGAAAGCTCGTCCATGTT